>CM062291.1:314708518-314891018 GCA_031216915.1 Pictodentalium vernedei
GAAATTGCTTGAGTCGAGAGGCCGGGTTTGGGTGTATCAAGATATGACCAGGACACATGGCGTACAAAATTATTCTTTCCAAAAGGGTTAAGGAAACTAGAGAGCAGTTTGGATAACTCTGTTGGCGGCCTGTTTGGGTGACATTCTCAGAAACCGGCAAGATCGGTTCTTGTCACTCTGAATACGATTTGGCTTGTGACGCGTGGCCAGGTGTGCGTTCCTTTTGGCTGGACCTATTAAAGTGCGGGATGACCTCTTCGCCTAGGTCTCCTGTACATCCCACTACCTTTCACCTAGATGAAAGCAAATGGGATGCGCAAGAGACTACTCTCTCGCCAGCAAAGACGAAAAGCACTTAGGGACGTTACGACGGGGGGGGGGGGGGGGGGGGGGGGGGGCTTACACCCCCCCCAATGAGGACCCTGATTTTGAAAGTTGGAAATTTGATGGTTCAAATTTCAAAAGTTGGAAACATTTAGTTCTAAGCAAATATAGAACTAGTGATTCTTGGTTGAAATACATTTATTCTTTATAGTATGACCCACTAGTTTCTTTTTGCGCAGACCTAAAATGTTGATAATGTTCCAAGTTTGTAACTGCGTAAGCTAGCAATACATCGAGATTGCGCTTTCGTAAATGCACACGAATAGTGTCAATTTGGAACACCGAGGCCCGCCGATTTTCTCTAATTGCCTTAAGGCAGGATTTTCTTACGTGAGGGTCCTTCACTGCTCGTCTAATGTGACGTGCAGTGAAGGGCCGCACGCACGAGTATCCCGCCCTTCAGGAAATTACGGGAATCAGCGGGCCCCCAATAACGCCGGGCCCGGGGTTACTACCCCCCCCCCACCTCCCTCTCGACGGCCCCGCACATATAGCAGTATCATGTACCACAAGAAGTCTTTTGTTAGGCCAATTACAAAGTCTACTCATAATTATGGAGAAAAGGCCAAATATCAAGCGAATATAATGTAATTTGTACATAAATCTATAAAGAAAATTCCTTCTCAAAACCGATCATCAAATGTCGGAAACTTTTTTATGGTATCAATTTGAAAATGAAAGTTTGAAAATTTGAGGATCTCACTGTGACACATACAGAGTCTGAACTACCCAGAAACGTCCCTGGGAGCATTTGGATCCGAGAGGTGTTCTTCAGCAGGAGTGAAATGGAAATGAGAATGTGAATAGTATCGTAGGCTATCGTCGGACAATAAATGTGATCGATTAATTTGAAAGAAATGATCGCTTTGTATTTTTGACAACTTGGACCCTGCTCTGAACTGCTATTGGACAACAAAGTAATTTAATTTCAGCTAGGCTACTGTTGACCTAACTGTGCTTATCCTACATCATGTAGAATGTTGTTTGGCATTCAAGTTTCAAAAAGAAAACTGGTAACCGAAGTCTTGTTTCGAAACTGTTTCCGTGAAGTCGTATGTAAATTAAGTGAAAATAAGATGAAAATTTATAAAATACTTATGTAAGGCGCGAATTATTCTATTTATTTCATCTTTTTGCCTTTGTCACACGGTAGGGTTCGCTTGGTGAGTATAAAGCTTGTTTTCGACCCTGGATCTGTTTGGTTTCAACACGACATTGGCGAGATATCGAGGGAATCCCATATGACGTCACGCCTTATCTAAAAATACTTTAGTTTAAACAGTATTTATTTCAGATAAAATAAGTTCTCAAAGAACATTGAATATTTACAAAAGTATAGGTATGGTATACTTCATGTAGGATTCCATGGTGTTTCGCTAATTTCTCTAAAAATGGAATCGTTAAAAGCCAGATGCTTATTGATGCAGTTGCTTCGAAGAGAATACTAAAAAATAGCCCATTTGATGTTTGTTCGACAGTTATTGGACACAAGACTATTACCAAAATGAGAGTGAAAATGAGAGAGCGCGAGAGGGTGGGGTGGAGGGGGGGTCGGGTTAGGGATTATTGTTGAATAAACTGCTAGCTCAGCATGCTGTCAGGCAAACTGGTTTCAATTAACAGAGAATTGGCGTATTGTTATAACACGCCGTTATCTGAAGTGAAAACATTTTCTTCCCATTCCCTTATAAAAAAGTACCATGGTAAACCATGGTAAATCCCAAAATACCCTGGTAATACCATGGTAAATTCCATGGGATTTACCATAGTATTACCAGGGTATTTTGGGATTTACCATGGTATTACCAGGGTATTTTGGGATTTACCATGGTTTACCATGGTACTTTTTTATAAGGGTTCGACTGCCCCCCCCCCCCCCCCACGTACAGACTTCAACAACATAAAATAAAATAGAAAAAAATAATTAAAAAAAGCCAGGCAAAACCGCAAAACATAGACACTAAATGATCGTTATGAAGTAAAAACGACCACGGTCAAAAACGTTAAACAAAAATTTTTTAAAAGGTCATTAAAAAGAATGAAACAAACCCCAAATACCCCCAATTGGAAAAATAATTCCCCGACAAATCTGTGTGAATGTATGTGATGAATAAACAGCTCACAAATAACAATGAGATTACCTTCATAGACAAGTGATTATGGATATGTTATAATTACAGGTGTGAAGGAATTAGAGCCAAGGCAAAATGAAGTGTTACAGTTGTTACTGAACTAATTTACCCTAATGCATAGGAAAATTGAAAAAAATGAATGCTGATTGAAAAACATGGTCTGGAATCTTTCGGGTGGGGGCGAAAGTTCTTCGGGGGGAGGAGCGGTCTTCTCGCCCCCTCCCCCGTGGTTGCAGGTTCGGTGGTTCTGTCAGTTGTGTTTCAGTTGAAAGGTGTGACGTCAACGTTGTGCATTCGAGTCTGTTCATATGGTTTGTTAACTGATTAGACCTTCGTACATGCACAAATATGGGCATTGGAACGATCATATGGGAAATCGAATAATCTCAACTGGACGTATAATTATCACCAACTCCCGATCAACGCTTTTACCAACTGGGCGTATAAAAAAATCGATAAGGTGACATTATATTTTGAACAGTTTCAGTAGCACCGAACCTCCTTCGTTGTTATGGTTGATAGTTTCTGGTGTGGAATTGAACGCCGAATCTGTCGATCTATGATTTTAACAGGTTACATTTGTGAAACATGTGAAAAACGATATTTGAAGGAGAAATTTGCCCGAGAAATTCATTTTCTGAGATGATCAGCAGGTGTTTTTTCATACTACAAGAGTCGATTTTTCCATTAAGTTGTGTCGTTTCATTGTTAAATATTGTTTTATATAACATACTTACTGATTTTGCTTTCTTCGGTCATTCCTTTTATTAAAAAAAATCTTGTTTTCGGTGATCTTTGATACGCTGCGACTGAAACTTTGAGATAAAAATAGAAATATCTCGCCTCGCTCATCTCCACTTCCGGCTAAAGGTTTATACGGTTTATACCCTGTGAGTATAATGAGTGGCTTTCCACTCGGCGAACTAGAAATGGCCACACTGATTTGATTTGAAATGCATCTTCGGCTGCTACTATATAAAGAAACACAGATCAAGTACAGATGAAGAAAAGAAAGCATGGTATTCCCACCCCATCGCCATCGGTCACCCTGGTCACTTAGCTCTGTTAACACATCCAAATAAATGTTGATAGTAATAGCCACCTGAATTAACCTTTTATCCAACTGTATCAAATGTTAACCACTAGTGAAGTGGTGTTAACCGTGCGCCTTAACACCACTTCTCCACGAGTGGTGAACATTTAGTACACAAAGCTACTTCGGGTATATTTTATTTATACCATGATCGTCAGATTAATAAGTTTAAATGTTGAATAAATCAATATTCACACGTACGCTTGTTTACATGAGTACCGGTGTACGGTACTTACGCTGGAAATTTTATCTCCGTAACGAAATAGAAAACGAAACGCGCAAATTCCTGGGCCTCTTCATTTGAACGTAACATACTATTTCGAATTATCGAAGCTTTATTAACGTGAGAACGTATGCTTGTTAAATTTTGGTGTCATGAGGTAAAACTTATTTAAAAACGTAATAAATAATTGCCGCTTTCATTTCACTCTTTGCGAGGCGACGAGCGATAAATTCAGACAAGTTTACATTCAAGGCGAGGTCATTAAAGGTCAGCTTGGATGTAGTCCCACTGTAAAATTCCAGGTGTGAATTTTAACTATTGAAGTTCCATTTGCTGGTGTGTTCACTGCGATATATATATATATATATATATATATATATATATATATATATATATATATATATATATATATATATATAGATATATAGATATATATATAGATATATAGATATATATAGATATATAGATATATAGATATATATAGATATATAGATAGATATATAGATATATATAGATATATAGATATATATATATATATAGATATATATATATATAGAGAGAGAGAGAGAATAGGTAATCATGGCATAAATCGCAGTTAATTTTACCATTAAGTTAGATAAAGGGTTAGTTAAGTCTTTGAACTCGTCAAAGCGCTTAAATGATAAACCCCACGATGTTCCAAGAAATAAAATATGGAACCCTTGAATGTTTGGTAGATTAATTCGTATATCCAATCGGAAGCCTCGGGCAGCACGTTGGAAATATTAAACCACCCCATGAGTTAAACAACCTCAGATTATCAGCTATTCGTCTGAAACCGAATATTTATTGGAATATGGGTTGAGAAGACTGGTGGCTGTCTTTTGTGACCTTGTGTTAAATGCGTCTGCCACTTTATCTTGTCCTTTTGTCGACCCCTGTTAAACCGCACCGTGCTTAACAAGTGATGACTACCGTGTTTTAAGTTACTTTTGAGCCTGGTTCCATCGTTTAGCCGGCAACCGCGTTAAGTACTTGGGCAAGACACTTTACCTCCATTGCCCACGTGGGGGCACTGCGGCGATGTGTACTTAGGCTTACTGCACGTTGATGGTGCACCTGTCTTCAACCACTGCTAACCCTGCTTGTGTGGAGTTAGTATGTTGGGGGGGGGGGGGGGGCTGACAGCTGTTTCCGCTGTTCGGTGGTTCTGTCCGGGTACTCGGGCTTCCCCCACCCGTAAAGCTGTCAGACACGAGGTGACCCTGGTTGTAGAAATGGTTAAATTGTTAAACTCCAATAAATAAATCCATCGTTTAGACCTTAATATTGCCTAACTACGAGTTCCAAAATTGAGTTTCATATTCAAGATTCATCAAATATGTTTGCATTTACACTATTTCTTGCTTGTCTGATTTCTACCAGAAAGCACATTAATGTGCGATGACGTAGACCACAATGACGGATTATGGGAGTCCAACGATCAAAGTATGAAGACCAATGAGATAGCTGGACCTTTCACGGAAATAAGACCATTGTAAGGACAATATTCAAGGTTCATCGTGCGAGGGTCAAAATGCGCTATCCACACAAGGGAAGCCTTGAAATCTGGTATCGGCAACAATGACGACGAGTAGTGTTCGATAATGTTTGGTTAATGTAGACCACCTTGGCACTGGATCGGCATTTGGACCTACTTTGCATAGGACTGGAATGAATACCTACCTGTAACAGGATTGATATGAAGAACCACAAGGCATTGTATTGGTATGTAGACCTACTTGGCACTTGACTTGTATGTTGCCTCTGTAGCGTTTTGTGTATAGACATCCATGGCACTGAATATGCATGTAGAGCTACAAACCACTAGATTGGGCACGCAGAGCTACAAGACACTAGACTTATAGAGCTACAAAGCACGAATTGGGGGCCTACAAGGGACTGGATTGGCATGCAAGCCTACAAGGGACTGGATTGGCATGCAGGCCTACAAGGGACTGGATTGGCATGCAGGCCTACAAGGGAGACTGGATTGGCATGCAGGCCTACAAGGGAGACTGGATTGGCATGCAGGCCTACAAGGGAGACTGGATTGGCGTGCAGGTCCACAAGGGAGACTGGATTGGCGTGCAGGTCCACAAGGGAGACTGGATTGGCGTGCAGGTCCACAAGGGAGACTGGATTGGCATGCAGGTCCACAAGGGACTGGATTGGCATGCAGGCCCACAAGGGACTGGATTGGCATGCAGGCCCACAAGGGACTGGATTGGCATGCATGCCCACAATGCACTGGATTGGCATGCATGCCCACAATGCACTGGATTGGCATGCATGCCCACAATGCACTGGATTGGCATGCAGGCCCACAATGGACTGGATTGGCATGCAGGCCCACAATGGACTGGATTGGCATGCAAGCCCACAATGGACTGGATTGGCATGCAGGCCCACAAGGGACTGGATTGGCATGCAGGCCCACAAGGGACTGGATTGGCATGCAGGCCCACAAGGGACTGGATTGGCATGCAGGCCCACAAGGGACTGGATTGGCATGCAGGCCCACAAGGGACTGGATTGGCATGCAGGCCCACAAGGGACTGGATTGGCATGCAGGCCCACAAGGGACTGGATTGGCATGCAGGCCCACAAGGGACTGGATTGGCATGCAGGCCCACAAGGGACTGGATTGGCATGCAGGCCCACAAGGGGACTGGATTGGCATGCAGGCCCACAAGGGACTGGATTGGCATGCAGGCCCACAAGGGACTGGAGTGGCATGCAGGCCCACAAGGGACTGGAGTGGCATGCAGGCCCACAAGGGACTGGAGTGGCATGCAGGCCCACAAGGGACTGGAGTGGCATGCAGGCCCACAAGGGACTGGAGTGGCATGCAGGCCCACAAGGGACTGGAGTGGCATGCAGGCCCACAAGGGACTGGAGTGGCATGCAGGCCCACAAGGGACTGGAGTGGCATGCAGGCCCACAAGGGACTGGAGTGGCATGCAGGCCCACAAGGGACTGGAGTGGCATGCAGGCCCACAAGGGACTGGAGTGGCATGCAGGCCCACAAGGGACTGGAGTGGCATGCAGGCCTACAAGGGACTGGATTGGCATGGCGACCTACAAGGGACTGGATTGGCGAGCACTGAATTGACGCGTAGACCTACGAGGCGGTGGATGGGCGCGCGGACCTGCAAGGCCCTCGATGGGCGCGCGGACCTGCGAGGCCCTCGATGGGCGCGCGGACCTGCGAGGCCCTCGATGGGCGCGCGGACCTGCGAGGCCTTCGATGGGCGCGCGGACCCGCGAGGCCCTCGATGGGCGCGCGGACCTGCGAGGCCCTCGATGGGCGCGCGGACCTGCGAGGCCCTCGATGGGCGCGCGGACATGCGAGGCCCTCGATGGGCGCGCGGACATGCGAGGCCCTCGATGGGCGCGCGGACATGTGAGGCAATGGACTTATCTACTTGGCACTGGATTGGAATGGATAGACTGCCTTGCCACCGGATTTCCGCACTTGCCTACATGGTACAGGCTATGTATGTTACCCTCACGGCACTAAGTTATTTGTATGAAGATTGAAGTGGAGTTGGGCGACCTGTATGAATGCGGACGCGTGATCGATACAATATGCCTCAAAGAACTGACCAGATGTTTTGTCGGTAAGTTATTCGGGTTGAAATACGACAATTGTGCAAGAATGGCATTGAGTGGAACGTTCCGGTCCGCACGATTCTGTCACTTTTTCCACAAAATGGTCTTAATCGATAGCGTTCCAAATAAAAACAGTTTACAGAAGAAATGGCCTCGATCCACACACCAAAAGGATTCGTTTAAAAACTGTAAAGCTCAACATTGAAAACAAGCCATTTTTACATCTTGGCAATCAAGTCGCCATTTAACGGAAGGTTTTTAGAATTTAAAACCAGACATCTTAGCATGTGACTGTTAACCCAGTTAAAACATTTGGAGGCACACAGATTGAAATGGTTTCATCTGGGATCCTATTCACACGCTGTTTGCAGAATATGACCCCGAGATTTGAAGAGAAGTTTTGCGCCCATTTTCAACACCGGGATTTCCGGGCATATACAATGTGAAGATTTAACCAAGACGACTATCGGCATATTGCATCATCTATATACAACAGCAGTATAGTGCGTGGATGTGGAAATGTAAGAGGAACCTGCTTCATCCAACTGCTCAAAAGCATATACGTGACTTTGCAATGAGTCCGACACTGAAGGGTAATAGTTTGTGACTACTTGTGAAAATACTTATGGACCGTCAAGAAACTCAACAAGGAAATTAAACGACTGCGGATTACGTTTGGAAATGCGCATCAGCCAACGCCAAAACCTTTACTGAGTCAAACTACCCGGAATGTGAGGTAAGCTTCCTTGTGTCGGAACAGAAGTACAATAGGCTTTCTATATACTTGAGCACTAGCAGTCAGGCCCAAAATATCTAAAAGTGATCTGCTCAGTTGCATATATAGAAACAGTTGGATACCTTTTTATTTCAAACCTGGATTGATAGTTTGAGCAGTTAACGACTCTGACTTTGATCACACAACTTGACAATTGGCCAACAGAAGACTTTGTTCACGCTGATGCTCCAACGGAAACACAATTGCGTTCTATTACCATTCGAATCACTACACGGGGTATTTCTAATGGTACGATCTTCAGTGCTCAGAACCCTCGCCAGAAAACCCCAAAACCGTCAGTATACAGTTAAGGCTCTCGTCTTGCAGTCAACTAAATCTGCGGAACTTCAATTGCAATTGGACAAGAAATATTCAGAAATGAAAGCCAATCCAATTTCTAAAGGACATACTTTTGGCCATTGTTAACCTCCAAACACATTCAGACAGTGCAAGTTCTCAGTCAAGACTAGACAAGTCGACCCCTCAAGTATAAAGAGAAGATGACAGCGCAACAAGGCGATTTCTTGGTGTATATTGCCAAAGATGCCCGACATTTAACATTCCACTCCAATATCAGGACTGAGTCCTCTAGGGAGAAGAAATATAGATGAATTTGCTGTGGCCTCAATACAGCCTCAAATGCTGATTGTAACCTAAAATTCGATAGACAAATATTCGACAGCTTCAAGGAAGTTATCTCCATAAAATGACTAAATAGATATATTGTATGGATTGATAGAGCGTCAGAAAAACATATGTTTGTTACGAAGACTCAGTTCCAGAACTATGAAGACTAAAAACAGATTTGTGGTAACCCATCCTGGATTTTAAGACAATGCAGAAAACACGGACCGGATTTGGAGCCCCTTTTATGGACACATATAGCAAGACTGGATGATTACTCTTGATGTAATTGAAAATCGGCATATCGCGAGCAAAAACGCATGTAACCGAACCCTCAGAAGTAGCAACGTTTAAATAAATACACATAATTTGAAGTTCGTTTTTGAAGCTGCGGAATTGCAAATGGACTCTGGTAAAGCCACTATTCATTTGAAAAAGTAGACTTCTACGCATCCAGCACAGTATGTGCATCCAACACAGTATGTGCACTTCTTCATACCCCGAGTGGGAGAGGGTGTGGTTCAACCGCACCGTACGTCAGTTGTCCTCTGGACGAAGCTATTTGACGGTTGACTCTACATCAATATCACGTGAATCAGGCAGTTTTAGACCCGAGGATCAAGGTGCGAATTCATTAGGCGTGTCAAAATGGACTGTTTTGGATTGGACAAACAATCGACTCCATCAAACAGAATTCGTCACGGTGTAGGGTCAGGAATTTGTACTCCTCAGTTCAGTTTTACACTGATCATATACGTTAAGAAAGCTTCAACTTTAAACATGAAGACAGAAGCGGTCAACATTTATAGTTTCCCCACATCGCCGATCCAAAACACACGGGCATCAGCTTACTGCAGAGAACAATGAAAATTCAAAACCGGAGAACCATGGTGTACTGATGGCCATTTACAAAACCACCGCCGCTGAACAGGAACGGAACCTGTAGCTTACGTGTGAAGAACACGTTAGAAACAACAGCCAGGGGACTATAGCTTTGGGCATCATTTCCCTTGAGCGTTCGTTGTATCTAAAGGTGTCTGATCGAACTGTCGGAGCCATTTTGTTAAGGAAATGGCCCATGGCATACACCTCGGTCCAGTTATTCCAGGAAAGCATTTCCTTTCTGCCATTCATTAATTTGATATGGTGAATAGCTTTTACCTCGGCACAGTGATTCGAGTTTCCGACGACTGGTATTTTACACTCAATGAGAAAATAAATCTGTCGGCAAATGGAACATCGCCTACATCAGCTGCAAAATTAACTCAACATTCATATATTTGTCGTAGAGGACAACTAGCCACTGCATCGACTGATAGTTGAGGAAAACGGAACTTTCCGCTATATTTGTGACCTTTGAATAAGTTTTGGTTTAAAAGCTGATAAGGGGAATTTGAGCGTATATTAGATTCATTAATGGATAAGGCTGCTTCACAACCTCCCTACAAGAAACGTCGTATTCAACATGGAAGATCAAAATAAGATTTCATCAATTGGTGCTCGAATTTGAATATTGTAGAACAGAACTAGTCATCAGTCTTATGTCATTCCATCAGAATATTAATATATCTACTGCTATATAAAAAAGGCCAATTCTACCACCTGGAAACTCCGTGAACTGGGGAGCAAGACAGATGCGGTAAACGTTTAAAGAAGTTTTCAGACATCGCAAGTTTTAAACACGCATATCAACTCACTGTTGAGAATAATGCACATTTAAAACATGAAGACATTATTCTCTTTACAGTACCACCCCCTTTGGCAAGAAACGGAACTCGCGTGTGAACATGTTAATTCAATAGTCGGCTTAAACTTTGGACAGCAGGACAGTCATTTCATTTTCCTTGGATATTTGTTTTATACCAAACTTTGTAATTGTGCTGCTAAGAACATTTTTGAAGATCCTCAGTTTTCAAGCTTAAGAGCAGTTTTTTCCATGAATGTTTCATTACATTTGGTTAAAAGCGTTTTCCACGGCACATTGGATCAAGTTTGCGGCAGCTGTTTAACTCAAGGAGAAATATTTTTATCGCCAAATGGAACTTCACCAGAGGAAAAATCCACTCAACATTCATATCTTATATCTTTGTGGAAAAGGAAAATTATTGCCACTGTTTGACCTCTGTTAGAAAACATTTTCGATTATTTAGTGGAAGAGGATGCTTCATAACACGGCTAACATTCGCCCAGAACTCCAACCGTCAAGGAAATGACACTTGGACGGAGAGACAGGAGTGTTTGTGTCGCTAACAAACACGGACGGGAAATTGAACTTGGCAGGATATATTCATCAGCGTATATCAAATGCTTCTATGAATTTAATATTGGAAGGAGTCTAGGACTGAAGATCCACAATGAGATGGCACCACCAGTCTACTAACTTGAACCGTAAATCTCAAATTATGTGAATCATTAGCACTTCCAAAGTAAGTTTCGTCATCGCAATGATTGTGGAAAGTCCTTCTGGATAACCAAGTAACGAAATGGTAAAGTTTTCTGAACAGTTTGTGAAAAAAACATGGGACATGGCCAAAAGGCAAAGTGTTGAAAGGAATACTCTTATCGTACTGTTATCAGTTATAACTGTCAAACATTTTAATCATGTGGTTTCTACAATCTTTTGAGGAAGTAACCTACAACTTGTTTTACTTACAAGTGTGAGACATCCACGAAACACAATTTACTACCTACTTTACGAACATTGAAAACAATGGAACTTCAGTAATTTGGAAACAAGCTTGCTCTACAGTTTGAAAAGCTTCAATGAAACTCAACTTTCGACATTAACATTCCCCGAGAAAGAAGCTTGGACCTGAATCCCGATTGGAGAAGAAAGTAAGTTTGTTGATGGAATCTCAAAACTAAAACCCGATGTCTCAAAATAGGAATTTTTAAAACCGCCGGGATCATAGAATCAACGAGCTATGGAATTGGCTATCAGAACATTAATTAACAACGGATAATAACAGATCTGGAACGAACTTTGCTGAAACGTTTTGCAATAGGTACCGAAAAGGAAACCTACTTTTTAATATCACCAAGAGCATATTCAAAGTTTATCGGTTAGTGACTATCCAACCATGGAAGCTGACGGAGGAGTAGCAGCAAGTGTATCTAAAGAGCTTTGGTCTTGGATACAAGCCAAACAATCTAAGTCTTTGTCAAAAGGATGATATCAATCCATAATCGAAACTTGAAGTAATCAGGAGTTTTGAACAAGTCCAAGTAATTTAAGATTTACAAAATAATTCCAGAGGTGAGAGGAAGATAGCAGTTTTATATTTGTAACTGTAGTGGTAGACGAAACATGTCCACCACAGCGTTAATTAGCATTTAAATGGAAACTGATGAAAACAAATTGAATTTTTGACCGACGAAAGGAGCTGATGCATTTCAGTAGGCCCAACAAAAGAACGTAATGTTCAGATAAACCAAAGTATGTTTGAAACCTTTTGCTGGAAGGATTCTATCGTTTAGAAAGTTGCAGGTGATAGCAGTCGGGACAACTGACATACAGGGAACAAATCAAGGACACGGCTAAAGTTTTCAGAACCATGATAGAATGGAATAATAAATACAGTTTAGAGCCATGAATCCACAAAATTGCACTCCCAGGCTTTACAATGCTATGCTGCTATATTGTACATGTATTATAAATTTGATACGAAGTTAATGAACACCGAAAGCGCGTGCGAAAAGGTGGGTTTACAGTGCCTTTTTGAAGCTTCCTAGCGTCTGAGATGCCTTTAAGTGATTGGGCAGCCTATTCCAAAGTATGGAGCTAGCCACGGAAACCGCCCGATCGCCTGCCGTTACAAGGACGTCTGATTTGGAGATCGGGGAGTTCGAAGCAGTTGAACGAGGAGGCGAGATGGTACATATCGTTGCAGCAAATTACCCAGATAATCTAGAGCCAAACCATTCAAAGCTTTGAATGTCAGGAGCATCAATGGAAGTACAAAACGGTCGCCTGGGTGATGGTTGAACATGGCAGCAGATCTGCGCCCATCAGGAAACGCCCGTGCCTGTATTTGAAAGATGTCTGGAACATTTTAGCCGAACTTTGGGATATGTGACAAAGTCTGAGACCAAATCAAATACCAAGATCGTGACATTTGCAGAAACAGATAGCAAAGAACTTGGAGCCTGACAGTTGCTCGTCGTTGCTCTCCGAGGTTACCCCGGCTGTCGAAAATGTCGTTAAACCCCAATAATCGGGAATTTGTAAGACATGCTCCGATTTTTTCGGGTGAATCTCACCACTAAGACACCATTATTTCCCCCATTCCAAAAAATCAAAATAAAAAATTAAATTAAAATGAAACCAATTAAGAAAAAACACAAAAATGAAATGAAAACCATTCTTTCCAGTCATTACCGCCTGAAGATGCTGAGTACGGTGAGGGTTAATTCTGTGTAATAGAGTTGAATATCAATCCTTCAACGGTTCATTCAAATAAAATCAACCTTCTGTTGACATCTTCATTGCCTCTTTGGAGCATATTTCTATTGTGTGTAGAGTTTTTTTGCGCCAATGTCAAAGGAGGACATAATAGTAAGATTTACTGAATTCCGTTTGAAGGATCGAAATTCAAAAGCAGCTGCCCAACTGCAAATCTTAATTTTGCCCATTTTAAAATTATACTCTGTCCGCAACCGCCCCTCCCACTTCCCGTTATCGTCTGTATTTTGTGCTTTCTATTGCAGCCGTTAACTCGTCAGATACAAAAGCTAGTTCACTTTGGTTCATTTGTCACGTACTGTTAACTGACATGTGGAAAAGGGCTCTTTGGGACCTTTCCAACGGTTTGTCAGTGTATCTGATAAATGAAACTCGTACCTGTAATTCATGGTATTCATTGCCGCTCAAAGTTGCTTTGTACTAGAAACGTTAAAGTTGTCTTGTGTTATTGTGGAATCAGTTCCTCCAGCGACAAATTGATTCTACTAGTATACAAACGGCGACGTTTTCCGAAAACCATAACACTACAGTAATAACGTTTTGACATCTGTTTGACCAGTATTATGGCACACTCTTTAAAAGTATAATTCTAACATTTCACAAACCTCAATTAAATCGTAAATGGAAATGTAATTTGTACGATACAATTTTTCAAATGACTTCAGTTCTAATTCGCGCCTAAAATGAAGATCATTTGGCCCAACTGTTTAAAGTTAAAAATACCGAAGAGAAGGTTTTTCAGCTTAACTGGATGCCCATGCAGACACATGATCTCCAAATATTACATAAGTTTTTCTTACTTGCACGAGGTCTTGTTCAGTGTTCTCGTGCAAGGTTCTTTTTCGCTTACTGTTCGACTGGAACTGCTCAGTTAGCCACCGATAGCAACAGGTTCGTAACAGGTCAAGGCAATTTCATCAACCTACCGCAACTCTTTCAAAACATTTTCAACTTTGGAACTGGAAAGAGAAATGTTTGTCCGGTAGAATAGACTGGTTCCATTCTACCAAAAGGAAACAACGAACGTCTGCAATAAAAGTAGACTAGAAAAAGGCAAACGATAATCGACATCGGATGTTTGTTAGAAAATGAAAACCATAAAATAAACAAAATGCTTGCTCGTGTTATCCAATCACGTTTTATACTAGTCCTAAACTGGCGTTAAATCTGTTTTCAAATTGAATTTGAGAAGCAACAAAATGTCGCCAGATGAGTGCAACAAGGCGCCATCTGCAATGCAATGTCATCCTGCTGCACTCAAGGGACGAGATGCTAACAGAATTACCTCTGTTTTCTATCAACGAAATTCAGCGCTTGCCCAACACAAGCTTGCCAATGATATATCTATGGTTTAGTTTGAGGGTCTAGATTATCGGGTTTCCGATAAAACTGGCAATGGAAAGTTTCGTCGCTTGCCGCTTGGCTCCCGACGATGCTTTGCATCGGTAGGTTTCTATCGGTATTCCCGTCATCCACGTTGGAATGGAGTGTCCACACATCTACTTCACTGAGGTTTGAAAAAACACATTTCAAAAGCCCCTTCTGTGAAACTAGCCAGTGTTGGTATATGAACAGGGCATAAATATAGGATGCCAATCGAGCACGATTTGATATGGAATTTCTGAACAGTTTACTAAAATCGACCTGAGTCAGGTTTCTCGATGCTTAGATCGATTTTGGTGAAAGGTGCTGATATTCGTATCAAATAGTGATGAATTGGAGATTTTTATTATCGGTTGTATAATTTAAAACTTGACCTAACGTAACGGCATTCTTCACAAAAACCAAACAAATTTTATTGATTTTTGTCTAGAAAAACAAAACTTATGACCCCTCTTCGGAACGAGTTCGTGGAGCTCGTTCCAATGAGGAGCATAAGCTATGTTTTTGAGGCAAAAAAAATTGTATTTAAAATGTCGCCCACTCTTGGTACTTGATGAACAATTTTTTATAATACCGGAGAATATTGTATGAAATAAATTCTACTTGCGAAAGCACCCGCTCTCAATCTTACGTCGACTTCTGACGTCACGCGTTTATTAGACGTGTTGTAAACCATAGTTCCGTAAGGATCTATTTCATGATTTTGATAAACTAAGTTAATAGTAATAAACCCCCCCCCCCCACCATCCATTTTATTAATAAATAGTAAATCTGTAATTGATTGACTAAAAATTAAAATATCAATATCTATTGCCGGTTTTAAATGCCCCAACTTCTCCCTTTAAAACAAATGTAAAATACGGACCTTCTGCTATCAAAGGCTACTAAGCATGATGTAATCAGTTAGAAAAAAAGTAAACCCAACTGAAGGCATCTACCTTGACGTTGGTAGTTGGGCTTGTTCACAGAGAGATGCCACACTGAATAGCTGACATTTTAAAAGCACTGTTGGAAATCGTACGTTACTTTATTTCCAGAAAATCGTCGTTTTGCTGATTAAAAACAAGTATTGGATTTCAAGACTTCTACCGAGAAATTTGACTAATTGTGGAGAGGTTTTGGTAGCTTAACTTCTGTCTGGTTGGTAACGCTTATGGTCTTGACATTCTTGTAACCCGAACGTGATACATTACTTTACTGTGGGGAAAATGCTGTATTACTGGTAAAATTGGACCCAGTAACCAATGCCTTTTGGGGACATCTAAAATGACCAACATGGGTATAAACGATTGGCTGGATTTGACGTATCAATATTTCGGTCATGGTTGGCCATTGTGCACAAATGACCTTAACGACAAATAAGGAGGGTCTTGACAATAAAAAATCACCGGCTTTCCTATCATTACAAAAGCGTTCGTTCAGCGTGAGCTCCACGGGAAAATTGGAAATATCGGTGTTGAAATAATTGCTGCACACTTAAAGGATGCTGTAATATGGAATATGATAGTAGATCTAAGCTGTAGAGCAGATGTGCCTATGTTGCAGAATCTCACACATGGTAGCTTATTGCCACGTTGTGGGAATCCCGTGAAAGGAACCCCGTGAAACAAAGCAGTACTTTACTGTGGCAAACAAGCTGTTTTACTGGTAGAATACTGGCAGCTGCTCGTCGTTGCTCGGTGGTTCTCCGGCTTTCCCCACCCGTAAAACTGCCACGGTCATGGTTAGCCATTGTGCATAAGTATGTGACCTTTAACACCAGTAAATATATAAATAATACTGATAGAATAGTACCCGGTAACTAATGCCTTTTGAGGTAGTCCTCTCTGAAACTGACATGGGTATAAACGATTGACTAAACTTGGCTTTATCTTTTTACGATTAGCCATTGTGCAGAAATACGTAACATTAACCCTTTGAATCCCCAGTGGTATTTTTCCATATCGGTTCAATGGTAGCAACGGGAAGCGTCCATATTTATTGGGGTAGACCAATTAATATTTTCAACGTGCAGCCCGAAGGCAGCACGTTGAAAATATTGATTGATCAACACCACGCCTCCATTCAAAAGTCTGCCTTCTTTATGAAATTATGAAGTATCATGTTACTCGGCCGTAAAAGCGGCCTCTGGGGTATAAAGGGTTAAACACCAATCAATAAATTGCTTGATGTGTTTTTTTCTTAAACAGCAAACTAGACACTTTTCTATTTACAATACCCTCACATCCACTGTGGGGAACCCCTAGAAATTGAGCAGTGCTTGTTTACTGTGATAAGGTCTGTTTCACTAGAAAAATAGGTTCCGGTAACCAAGGTCTGGGTGGAAGTCCTAATGCAGGAAACATAGATGTACACGTTTGGCTAAACTTCACTTCAAGCCTATAAAGTGGGTCAAATGGCCACTGATCCCGACTGGGATTTTACATCAATAACATTGACAACCGAAGACTGAATTTTAGCTTGGTTGAAGTGTTGCTGCCGAAATATAATTCTTATTTGTGTGCTTCACATGCTCTGTTTGAATGAATTTTTGTCGCCATTCTTTGGAGACTGCTAATAGGCACTCTCCAATAAATAGCAGTGGGGCGCGATGGTGTCGCGGTAACCGGTTCTCGTCAGATCACCGAAGTTAAGCAACGTTGAGCGCGGTTAGTAGTTGGATGAGTGACCATTTCAGCGTCTGATTCCTTGGGCAAGGCAATTAACCCCGATTGCCTACATGGGGGCACGATGACGATGTGTACTTCGGCATTACTAAAATTGAGCAGCACGTCGATGGTGCGCATGTCAACCAATCTAACCCTGCCTGTGCCGCGGTGCAGAGTTCAGAGTTACGATGTTGGAGAGCTGACGGCTGCTCGTCGTTGCTCGCTGGTTCTCTCCGGGTACTCCGGCTTCCTCCACCCGTAAAACTCACCGACATATGACCCTGACTGTTAATGTGTCGTTAAACCCCAATAAATAAATAATAGCAACAAAATGTCACGAAAAAGTTGATGCTATGTTCTAAATCTAATCATCTCGAAGCCCCTGCACTAAAACGCAATAGTACAAATATCGACAATTTCGTTTGTGTGACAGATACTTGCGACAGTAGTCTAGCCTCGTCGGGTGTCATAATTCAGGCAGACACTTGACTGAAATGGCTGCTCGGGTGCAACCTCATTTCCATCACAAAAATCCGAACCATCAGCCACAGCAACAGCTGAAGTTTCCACATCAGTTCAAGCATAAAATACGCTAGTTTGTATTGTGTATTAATGGTGTATCCAGATGAAAATGTTGCAATTGCTTACTCTATCCAGAAGAAATGTACGGTTGACAGCTTGACAGATAAGATCTTTAGGTGTGCTGGAAGTTCCTGGTGGTAGATGGCGAGTTGCTGGACAGTTTAACATGGCCTCACTTCCAAGAATGCGATAAATCTGTTTTAAACCATCAACTTGTCAACGAAACGGCATGCGATATCATTAATATTTCGACCAAAAACAGGACTGTGGCGACAGAGGGTGAGTTGGGTGGCGTCTTCCCCCAGTCTCGGAAATATTTTCCAGGTCTTTTAAATCTCAAACCACCGATAGGTGGGAATTTCATGCCCTAGGCCAGATTTCGTGGCATTTTTATCGATAGCTGCGACCGTCTGTAATCTAAACCGTAATTTGGTGACTTGACCACACTTCATGGGATTTTCTAACTGGAAACCATGTTTCGTCCCGTGTTGACAATGTGCCATCTGCAATGCTGAAGCATTGCAGATGGCACCTTGTTGCACTCTAAAGAACGATATTTTAATTTAGTATTGCATGGCTCTTAAGTATTTTATTTGCAAAAGAAGACCACAAATGATAGAAAAAAAACATTGACAAGAACCACTATAAAATAAAGGCCATTATGAATCCTTTCCATAACAGGAAAAGTAGACTACACTTGCAAACAAAATTATTACATAAGTAATTTTTTTCATTTTTTGCCTAAAACATAGCTTATGACCCCCTAATGGAAACGAACTCAACGGGCTCGCTCCCATGCGTGATCATGAGCTGTTGAGGCAAAAATGAAAAAATAAATTGAATGGCAATTTTAGAACAGTGAGGCCGGTTTTGGTTTTTACGTTGAGTAAGTTTACAAGATTATTTCAGAATTACTTACTAGCCGTTTATTCATACCCAAATGAGCTAGTTGCAAATAATTTATCTTCCCGAAGGCTTATAAAAATTAAGCAAGATAAAAAGATGTAATTTACAACTGTTTTGTAAGAATCGGATAAAATGGATACTGTTAATTCAGTTGACCTATAAAAGGGCCAGGGTCACTCGCATGTTATCTATAGTTCACTTGAAAGGCGTGAATTTTGTCTCGTCACTGTCGTCAGACAGTGATTTTATTGAAAGCAACGTACTGAAATAATAAACCATAAAGTCTGAGACCTACCAGAAGTATATTTTTGCTGCCAAAAGCTGTATTTTTGGTGCCAAATGACTTAACACGTTTACTATAGGGGCAAGACACTTCATCTTCATTGTCCGCGTGGGGGCACGGTGGCGTTGTGTACTAAGGCGTACTGCACGTCGATGGTGCACTTGTCTTCAACCAATACTAACCCTGCTTGTGTGGAGTTCGTATGTTGGGGAGCTGACAGTTGCTCGCCGTTGCTCGGTGGTTCTCTCCGGGTACTCCGGCTTCCTCCACCCGTAAAACTGTTGCGGTCATGATTAGCCATTGTGTATAAATATGACCTTAAACACCAATAAATAATATATACTATAGACCCCATGGCCAGGCCTGAAAATAAGCAGCCTGACATTTGCAGAATGAGGTCCCCAGAGGGTGAATTTGATTATGCTATCCCATACATTGGGTCAATTTATCCTCTGGGTACCTCCTCCTGTTCAGTTTTGAGAACCCCATTCAGATTGCGGTTCAGAGGGTACATTTAGTGATGCTACCCTGCTGCTTATTTTCTGGCTTGGCTATTGCTGAGTATGGTGATTGTCAAGAAGTCATTTAAAATTTGTTGTATTCTACTTCAGTATTGCGGAATTTCTCATCAGAGGTATAGCTAGAGATGTTCTGGAATGTGCTTGGAATATCATTCGATTAGGGAGCACGGTGGCTCAGTGGTAGACTGTTGGACTTATATGCTGGAGGTCCAGAGTTCGATCTCCGTCCGGGACGACCGGCTTTGTGCCCTTGGGCGAGACACTTCATCCCGGTTGCTTACATGGGGGCACGATGATGCCGTGTACTAAGGCGTACTGCACGTCGATGGTGGACATGTCTTCAACCGCTGTAACCCTGCTTGAGTGGAGCTTAAACAAAGAGAATGTTGTGGAGCTGAAAGTTGTTCGTCGATGTTCGGTGGTTCTCTCCGGCTAGCCCGGCTTCCTCGACCGTAAAAACTGCCACGGTCACGATTAGCTATTGTGCATAAGTATGTGACCTTACACCCCAATAAATAAATATATCATTCGGTTAGCTTAACTAGTTTTCATTTCCATTTGTCGTGCAGAGTTCTCGGGGCAATTGTTGGAACTTGTTGCTTGTTCTATTTGGAAGTGGAAAGCATTTACCCGCTACCCCAGGGATCGAAACGTGATGGGCACTTTGTATGGAAAACTGCCACGTTTCTGGTTTCTAAGGGTGGATTGGTTGAAAATCATTTATTTCCGCTGAATCTACAAAAAATTGTGAATATCACTTGTATTTTGAGATTTGTTTTTTAGTCGAGTTTTGACGAAATCAAACTCGACTTGTAGTTTGATGAAATGACGGGCGGGAGGTGGGCGGCGGGTGTAAACAATTGGTTTCCGGGCAATAACTTTAGTTCTGTCTGATGCACCTTTACCAAAATGATACCAGAGGTTACCCTATAGGAAAGGAAGACACCTATCGATTTCAGTCTCGCGCCCCAAGATCAAGGTCAATGTTACTATAAATAGAATATTTTGTGACAAATTGGTTTCCGGGCAATAACTTTAGTTCTATTTGACGCACCTTTACCAAACTTACACCAGAGGTTACCCCTTAAGAAGTGAAGACACCTATTGATTTTGGAGTCTGAGACACCAAGGTCAAGGTAACTGTTACTATAAATAGAATATTTTGTGACAAGTTGGTTTCCGGGCAATAACTTTAGTTCTATTTGAAGCACCTTTACCAAACATACACCAGAGGTTATCCTATAGGAAAGGAAGACACCTATCGATTTCAGAGTCTCGCGCCCCAAGGTCAAGGTCACTGTGTTGCTACAAATAGCTTATTTCTTCAGAATTTATACTAATAAATAAACTATTTGTTATTATTTCAAACTCGACTTCTGGATCTGTGATCCTCTTGCTGGATTTTTGAGATTTGTTTTGTAAGATGTCTGGTGGTAAAGATTAGCTAAGTTATGGAGAAATGTGAATGCAGTACGAATTTGTGAATGTGTGATACAGATCTCCACAATTTGACAGTTAATATTCATCTGTTGAAAAGTTAACTCATTGAATCCCATTCTGAAGCTTGTAAACTTTGCATTGTAAAGGTTAATAGGGCTGGTGATGAAAGATTATGGATTCACTGAAAGGATTTCACGAGATGAGTTCCACACATCAAAAACGTAGGCAAAACTTTCAGAAAATCTGGGTACAGAAATATTACCGCAACGTTTTCTATGAAGTTGACGGGATAGGTTCTTGTTTCATTCATTCGGGAGCGCGGTGGCTCTGTGCTAGACTGTTGGACTTCTATGCTAGAGTTCCCGAGTTCGATCCCCGTCCGGGACGACCCGCGTCGTGTTCTTGGGCAAGACACTTTATCCCCGTTGCCTACATGGGGGCACGATGACGCGTGTACTAAGGCGTACTGCACGTCGATGGTGCACATGTCTTCAACCGCTGTAACCCTGCTTGAGTGGAGTATGAACAGAGTTAGAATGTTGAGGAGCTCGTCGTTGCTCGGTGGTTCTCTCTGGGTACTTCGGCTTCCTCCACCCATAAAGCTGTCACGGTCACGATTAGCCATTGTGCACAAGTATGTGACCTTAAACCCCAATAAATAAATATAAATGGATTATCTCATTCAAGTTTCAGCTTTGTTGCCCAAAATGAAGTTGTGAAATTAATTTTTGAATATCTAATTTCTGCGTCCTTTGGGCAGTACTCCTGTGTGAGCACAACTTCATTTACTCATTTATTAACCCCCTGCACACTGATGTCAAACTATCTAAATTTCAGGCTGCAAACGTTTCCCATCATGTAACTAGAAATTTAATCAATTCAGCCTTGTTTGACAGCTCATTGAGCTCTGTCGGACAAGACTGAGTTGGTTAAATTCCTAGTTGCATTATGGGAAAAATGACGACTTGAAATTTTGGGGTTTTGACACCAGAGTGCAGGGGGGTTAACTTCCGAACTTCCGAACTTCCGGTGCCTGAAGTCTTCTTGCTCGTGTATTAGTGCTCGTGTCGAAGTTATGACAACTCCCCCACCCCCAGCCCCCTCCGGACACACAGTTGAGGAAAGAAGTTTTAGAATAGCTCATGTTGCAGTAGAAAGGAGCAATAGAAACTAATTGTATGCAGTTATGAATAAGCTAACCTCTTTTTGTTCCATTCAGACGTTTACTTATATCCGCATTTTTGGCTTTTCCTAAAAGGAAAAGACATGTTATTGTTCGGGAATGTTTTTTTTTTATTTTCCAACACGTTACAAGTGCGGAATTCTCGAGAACGCATTTTCAGCTTTGTTAAAACTTGGCAAGGTCATAGACGGCTATACTTTGTCAATAAGCTTTTGACTTTGGGCGTTAACTTTCTTCTGCCAAAACCTGCCCTTAAACGCCCAAATCTTCATAGACCAATATCTCCTAGTCCGAATGGGCTAATGGCCTCACATTATCTCAAATTTGTCATAAATACATTTTTTCGTTACTGGCAACAAACTTTTACCAAAATTATTTTCTTCTGCCAAAATTTTCCAAAACATAGAAAATAGGCCTGGAAATCGAACATTCTGGCTTACACTCTCGGGACTGTGAATTCGCAGAACACCAGTAATGGACAGAATAGTAAGAATGTAATATATCGTTATCAATGCAAAAAAGGTTGATTTTATCTACAATGTCCAAAATGGCCGCCAAACGTGAGGGGAAAAAACGCCAAAATATCTTCTGGTCCGAATGGACTAGTCACCTGAAATATTCAGATTTGTCATAAATACTTTTCCACAACCAACTGGTAACAAAAGTTTACCAAATTTTTTTTCTGCTAAAAGTTTACAAAAAATAAACAATAGACTTGAAAATTGAAATTTTGGCCTACAATCTCGGCACTGTGAATTAGCAGAAAACTAGTAATGGACTGAATAGTAACAATGTAATGCATCATTATCATAAGGCAAGAGAAATTTCGATTTTAACTGCAGTTTGTCCAAAATGGCCCCCAAGCAAGATCATTTTTAAAATCCTAGATCTCATAACTGACAAATGATGAGTTAACATGTTACATCACTGTATTGCGTGATAGTGGAATGACATGTATCCAAAGATGCTGAACGAGCAACTGTCAGACTATCCAATGTCCAAAGTCGACAGGAGCAGAGTTAGCATTGGTTGAAGACAGGTGCACCATCGACGTGCAGGACGCTTTACAATGCAGCGCGACCGTGCTCCCACGTGGGCAAACGGGATTAAGTGCCTCGTCCAAGGACACAACGCAGTTGCCACAGGTGAGATTCGACCCCCGCTCCAAAAAGTCATGCCCCGCCCCCGCCCCATGTTAACTCATTTTGGGAACAAGACACAAGATGGCAGCAGAACCAGTGGCATGGGGGCCAAGGTGTATGGATTTTACCCCTCCCCCAAAAAGAGAAATTTAGGCCTGACATTATGCTGGAACCCAAAACCAGCCCAGTGCAGCTCTGGGCAGAGAACGCACGCACCCCTTCACTTTTGAAAGCTAACCAACTTTTTCTCTAAAGAAAGTTCTTGGCGCATAAAAATAAAGCGCTAGTTTCGAAACGAACGAAACGAAATGGTTTTAGCGCGCCAAAGGCACGCTGGGATGTTGTGGGGGCAAGCCCCTTTCGACCCTCTTTTACTGTATCATAGTATTACTTTTGCTTGCTTGTTTTCTTCATGTCTTTTCGTGTTGAAGGAGGAAAAGGAAGGAAAGGAAAATCTTAGCGACGTTTGTGTTTCTTGCTCTTCAAGGAGGTTGCTGTGGTGGCGATAGAACAGTTGTGGCAGTAATTAGTGGAGAGGACCCATTATTTGGTATTTTTTCTGCTTTGTGCTTTTCTACGAGTTGTATCAATGCCATTGTTTGACATTCCTTTGCTTTTTGTATTGCTTCTTGCCTTATTTCCTCCAGGGTTGGTACCTCTTTTACAGAATCTTGTGTAGGTCGGGTAGATTCGGTATCCTGGTCCTGGCTTTCTGGTATTGAAGGGAGAGACGAGTGGGGATCGGGAAGTGACGAGAAGACGGCTTCCATTTCCATCTGTCTCCACAGGACTATCCACATCTGGCGTCTCCAGCTGCGGAGCTGGAGGCAAGATGGGTGTGACTGTGGAAGTAGGAGCGGAAGTGGTGTGGCTGCTTCTGGCTCTATCCCTACCTCACCTTTTTCTCTTCTCCAGGAAAGCCTCCAGGCGACAGGAATCCCTCCCCTTGGTTACTGGGCTCTTTTCAGGACCTCCTGACCTTCACGGGTGAGGACCAGTGTGAGAGGGGATCCTCTCATCAAAGGTACTACCTCTCCCCGAGGGGGGTGGTTTTGTAATGTCGTCAACCTCCATAGTCAGTTGGACGCTCTTGCCTATCTCCTGTATGATCCAGGTGATGGGGCAAGAAACGCCCAGAGCTGCTATGGTTTTCTTCAGTCGCGCTGGTCATCCCAGTGTTTCCATAATCATGGTCTTAATTGGGATGTTCGCACTCTAAACGAAATGGCGCTAGTTTGGATCTGCTGAGTTTTCTTCGGCCATACTGCACCTGAGGGAATTTCATACAGCAACGGTGTTCAAATGTGTGAATTGTCATTTCAGAAGGAATTAAAGAAAAAGTAACGATAGTGCATTGTAAAATTTAATCTATTTATCAAATGTGGTTTCCTTTGCTGAACTTGCCACTTGCTCCACATTTATGCTGTCAAATATATTTATTTCTGCAGGTAATTTAAAAATCGGAGTTGAAGTGACGACGGAAATTTAGGGTTACAATGAACTAAATGAGCGGCTTTTAATAAAAAGAATTAGGGTCGGCATAATTGCTTTTCTTCGTTAAAATGAGTTTTGAATGATTTCAAGCGATTTTTTGCATGGGTTGGATGCATTTTTCATTTAACGTTATTAACCCTTCAACGTAGGCAATATCGGTATGCACACCTGCATGCTCAGAGACATGGGGATTGAAATTTTGCACAAGTTCTTCAAAGGGCTTAATATTTTTGTACGCCAGGAAAAGCCTGTGATTCTACAGAAACACTCGTCTAGTTTTTCTTAGACTTGGCAGAATTACTTTTGTCGAAAACAAATATAATCGGCATTTTTTTTGTTTTCTGCCAAAATTTTTCTCAAAACGGAAAATTATCTCAAAAATCGGTAATTTTGGATTGAAATATCGAGATTTAAATATCAGCCCTCGAAAAGGGATTCAAATTGAAGGTAGTAATACCGCATTTTGAAAAAATCGAAAAAAAATTCGTTTCGATTTTTCGTTAATTCAAAATGGCGGCCAAAAAAATCGAGAAAATTTTTTTTTTTTTTTTCATTTTTTTATGCGTTTTGTTCTATTTTGAGACGAAAAAAAAAAAATTTACACTGAAAATTTTCGGTCCGGATAGGACTGAAAGTTTTGGACCAAAATCCGGAAATGAGTTTTTTTAGGCGTTTTGGTAAATTTTAAGAAACAAAAATAAATTTTTTTTTTTTGGCCTGAAAATTTCGTTTGGGACGAAAATTTCCGCACATAAAAACAACTGTTTTTTATGAGTTTTCTCAATTTTGTGACGAAAAAGCCCAGGAACTGAAAATAGAAGCGAAATCCTGTGTATTGTGCGGGCACAATCACTTCATCTAGTTCACTTTGTGATTGGGACATATTGTGATACTGTTCGGGAAAGGCGGTCTTACGGATCCAAAGGGTTAATACAAAGTCATCTCTTATACGGCATTCAGATTTTGGGTAACTGCAGACTGATTTAAAAATTAGTAACTTTACAAAAGTGATCAATACGAATAGTCCGTAACAAAAGGCGCAGCAGTGCCCATGCATACCCCCTGTTCAATAAAGACCGAATACTAAAGGCAGACGACTTGTTTAAACTACATGCTGCTTTTATCGTTTTTCACTGGTGAAACGATAGATTACCAGGTTCTGTTAATAACACTTTCAGTATCAGACAATCTGTCTGGTAGAACTACCAGGTGTCTGGTCTTGTATACGTGGAAAAAAACGCGGACGGGATCCTCAGATAAACTAACTTTCTACACCTTTCCGAATATCTAGAATGCTGTGGACAGCACAATTATAGTAACAGAAACGTGCTTAAGAAAACGTACTCACCTGGGTTGACATGGTATGGAACCAATACTTGGACCAAAATTTGAAGGCACAGACTCATGAGTCTCGATACAGCAAGCAACAAACAAAGGTGAAAGTGAATGCTACTGGAAAGCCCCTTCCTAGATGGCCAAATTCCCGACATTTAGCACAAAAAACAAGCAACATATTTTGCCACATGTTTGCTATGGGCAAAAATCCTCTTCTATCGGTAACTGTTAATCAACCTTTCTTTGACGAGTCTAGCATCCGCGAGTAGTGAGTAAAAAGATCAGGCAATAAGTTCAACAACCCCCTTAGACAGTTCGTTAACATATTGCCCGATACCTCAGATTTCTATCATCTTTCATTAACCCATCATCCCTCAGAAGGATAGTGAACAATTTCAGAAGTAGTGCAAAATCATGAAAGGAGTAGTCTCCGAATTCAGTCATACATGACTTAGAGGACCCCGGTTCAAGACAATTTTCACACAGACCAAGTTCTCATCATAACCAATTAAATTTGCCTTCGCAACTGGATTACTGAACCATTCAGTTTGGCCATAACATGATGGTTCTCATGTCTGCCTATTGTTCACTTCTTTATTTATTTTTAATGAGAATTCCAATATCAAACAATTTTATTCCATTTTACCCTAAAACCAAGCTTTTATCACCCTCATTGAGTGCATTACACAGACAACCAATCGTTTGAGACATTCAAATCGTTCGTGTGAGGATCGATCTTATCTCACGATTCTTATATTTCTTCATGAGATTTCCAACATTCACCAATTTTATTTCATTTGCCATTCTTGTCTCAGAACCGAGCTTCCATGTCATCAAATATTTTTCTTTCAAGCCTGAGAGATTTGTCCATTGATAATGTTTCGTGTTTCGGGGTTATTTTTATTTTGTCTTGGAGAATTCCTATTTCCACCAATTTCATTCCAATTTTTTTGCATTTTATACCATAACTGCCATTTCTAGTTCTCATCCCCTAATCATTCCCAGTAAATTGGGCGATGCCCTGCAATTAAAAAAACTTGTGAAAGTTTCTCTTGCAACTAGTTCCAGTTCAATCATCTCATAAGTACCTGGACTATATACATATGTGTGCTCCACCTATGGTATGAGTAATAGGTCTACGATGGATTTAATATATGGTAGTTATGGTCTGATGGGTTTCTCGGCATTGTCTGATGGGTTTCTCAGCAACAGTTTGTCGGGAATGCTCATGGATATGGCCACATGTGCGTATATCCTTCATACCATTAATTTATCTTTTTAGGCCCATTTGGGGAAGTTTCTGCCAAAATGATGGAAAATAGTCATTTATCCAATGGTTGCTATGGTTAACCACTTGCATAACAACCGTTGCTGAGGAAAAACAATACAATACAAAACAAACCAGACCTTGGGGCCATGGACATATCGCTAACTACCAAAATGGGTTGCTTTTGGTCCATTATAATCTAATATACCATAATTATGATGCATATACCCTAAACTGTGATTGCTATGGGCAAAATGTTTCCCAAGCAACCGTTGCCGAGGAAATCACATAAGGGATTGTGAGTTCCTCTTGAAATGACAAGTATAGCCCCAAGTACCTACGCACTAAATTTCATGCTCTCATAAAATAGAACTCTTCATCGCCTTATCACCTGGACTATATGCTATTTTTGTCGAAACATGTTGCATTTTCTTAATTTCGGGATATAACTACATTAAAAATGAGTAATTGTTTTTCCTGCATTTTATAAAATATTGATGGTGGTGAGTTCCATTGCCTTCAGAGTTGACATACTTTCCCCATTCAGTAACTGAGAAAATGGAATTTTTATGATAACTTTATTTTTCAGAACCAGAATGGCGGCCATCTTGGATTTGGCAGACATTTTGATTTTTTGTCGGATGGCAATGGCACACCAGGCAAAAGTAATTAGCACTCGGATACAAACTCACGAAGTTTCGTGCTTGTATCACAAAATGAACGATTTTGCATTTAACCGCCCTTCTGTCCTGATTGAACATTACGAATTTGTAAATTCGTATGGAGACTCGACCCTCAAGAGCTTCAAACAACTTATATACTCAACAGTCTTGCTGTGCTCAATAAGAAAAAAATCTACGTCATGTTTACTCCTGCTTCTCCTGATCACTACAACAACTTATCCAAAGAATACCTCCAGCACATAATCTATGCGACATTTATTTCTTACCAAGTCTCGAGGGCACTGTGCTCCAATAAGTATGAGTCAGTCCTCTATATTTGCATTCATACTATTGTTTACAAAAGTTAGATTAGAAACGTCAGCAGTACATGTGCAGAGCGTGCTCTGCAGATGTGCTAAATGACGCTGTCTCTGCGCTCATAGTACGCAGACAGACCAATTGCATTGTTGGCATCTGGACGGCAGTTAGTGGGCAGTGGAACTTGTGTAGTTCCCAGATATTAGCTAAAGTGGTGGAGTGGACATGAAAAGCAGGCTATTTTTGTTAATGTGAAACCACCGAACTCTTGTGCATTTCTGTATGGCAGTATCCTTGTTTCCAAAGAATGAAATTATCCTAGCTTCTTTCCCCTTTATGCGTCGTATATGTTTAATTTTTTAAACCAAAATAAATTTTTGCCCCCAAAACGCAGCTTATGACCCTCTTGGAATGGACTCACTTCAATGAGGGACCCTGTTTTTAGGAAAAGGGAAACAATTTTGTTCTTCAAAGAGAATTTTGTACGTTTTGGATGAGCAACTAATTTTATCCCCTTGGTACGCATGCACAAGATCAGAGGAGTGTAAAGCTGAAGATTTACTAAGGGGGGGGGGGGGGTGGCGGCCAGGAGGGGGGTCTAGAAAATAAAGCGAAAATTTGAAAAAAGTAATGACTATTTTGGAATAGCCGGACAACAATTCATGAAGCCCGTGACAAATGGTTTCCCATGCTGTATGATTTAAATCCCTAGCGTGATGTTTTCTTACTCTCATTTTCATTTAAGTTTAAAACTTTGTGTACAACTCTAGGTAAATTGTTAAAAATGGTTCACTGGGCCTCGTTCAATTTTAAATTATTATATTTGCCACAGGTGTAAAGTCTAGCTGGACATAGTCTCAGAACAAGCAAAGATTGAAGTATAAATCAAAGGGAAAATAAAAAAATAAGTGTTTCTCTTCCAACTTTCATTTCACTTTGAAAAGAAGTTGTTTAGCCATCTTTTTTAATCTCCGCTAAGATTTCAAAAATGTCAGTCAGGTTATCATTCTGACAATATACAGATAATCGCACCTATCGACGCGTTTCAATTTAATTAGCTGCGTTTTCGACAGTAATGGGGGAAGACAAAATGAAAATGTATCTAAGAAGTGGATATTTATATACTCGCCCAAAAAAGAAAGTGTGCATTGCAGAAATTGATCAAACTCCAAAAAAATAATTTCGTAGGTGTAAAGAGTGTTAACCTGTTCATGAATAAGTTACATTGAACACAAAAACAGCTCTCCCCGTTAAAATTGCATTAACGTTAAATGACGTGCTGTACGTTTGTGAAAAGGCATGTTTTGCACGTGGAGAGTCTGAAAATTCATGCAGCAGTGTGAATCCTTGGGGATTTAAACACTAAAGTAAGGCCTTCCTGTCGTTCACATTCAAACTTGCGCTGCTGTTAAAACGACTCCACATTAGCATGCCAAGATTGACAATGAATTAATGTCTCCTTGCCCTGGGTATGATTAGATCTGGCAGAACACAGAGAGGTTGCCCAGCATTTGAACTGCCACCGTAACACTGTAGACAGGCTAGTCAATCGACATGCACAACATGATGACGTTCGAGACCGACCCCGCTCCGGGAGACCCAGAGTTACCACCCCTGCACAAGATCGGTATATCCGTGTCGTCCATCTCCGGAACCGGCAACAAACGGCAACGACGACAGCCAGGAACATCCCTAACCTGAGGCGGATACATCCTCAAACAGTAATCAACCGGCTGAGAGAATACGGCTTACGTCCTCGAAGACCTGCAGTTCGTCCGATTTTGACGTTACGTCATCGTCGTGCTCAACTGCAGTGGTGTAGACAACATCACAGGCATCCCTTACACTGGTGGCGACGTGTTTTATTCACAGATGAATGTCGTTTCCATCTTTCATCATCAGATGACCGCCAGAGAGAGTACAGCCGTCGAAACGAACGCTACGCAGATCCATGTGTCGTGGAGCGAAACCGTTATGGGGGAGGGTCTCTCATGGTGTGGGGTGGCATCACTGCCCGTAACAGAACTGAGCTGGTCATTATTGATGGAAATCTCAATGCAGCCAGATATCGTGATGAAGTGCTTACACCTGTTGTCCCATTTCTGCAACGTCACGGCCCCGGCGTCATTCTACAGCAGGACAACGCCCGACCCCACGCAGCTCGTGTTGTTCAACAGTATCTGCAGCAACAAGTGGATGTTCTTCCCTGGCCCGCAAATTCGCCCGATATCTCACCCACTGAGCACGTATGGGACGAAAAGAAACGTCAGCTACGCCGGCTTCCCCATGCACCATCAACGCTTGTGGAACTCCAAAGACAGCTTATCAGAATATGGAACAACATCCCACAACACTTCCATGCTAACTTGTCCGCTTCCATGAGGCGTAGATGCACAGCAGTAGTCGATGCAGACGGAGGTCATACCAGATATTGAGTGTGTGACTTTTGTGTTTGACCCTTAGTGTCTTTGACTCTCCATGGCACCAAGAGTATTCGTCATAGCGTAATGAAATTCCTCGTGTTGATCACAAATTGATTCATCTGTGATTGAATAAAATTTCCATGAATGAAAATGATATATATCTTTTTTTAGTGCTATTTTTTAGCATGCACACTTTCTTTTTTGGGAGAGTATAGTTGATTGGTTTGATAGTCGTGTTAGGAAAAGACTAAATGAAAGAACCTCGACATGTAAGCCACATGGCTAGGTTGCTCCTTATTATTTTGCTATTGTCTTGCTTGAAAAGGTTTCAAACGGTCTTACCCGTCGAAAATGTTACCTGAAAAAATGTTACTGTAACCATTTTCGTGTCCCTTTATGGATTGGTCATACCTGCCACCATCAGTTTTTTCACCTAAATAGTTTACTGTAATCGGGGTCTTGAAAAAACAAAATATTATATAATCGCCATATGGGACGTTCAAGATGTTTGTTTTTTATAATAAACACTGTGACAGACGCTAATGGCTGCTGAATAACGCATGAGTTTATCCCATCAAATCTGGTACCTCAGAAAACAAGAATCTCAAATTCTTCGAATTCATATCACGCCTTTATTAAACGAGGCTCCTGTGACGTCAGTGGTAGTTGACACTGGTGCTCTTGGCTCAAACATTCAACACAGGATTCCCCATTCCCAAAGGCGACAATATAGTTCAAACATTTACTCTATTAATTCCTACAGACATCTTGGGCCAGACCCTTAGTCCAAATATGTCTATAGTAAATCCGATGGTAAATTTAATATTACTTTTAAGTATGGGGAATCCCCGTGGGAACCCCGGGAAGTAAGCAGCACTTGTTGACTGTGGTAAACCAGTTCCGCTTTACTAGTAAAATAGGACCCAGTCACCAATGCTTAGGGTGAAAGTCCTCTAAAATGGGCAACATGTTGATCAACGATTGACTAAACTTGACTTCATCTCCATGTTGTGTCACGATTAGCCATAGTGCATAAATATGTGACGTTAACCACCACCAACAAACAACAAGTATGGGGAATCCTGTGTTAAATGCTTGGGGTGGGGGTAGAAGAGGGACTTGTCGTGCAACATTGTTTGAACCGCGCGATGGACCCTGAAAGTTACGTAATAGTCACGTGACTCAGTTAATTCATGTATGGTTATTATAGTAGCCCGCGCGACCGGTCCGTTATGGTGCCATCCCCACAATGATCGTGGTGTCAGTGCGCATGCATGGGGCGTGTTAAAATGACATGTTTCCATCATTCATTTTGTCTCCTGGGAGGCTTCTTAAAGAACGGGGGGGGGGGGGGGGGGGAGGGGGTATATTCTGAGGGTGTGTTCAATTTAATATACCTGCAGTAAAGTTAATTATCTAAAGAGACCCGACAATCGCCCCAAATCACAAAAAAGAAACAACCAAAACTACAACAACCCCCCCCCCCCAAAAAAAAATCAAAAACAAACTTAGCAAAGACCCAATATTTGACTAATAACACTAGCACAGTGCAATATGTTTGGGGGAGGGGTTCTGTTTTACAGGGTACTGATGCCTCGGATTTTCCCAGAATCCTATATTTCTCCCATTTATCTAGTTCGAATTCCTTCGTGATCCTCTGCTTTTATCTGTCTATTCCATGTTCCACCTTTTACTGACCCTATCCTGATTATCCTAGCGTTATGTTTGATCTAAGCTATCTCTGGTCTCGACCTTTGGCCTCTACCCATCAGATCAATCCATTCGCCTAAACCCACGCACTGTCACATTACTATCTGACCCAAGGGTTCCTAAGAATAAGTCCAAGCGTCAATCGTGAAATGACTGGAACAAAAATTGCTCGCGACTAAAATTCCACCAGGCAAAAGAGCCATCGAGATGTAACTTGAACAGGCATCGCACGGACGACCAGAATCCCATCGAGGAATGAGCTCTACTCATCGACTCCTCTAGGAAAAAAACACTCTATAACCACAGACGTTTCCAAAAAGGGATACCATGGAGATTATGTAAAAGTGATTCCATAAGTGGGATTCCATAAGTGAGATTCCAAGCACCTATACAGCTCCTGGTACTCTTACAATCAGCTTCCACCATGTCTTCAGCTTTTTCTTACCTCCTACAAGTATCTGGGAATTTCGTTGGTTCAAAGACGTCACATGCAGAGTGCATTTAAAACCATATACTGCCTTTCAACATCAATATACTCCGACAGCCATGGGTAATCTCCCCTTGGTTCATTGATTATTCGAAATGGGGGCAGCCGATAAACCTTCAAGTTGAAAGATTGAGTGTTGGAAGCCCATTTTTGTTCTAGGCGACTTAAAAGGCTCCATATTCTGTGGATGTGTGTCATGTTACCTTCGAAATGAAACTGTTTGGTATGTATGAATTTGCCTTGTTACAATTTATGCTCTCTCCCATAAATTGTAACAAGGCAAAGACACGTGAACACATTGTGAGAATTCTCTCATTTAATTTTGATCGCTGTTGTTATTAGTTCTGTGCATCGATGCGGCAGTCGGTAAGATATATTCGTTACAGTTTGTTGGTGGCCTAATATGGTATATATGGTGTCAGTTAATTCCATATTGGACTCAAGCTTCGCTTCGCTCTCGTCCAATATGAAATTGACACCATATATACCATATCAGGCCACCAACAAACTGTGTAACTAATATGATCAGCCGCTATTGTATTCACCATTCCTATAGTGTTCTACCCGCATTGCAGCTTTGTACATTTACCATTGGCTACCACTATTGTCCTGTGCTGGAGTGTTCTACTATCGTTGCGGCATTCTACCATTACTGATGACTCATGACACTATAACTATTAGTACCTATCATTACACTACTGCTTCTGCGGTCCCAGTACATATCTCTATCATATTTGTTTTCCACTACTATTAACAGTCGACTACAGTTCCTTGACCTATTGTCTGCTTGGGTACCTTACATATAAGTGTATTGATCGTACCGAGATGTGCATGTGTGATAGTGCACAACGTGTACACATCACATTCTGTACATGGACACACATTAGATGTGCCGATATGTGGTTGTGTGAAAACGAACACAACACATGAAGCACATAAGCACATATGATGAAAAGGAGGATTCTGTAAACACGGTCATATCCTAAAAAGGGATTCAACGGAACGTGCGACTGATGTTCGGAGTAAAATGCTTGTGTGTTAGTGCACAATGTGTCATAATGTATACACATTTCATGCAGCACCTGGGAACATGTCAGATGTGCCGATATGTGCTTAAGTGAAAATACACAATGTGCACATAACACATGCAGCGCACATGCACGACGAAAACGACCTTTAGTAACCAAAAAGGTTAAAGAATGGGATTCTATAGGGATTTCATAAAAAGGAGTCCTTAAATGGGATTCCCAGCCGAGACCGTACTATGAAAATACACTGCGACGCTTTGAAGTTGTTGTACCAAGTGTGTCTTTGATAGGCTTATTAGCAAACTTCAGAATGAAGCTATGAAAAGCTGAAAACGTTCGTTCTGAAAAAAAGTTACTCCTGTGTATGAACATTCTTCAATTAGTTTTCGTATAATTACTCTTTACGCCAGAAGAATCATAACTCTGCAATTTACTGTTGAAATACTGGCGGCTGGTTCCACTAGTGCATGCTTTTACTGCATTTTAACCGTAATTTTCTATAGCGTGCTCACAGTGCTGAAGGTTGATTGCGATCGTAATCAAGGCTCTATCCAAAAATGAGAAGTAGTGTGCGTTTAGCTACGGCATGTCGGAACACTGCATGTTTTTTTTCCGTGGCTGATTACGTTGGCCATGAAATACTGATTATGTTTATAAAGACAACCGGCGACCGGAACATTCGAAGACATTCTTTCAAACCTCTCTATAAACTTGTCAGGTGGGGGTGGGTGATTATTCCCCGATGTTACTAAAAAAAAGTCAAACAATATGCAGTCTTAAAAACAGATTATGACCAAATGGAAGCAGGTTAACTACATCCCTGACTTATACCGTCATCAAATCGACTTTCAATAAAGTTGTCTCCCTTGAAATTAGATTTGCGAAAAGGGCCAATTACGAAGCACGTAACTGTCGAGAAAACGCCTATGACATAAGCAGAAAATAAAGCCAAGTTTCATTTGGTTACTTTTAATAAACGAAAACAACCGACAGCTCTTGGAGCTGTCTGTTTTCGTTTATTAAACGTTACAAAATGAAACTTGGCTTTTTATGGCAAGCTAATTAGAAGCTACTACTTCACAGATAATCTGTCATTAACCCTTTACCCAACGCAACGGACAAAACCGGCCAGCGCTATTCTCAAAAATCGCCAATTTTCATTATTTTTTCATTTGTTGTCTCAAAAACATAGGTTATGGCCCCTCATTGGAACGAGCTCGTCGAGCTCGTTCCAATGATGGGTCATAACCTATGTTTTTGAGACAAAAAATTAAACATATTAGTTATTCAAGAATTTTTATTGCAAGTGTCGTCTGTTTTCATGTTAGGTAAAAGGTTAAGAACCTATAAGTAATTGTCCAGTCTGACTTTGTTTGGCGAATGTGTTTTTACAGTAATTTGCATTTTTTTATGATGAAAAAAAACAAATCTTGCTCCCTATACTATTATATTAACCCTTTGCAAACTGATGTCAAAATGGGAAGGTTTCCAGCATCAAATATATTCTGTAATGCAATTTGATATTTTAACTATATATATCTTGTGTGACCGAGGCTCAGTGAGATCTTCAAACAAGATATACACCTGGAACTTAATCACCCCGTGAAATGTTTCATGGCAGTGAAATTGCTGTTACGGATTATGTTTTAATGATTGCAATGTCTTGCAGTACATACCATCTAGTAAAACATGATTTTTCTGGTTGATAGCGTACCCCAAACACATCTCCTCGTCCACGTTCCCACGAATGTCACACATAAAGCACTATCATCCACATGCAATATCTGGGTTGTGTCCCGACTGTCATCCGCCAGCCATATCCTCTGGTATCTCATCCTCTTTTTCCCCACCACTTAATCTTCAAATATATTCTAGCCCCCTGAATCACAAATAAAGATCAGACAACCTCGTTTGGGAGAAAGCATTTCGATACACTGATGCCAAAGAGACTTGATATCTTTCTTTTTTATGAGAATGGCAGGAAGACAGCCTTATAGGCTATGCCATTTCCATGCTGTTTTCTAGCTTGTGTTTTTGTTTGTTGTAAAATGTAATGTTATTTTGTAATCAGTTTACTAGTATACTGCAAAATAAAGATTTATCTAAAAACAAATAAAATTGTCACATTTTTTATCAATAAATGTTGACATGGCAAGGAGGAGACTGTCAGAGACACTAAGATGGCAAATGGTTGGCATGCATGCAACAGGCATGTCATTCAAAGCTATTGGAAGGCAACTTGGCTATAGTCATTCTGTCATCGGCAGACTTGTCCGAAAACATCAACAAACCAACGATGTTAAGGGCCGACCAAGGCCTGGACAACCAAAAATATATCTCCGCGGGAAGATCGGAGCCTGGCACGCCTCTTTAGGTGTGGACCTTTTGCTTCAAGTGGGGTTTTGAAGCGCCTTTGGCTCCTCAACAAGCGTTTGTGCAACAGAACTGTCCGAAACCTTCTCAAAGCACTGGGTATGAGGTCCAGAAGGGTCATCAAGCTTCCAAATCTGTCCGATCAGCATTAAAGACGTTTGGAGTGGTGTATTGCACGACCACATTGGAATTTCAGGACGTGGAGGAGAATCCATTGGTCGGACGAGAGTAGGTTCCTGCTTCACGTCACAGATGGTCGCATGAGAGTGTGGAGGCATAGAAATACTGCTTACGTCTCCAGGAACATCAGACCTACTGTTCCTTTTGGTGAAGGATCAGTAATGATCTGAGGATCCCTCTCATGATTGTAAACTTGATATGTTGACTGTACGTGGAAATCTAAATGGTCATCAGTACATCCGGGACATTCTCAATCCGGTTGTCGTGCCTCATTTTGACAACCACCCCTTGGCTACTCGCCCTGTATTCATAGACGACAATGCAAGGCCACATCGTCCTCTTGCTGTGATAGCATTCCTTCAGCCCAGCGCTGAACCCCGATTTGAATCCCTTAGAACACATTTGGGACTTTTTTGGACGTCATGTGCAAGCAAGGTATTCGCCTGTACGGAATTTGGCCGATTTGGAAGCTGCATTGCACGAGGAGTGGCAGCAGTTGCCCCTGGATCGTATCAGAATGCTCACTCGTAGCATTTGGATGATGATTCAGGCTGTCATCCGGGCACACGGTGGATACATTCGCTACTGACGTCAGACATTGCTATTATATTCAGGAGATCACAAGTTGCCTTTTTGTCAGTAATTATCGATATTGTTTTATCACGGACCGTTTTAGCACCATACTTGTCGAGAGAACATTTTTCCATAAAAACATTAGTGACAGATATGTGTAATTAGCGCCATTAATATACTGCATATTTTCATCATAGTGTTGTCTTTCGTTTGTCAATAGACCATTCTTTCCGCAAACAATCACTTTTAGACATCTGAAAGATAGTATGAAAGTAATTAGTTTCTATTAACGCTTTACCCAACGTAAGGCCAAAACTGGCCATCGATAATCTCAAAAATCGCCAATTAATTTTCATTATTTTTTCATTTTTTGTCTCAAAAACATAGGTTATGACCCCTCGTTGGAACGAGCTCGTTCCAATGAGGGGTCATAACTTATGTTTTTGAGACAAAAGATTCAAAAAATCTGTTATTCAAGAATTTTTTTTGCAAGTGTCGTCTGTTTTGCATGTTAGGTAAAGGGTTAACACTACAGAAAAAACGGGGTGATTAAGTTCCAGGTGCATATAATTGGTTAAATTCCTAGTTAAACAAGAGAAAAATCGGGGGCGCGGTGGCTCAGTAGGTAGAGGTGCGGGCTGCAAGCCGAGAGGTCCTCGGTTCGAATCCCACCTGCGGCAACCGCGTTGTGTCCTTGGGCAAGACACTTCACCCCCCATTGCCCATGTGGGGGCACGATGACGCCGTGTACTAAGGCGTACTGCACGTCGATGGTACGCATGTCTTCAACCAATCTAACCCTGCCTGTGCTGCAGTGCGGAGTTACGATGTTGGGGAGCTGGCAGCTGCTCGTCGTTGCTCGGTGGTTCTCTCCGGGTACTCCGGCTTCCTCCACTCGTAAAACTGTCACGGTCATGATTAGCCATTGTGCATAAATATGTGACCTTAAATATCAATAAATAAATAGCAAGAGAAAAATCAATGATTGGGGGAAATTCTGTTGCACTGCCAGGGTGCTAGGGGGTTAATAGAAGGGACAGTGTCTGTACTACATGCCACGATGAGCACACTGTTATCATGAACAGAAAAAAAGTTACAAAACATCAAAGGATGGTGAAATCGCCGATTTCTTAGTTTCAGTTGGGTTTCAACAGAGAATAACAGTCAAACGTTGAAACTGATTGGGGGAAAAATGGTAAAAAGCCAGCTTCTGTATTTTTGCTCAACTCTATAGGAAAATGCCTGAATTTTTTGAAATGATGCGCACATTGATGATACAACAACGCTAACATTTCGACATTTCAATCTCTATATGAAATTCCCATAACCATAGTGGTGAATTCACTAGCAGCTTTATAAACTAAGGGGAGAAAACTTTTCTTAAATCTCTTCCAGTGACGAAAACTGTCAGGCACAGTTCATTCTAACAAAAGACTAGGCTACGTCTTGGCAAATAAGTTGAAAAACATCCAAACTTGGTGACCTTTGCAGATCACGATCATCATATCGACTCGACTGTTGATCAGCTCGGACGCACCACTAATTACAACCAGAATGATTCTACCACACAAGTTAGTGGGCATGCTAAACTGCCTAAATGTAACCAACACCAGAGACTGGTCCATCCACGTCTCTGGTAATACCTGTCAGGTGATATTGGACTTTCAGATACACCTGGAACGGCGCCAGAAAAGAACCCCCGCCAGAAACCAACAGAAGCCCGCAGCCAGACCATCGGCCTCTCTGGGGAGTTGTAGTACCTTAGCCCAATTGGGCTCTGGACCACACCCAGAGGACCCTGAAAAGGCCAAGTGCAAGAGGAAGAAGAAAAGCCCATCCACTAAGCGCCGGGGCGCCTAGAGGCCTGGAGGAGAAAGTCGGAAGAAAACCGCAAAGAGGAGGAAGAGGAAATGGAAGTCCACCCCTCCATCCAGAGGGAAAAAGCAGCACCAGACACCACCCAGTCATCAAATGCCTCCATCTCCAGTTCCATCTCAAGCTTGGACCCCCACGCTGATGAGGAAGATGACGAAGAAATAAGCAAGCTTGCCCACGAACTGGAAGAACAGATAGTGGACACTGAAGAAGAGCCAGAACTAACAAAAGAGTTCTTGGAAAACCAGCTGGCAGAACTCAGAAAGGCAACGGATAGACTACATGGCAACGTAGCTTTTGCAACAGCACTAGCACAAAACAGGACGATATCACAACCTCCATCGCCAATAATCAAGGAATCTCCACCTCCAAAGAAGAAACGGAGGAAACACAAGTAGGAAGGAAGACCAGCCGAGCAGCCACCTGTCCACTACGGACAGTACGCATACGAGAAACCAAAACGCCGACATCCATCCATTTGTGGGATGCACGTCGCATCCCCAAGTGCAGAATCTTTCGCAGACCTTTGCAGATCGGGAACATGACTAATTTGTTAAGTAAAGTTTTATTACAAGTTCATTTAACTTCAAAGCCATACATGCCAGCCTTATGCAATAAAAATCTTAATTATTTTTTATTCCTGCAGGTAGATAGTTAATTTACATATTACTGGACATCAGGTTTGAAAATATAATTCTCTATTTATTAGATCCCCCGTGGGAACCCCGGGAAGTGAAGCAGTGTTTGTTTACTGTGGTAAACAAGCTCTGTTTCACTGGTAAAATAGGACCCAATCACTAATGCTTGGGGTGCGAGTCCTCTAAAATATGCAACATGGGGTATAAACGATTGACTGACCTTGACTTTATCTCCATGTTGTGGTCATGATTAGTCATTGTGCAGAATAATGTGACCTTAAACAATAAATAAATAAATAAATTTATTAGATATGATTTTCTTTCCCCAAATTGCTTGTTATCAACCTCGGTCGATATGACGCCAAACTCGGCTGATATGACGCCGATCTCGGTCGGTATGAACAAAGCTACAGTTGTCCCCTTGATGAGTTACTATGCTCTACTAATTTGTAGACATCGAAATCTTTCACTGTTATTCGTCGAACGAAATAAAGGGAAATTGGTGCTGCCAGGCATAATATACTACTCAAAGTTTGCCAAGCACCAAATATTTAACACATCATTGTGAAATTTGCTTGTGACTTAGTTGCGATATTTTTGGTGGATATGATTGAGGAATGCAATGGGATGGTCCCCAGTGTTTAAATTAGCTCTCTTGACAGGCAGACTTTTTGTGACAGTCATGGAAAGCATGTACCCCTTGATTTTCAGGATGTTTTCGTCTGCTGTCTACATGTACATGACATGTGTAGAGTATTCAGTCTTCATTTCAACACAAACTCTTGTGATTGAATGATTGAATATGGCAAATGCAAATGTAAGAAGACATTTGTCTGAAGCAGAAATGTGGCGGGCTGCAAGGATGGTGGAGCAAGGGCTACCCATCGTCATGCTGAAGCCCTTGGTGTGCACCATACTGTGATCACCAGAACCTGGGCAAGATTTCAGCAGTATGGCACTCCAGTAAGGCGACATGGTGGTGGCAGAGACAGGGCAACATCTGCAGCTGAAGACCGTTTTTTGATCATTCAGGCCTGTAGGAACCGCTTTGCCACAACAACCCAGCTTCACAGTGACCTTCAGAATGCATCCGGGGTAAATGTTTCGACGTAGACTATCCGGGCAAGGTTGCACGAAGGTGGTCTCCGATCGAGAAGACCATGTGTTCGCATTCCGCTCTCCCAGAACCACCACCAGACACGATATGAATGGGCCATGGACCACGATGGATGGACCAGAGAAGATTGGCGACCTGTCCTTTTTACAGATGAGTCACGGTACTTCCTAGACCACACAGATAGGCGTTCTAGGGTATGGAGAAGACCAGAAGAGCGATTCCATGCATCCAACATTGATGATCATGGCTGCTATGGTGGAGGGTCAATCATGGTCTGGGCGGCATCAGCTGGGATGGACATACAGAGCTCTGTGTCCATGAACGTGGTACATTGACTGTACAGCGGTTTATTGATGAGATCCTGGATGGCCACGTCAGATTGTATGCAGGTGCAGTTGTTGATAGATTCATTCTGATGGACGATAATGCCCGTCCTCATGTTGTCCGTGCTGTCGGAGTACCGACAGAGGGAGATGATTGGGCGTATGGACTGGCCAGCAGGATCCTACGACCCCAATCCAATCGGACATGTCTGGAATGAATTGCAGCTTGCAGTTCAGCCCGTCCTGTCCAGCCAAGAAGTGTCCAGGAGCTTGGTGCCATGCTGGCCCAAGAATGGAACAACATCCCACAAAGGACCACCAGGAACCTGATTGAGAGCATGAGAAGGCGTTGTCATGCTGTACTTAACAGTGATGGGTCTAATACTCGATATTGAACCCATACTAGTTCGCTCCGTCAACTTTTTGGCCTATTGAAAAATTTCCTCTTTTACCAATAATCATTTTCCATGGTTATCGTATTCAAAAGCTAAAAAATAATGTCAAACACAAATAAAATCTCAATTTCTGTACTTAAATCATTAAAGATATAATTAAATAAAAAATATATACACTTTTCATTACAATATTTCAACTAAAACGTAAAACAGGTAGCTGGATGTACTTGGTGCTTAGCAAACTTTGAGTAGTATTATTTTGAAGCTGAGTTTTTGTATGGTGAGGAATTAACGATGACAGTAATCAAGGATTAGGTGGATTAAGAGAAGAAAGAAGAGAGTTGAACGGAAACTAAGATTCCGAGTCTTAAGCGGAGATTCGTCGAACAGGGAGAACAGATAGTTCAGCTATTCGAACGTCGTGGATTCCCCGGAGGGAAGCCGAGACGTTCGGATAACTGAACTTGGAAAAGAGGAAACTTCGAACTTTGAGAAAACAGTGAGAAATGAAACAATAACACTGTCAGAAAACTGTAAAATATCTAAGAACATTTTGTGATTATTTGTTTTTGTAATTATTTGTTAAATAATGAGGTTATTACTTGGTTAGTTTCGTATCTGCCGAGATATCGGCACTCGGTAACGTCACATCAGCCTTCGACATTGGTTTTAGGCTGATATGAAGTTACCCTGAGCTAATATCTCGACCGATCTGAAACTAAACAAGTAATGCTCTCAATATTCTCGTTTATTGGTATCACTCCCTGTTTCAATAAATTACTTCACAAGTTCATACCCATGACATAATGACGCAAAGATGCAACTAGTAAAGTTTGTCAAAACTCCTCCAATCTCCGTCGTCAAGATTATTATTGGACGCTCGGTTGGAGGCTGAAAAATACCTACAACAGGATTCTATGTGGTTGAAGTATAGGGAAGTTATATAGACACCGACAACCCGGTACTTGAACCACTTGAATATGACAAAGTTATAGAGAATTTAAAAAATATCCACCGCGACACCTTCTATATAAAGACATCCACGAAGAAAATGGAAAAATGGCATTAAACAAATTAAGAACTCATCGTCGGTTCAAAAAAGAATATAAATTAGAAAATTATTTGACAAACACGACATCGTCTAAAGCAAAGAGTATGTTCACGCGACTACGAATAAGTAATCATTCCTTAAAGATAGAGAAGGGCAGGCATCTACAACCCCCCCCCCCCCCCCATCCCATTCCCGCAAACGAACGACTATGTGGGCTGTGCGACGCGGGGGATATAGATACGGAGTTTCATTTCGTTATGGAATGTTCGAAATAGGCGCGTCTCTGGAAAGACATTTTTTCGCAGACTGGAGGGCGAGTACCAGCCCTTCTCCACTATTAATGTCCAAAAATTTCATATTCCTAATGAATAATGAAGTCCCCCCATTGTGTAATATCATCTGTAATACGATACAGCCTTTCTTCAAACGAGCGTTAAAGCTTAGTCAACAACAATCAATGCTGTTCATAGTATTTAGTATTTAACCCTTTACCCAACGTAACGGTCAAAACCGGCCAGCGCTATTCACATACATCACCAATTAAATTTCATTATTGTTTTAATTTTTTGTCTCAAAAACATAGTTTATGACCCCTCTTTGGAACGCGCTCGACGAGCTCGTTCCAAAGAGGGATCATAACCTATGTTTTTGAGACAAAAAATAAAAAGAATAGCTATTCAAGAATTTTGTTTGCAAGTGTCGTCTGCTTTTCATGTTAGGTAAAGGGTTAATGTGAATGTCCACAAAAAATATCACTCTTATTATTACTTTGTATGTGTTACTTCTTTTATTTAATAATACTTAACAGGCTCTGTTTTACTGGTAACAAAGGACCCAGTCACCAATGCTTGGAGGTGCAAACCCTCTCTAAAATGGGCAACTTGGCTTATTAACGCTCACCCCTGGTCTTGAGTTGATACTCATGTTGTGGTCATGATTAGCCATTGTGCAAAAATATGTGACTTTAAACACCAATAAATAAATAAATAAATAAATAATAATACTTAACTTTCTGTTGCTATTAAATATCCTGTTTCGTTGATGTAATCTGCCTTGTTTTTTGGTGCATTTGCTCATTAGAGCTATTCTGTTCTATTCTATCGTTTAAGGAGAATGGAAATTGTCCTTGAATTTAGTCATTAAAAAAGTTCAATCATTTCTTCGAAACCTTTCCATTTAAGACCGGCTGAAATGGTGGCTCAGGCGAGAGGTGAAATGGTCTCGTACTCGGATGTTAACGAGAATTTTACCATTTCTTTTAAACCGTCATAAAATAAAATTCAGTCTAAAAGAAACTGAAAGATTACCCCCCCCCCCCCCCCTCCGCTATACGTGAAACATACGCGTGTCCCGGGTGAGACAGCAGGGTGGGATATTTCTATCCTACCCACCCCACGTGACATACTCATTTGCATATTTTATTAGGTCGCCGGAACTATTTCATCATCGTCTGCGCAATTGTAAATAAACAAAATGGTTTCACGACTTCCCGCATGTAATCCACGTGCCATTCAAAATCAACAATGTTGATTTGTTTCAACCCCATGTTTCTCTGCAGATTTAATAATATCACTGCGCGAATTTATCGATCGATCAATAATCGAACAATGTCCTTTACATTAGGGTTTGACATGCGCAAATTCATTAACCCCTTAACGGACAGTGTTACAAATCAATTTTTTTAGTATATACCTGTGGTATATACCTAACTTTTGTACGATCTTTCCGATGAAATTGTTCGTTTTTCGAAAGGAGTACGACGTGATAAATTGGGTATGTCAGCACGTGATCGCCAATTATCTATAATGACGTAATCCACGTGTGGGGTAGAAAAATCATCCTCGATGAGTCTGAAGGTGGGAATGGGGAAATCTCACCCTCGGGGCAAGATATTTGAACCAGACCCTCGGCAAGCCTCGGGTCTGGTTCAAATGTCTTTCCCCTCGGGTGAGATTTCCCCATCCCACCTCCAGACTCATTGGGGATCATAATAATCCCTGATGGGTGCGGGTGTGAGATGGGGAGATGTCCCGAGGGTGAGATTTCCCCATCTCACACCCGCCCACATCAGGGATATTTTTTCTCCCCTCACCAAAACACTGACGTCATCAAAAGTAATTCAGTGGCAGCTGCAGTTATATCGAACAATTTTGTTGTCCATATCTGAAAAAAAATGATTTGCTTATCGGAAAGAGCGCACAAAAGTTCTGTACATACCGTTAAATCCGAACGCCGGCAAGATGAGAGTTAAAGATTTGAAGCGAAATGAACATTGATACATCCCGATGATGTCAGGCGCGTGCATCAGTCGATTATTATCAATCAATTATTTCTATTTTCTTCGACAAACGTTTGTCTTCTAATATTTCTGAAACGGGATGTCATGTTGTTTGTTTACGGAAGAACGTTCGATGATTAAATAATAGTTGGTGCGCTCATTAAATATGTTAATAAGCCGGTCACGTTGGTCATGTGAGATGGCCTTCTCACATGAGATTCGCATATCTTGCATAGGAAGTGGGGGGGGGGGGGGGGGGGGGGGGGGGGGGGAGGGGGGGGGGGGGGGGGGGGAGAAAAATTGTATTCCATATGGAGACCTGATTGTAGATAAACAGTTCAAGAGAAGACACTTGGTTGGAGTTTCAGAACATCTTGACTGGAAAAACTCCCAAATCGGTGCGGCTAAAATCAAATCGATTGATCGAGATTGTTTCGAATCGAGTAGAATGTCAAAACCGTTGCGAGGCCCTAATTGGAAAACATTTACGACTGGTCTGGCAGCATCAGACGAGGATGTTTTGGTCAGGAAGAGGTTTCTCTTCGAAATCCGAGGTTTGGGGAAAGAAGCCATTAGGTGACACTACAGGTGTAGTGTCTGCGAATGCAGACTTTGCACTTGATGTTCAAGACGATCCATTAAAAAACATTGAAATCGCACACTAGGACCCCGCGAATCTCAAAATTCGGGTCCAATCGAATCCCGAAGCGAATCAGTCAGAGCATTTTTCTCGAATAGAATCTCGCCAATCGTCAGTTTGTGAATATTACACCTTACAACCGAAAACATTTTCTCATCTACTCTAACGTTTTGTACTCAATGGCCACTCGTATGTTTCGACAAAAATTAATATCCCCACCCCCGCCCCCTCCAAAATATACAACAACGTAATCAAAGTCGTTTCAAAAGGTCTCCTGCACAGGACAACACCCCCCTACCCCCCCCCCCCCCCCACACACACACACCTCCTGCACAGGAGACCTGGTGATAGAATAAGAGTTCAAGTGGAGACCCTTGGTAGCCTGGTCATTATAAGGGAAACGGAATGGTGAATTCGAAAAATCGGACCGGTCAGATTCGAGTCGGAATTTAGGAAAATTTTGTCATCCAATTGGAAAGGTAACCACAACCGATCGCCAATCTCAGTTTGAAAAACTGTGGTTACGGGTTGAAAATACAAATCGACTGGCCGCAAAAGTCTGAAAAGTTGAAAATACAAAGGAAATTGATTTCTTTGAATTTCCAACTATTGGAATTTGTACCTTCGAATTTCCAACTATTGAAAATTATGATGGCTATTGGAAGGGTGAGACCCCCCCCCCCCCCACCTCCCATACACACATCGGTCACTACGCGTCTGCTTGTGTTCATAACAGATCCCTGTATGCTAAAACTGACCGTAAACCTTAAATATCAATAACTAAATCAATTGCAGTGCTCATTCTTCAAAGAGGATGCAAGGATTAAAAAACCCATGCCAATGCTGTGCCTTCTCCGGATTGGTGTTTCCAAGGATATTATCTCTACTTCTCCACCCCAACCAACAATCTCTTCCCGTGTGAACCCCATGTATGAGCAGTGCTTATTTAGTGCGGTAAACAAGTGTTCTGCTGTATTGGTAAAAAAGGATCTGGAAGAAACGCCTGGGATGAAAGTCCTCTTAAGTGGGGTTTAATATATTCCCTGGTTTTCTTGGAACCGGGAACGGGAATGAAATTACTCTCAGAACCGAGAAATTTCCCGGTAATATCAAGCAAATTTACGAGGGTAACAAGACGCATTTATTTTAATGATAATGAGCATAGTTCATTGGCAATCTCCCATCTCCAAACGGAAAAGTTCTTTTCTTAAGATAAGTATGAAAACCCAACCCGCTTCAATCTCGTCTTTATTTTTTTTTTAATTACCTCTACCTTCTACAACATCAACACCCTCTTCACTGCCGTCACTAGTCTCCTGGTGACTGCTGTGAAGAGGGTGTTGATGGTGGAGGCGGGAGTGTATATTGATACAGGTGATTCTGAAAACGAAGACGAGTTTGAACTTTGAAGCGGGTGAAGAAGGTCTTGCTGTTGAAGGGGGGAAGGGGAGGGTATCCTCCAGAACTGGTTGAGAGTTAGTGATTTGTTAAAAATGGTTCGTCGGGAATCATGACTAAAAATTTCAGGCGTGGAAGGGCTGACGAAATCCTACAAAGTTTCAATTCAGAAAACTTCAGTTCAAAACACAAACAGTGCCACGCTTCATTCCCGGTTCCGTGCTGTAGAATTCCCGTGTATCGGGTCCGGCTTTCGGAACCGGGAATCCGGGGAATTCCCGTTCCCAGGATTAAATCCTGCTCTAAAGTGGGCAGCTCAGATATGTACGATTGAATTTTTTTTTATCCCTATGGTGCGATCATGAGATAGCCAAAGATGCTGAAAGTGGCCTTAAAAATAAATAAATAAATAAATAAATAAATAAATAAATAAATAAATAATCTCGAAAGTACGACACCGCCGTCTTGATTTGGATTGTTCTAACTTTCTTTATTCTGTGGAAATGGTTCTGTATAAGATGTCTTCTTACCTGACATGAAAAGCAGACGACACTTGCAAAAAATTCTTAAATAACTAATTTTTTAAAAAAATTTTTGTCTCAAAAACATAGGTTATGACCCCTCGTTGGAACGAGCTCGACGAGCTCGTTCCAACGAGGGGTCATAACCTATGTTTTTGAGACAAAAATGAACAAATAATAAATTAATTGGCGAGTTTTGAGAGTAGAGCTGAAAGGTTTTGGCCGTTACATTGGGTAAAGAGTTAAACTAAATGAATGAATGGTTTACTCGAATTTCCATTGGCATAAATGCGTTAATTTTCAAAAACATTGATCCAATTTACAATGACCAACAGAGATTTACGTCACATGATATCTTCGGATTAACCTTTTACCGAACTGACTCGATATCAAATTTCCCCCTCCAAAATTCAACAAACCATATAATATGACCTTCATTGGGACGATTGGCTCGTTCCATTGGGGGCGGGGGCACTTTTTAGAGTTTTGTTGAAATGTTTTAAAAGTTTTAACTGCACAATTTGTAAATTACGCGGGCGAAAGCGGGTGATCTTTTCTCAGATTGCCTGAATTTCCAATTTGAGCCGGCCTTCCATGGCACAAGCATGCGTAAACTGAAAAATATATTTGTCGTGAATTTCATATAATTGTTCTGGATTAATTCAGTGTTTTGTCAATTTCAAATTGTCTTTGGCACCAGTGGCATGGCTACGTGGGAGGGTTACTCGCCACCCCGACAGGTTTCCTGAAAAATGTCAACCTTAGAAACATTAATTCCTCAAATCCATAAACTGGTTCAGGTATAGGGTTTAATATATTCACTGGTTTTGTAGGGACCGGGAACGGGAATGAAATTACTCTCAGAACCGGGAACCGGGAAATTCCCCGTGTACATATCAAGTAAATTTACGAGAGTAACAAGACGCATTTATTTTAATGAAAAATGAACATAGTTCGCTGGAAATCCGCTATCTTCAAACGGAACAGTTCCTTACCTAAGAGACGTGTGAAAACCCAAACCCGCTTCAATCTTTTCATTTTAAGAATTATAACCTCTGCCTCATCCAACATCAACACCCTTTTCACTGCCGTCACCAGTCTCCTCTGCTTAATGACTGCAGTGAATAGGGAACTGATGTTGAAGGAGGAAGTGAATTGGGATACTAGTGATTCTGAAACATGAAGACGAGTTTGAAGTTTGAAGCGGGTGAAGACCGTCCTGTTGGCTGTTGAAATAAGGGGAGGGGAGAGGGTCCTCTAGAACTGGTTGAGAGATATAGTGATTTGCTGAAAAAGGTTCGTCAGGAATCATGACTAAAAATTTCAGGCGTGCAAGGGCTGACGAAATCTTACAAAGTTACGTTGGGGCAGTTGTTCAATTCAGAAAACTTCAGTTCAATACACAAACAGTGCCACGCTTGATTCCCGGTTCCGCGCTATAGATTTCCCGGGAATTACCGTTCCCGGGATTAAACCCTATTCATGTACTCTCACTTTGATATTTCTTGTCATTTTGATATAATTATTCCCTCACTTCCTGGATACTTAAGCCTTCAAAAAGTACTCGGTGCATGAACAAGTTAGGAAGACCCCGCGCTTTCCCCCATGGCAGATACACATGCTTACCCCAGGACGAGGTGAAATGAAATTTTCTGGTGCTACTGAGCCCACACGTAATTTAGTCTGGCTACGCCCCTGAGGTCTGCCATAGTATAACCATGAGAAAAATAGTGCATTTCAAATAATTATTCCACGTTAATTCAGTGAGTTGAATTTTCAAAATGGCTTGAGCAGGCGCGTGGTCAGAATTCTATAATAGGGGTTCCCCTATCCATTTCGGGGGTTTCCCTTAGCCTTAACTGGGGGCATCTAGTCGTTACCACCTCCACCCACTTCCCTGAAGGGAAGTGGGAGGAGACGGTAACGGCCGGGTGTTCCTATTCAGGGCTAGACCCCCCCCCCCCTCCAGAACGTTTTTCAACAATCAGTGTTCCAAGAGCGAATCTGAGGCATTTGTAGCGTGTGTAGCGCCTATATTGAAGATCATTTTAGGTTTCCATGTTATAGTTCAATGCATTACACCATAATGACAGTTACACAATACAGAAATAACAAATAAGAAGACACAATAAACATGATGTATAACAGTACTAATGACTTTTTTCTTTAACAAGGTGATCTCTAGAGCTGAAACGGTTAACCGATTAATCGATTAATCATGATTAATATCTTGATCGATCCAAAAAGTAATTGATCGATTAACCTCTACTTTTGAACTACTGTATTATATGGGTTAACAAAGGAACAAACTTGCTCAAAAACAGGCAAACATTGTCACACTGACTCACATCAATTATGAGACAGAGTAAAGCATGCAAGTTACTTGCTGACATATTTGTTTACTTACATGATCATCATACTGTATCAGTAGCTGGAAATGGTCATTCTTAACCCTTTACCCATTGCGAGTAGCAGACGATACTTGCAAAATAAATTCATGAATTACTAAAAAAAATTCAATTTTTGTCTCAAAAACATAGCTTATGATCCCTCATTGGAACGAGCTCAACGAGCTCGTTCCAATTAGGGGTCATAAGCTATGTTTTTGAGACACAAATTGAAAACAGAATAAATTTGGAGATTTTTGTATATATGCCTAGTCGGTTTTGTTTGTTACGTTGGGTAAGGGGTTCATGCTGTAAATCATCAACGGTATGGCAATTATTCAGATGATTATTTGGACAAGTGATTAATCGGTTAACCAAGGTTAATCCACGTGATTAATCGAACAAGAAAACCCTTAACCGGTTCAGATCTAGTGATCTCGTTTACAAAAAAAGAATGTCCATATATATGAAAAGTGGCATTAGGTGGGTATATGAAAGTGATATTGGGTCATTTTTTTTTTTGGAGGGGGCGGGCCGCGTAAAATTTAAGGCCCCCTACCGTGGCTACTCCATTGGTCTTGGGTAGTCTATGAAAACTCGTGTTTAACAAACTATTAAGAGACGTTTGTACAATGAGTATCGTTATCTGATGTTTCGCACTTTCGAATTGTCATCATTCCTTCAAAACATTGTCGTACATTTATAGGTGCAATTATTCTGTGGAGAGCCAATTTAAATCATGATTATATCTTCTTGACTAGGTGTTTGAATTACAACTTGGCGATCGTGTCATCTGCAGTCATTTTTATTGCAAAGGAAATGGATGTGAAAACCTGTTAAACGAACACTGTCCGATCAAATTTTGTTGGGTGTCGTTTATTTATTCATCGATAAAATTGACAAAAGATTTCAACACGATAGGACCAATGAGAGGAGCTATGCTTTGGAAACTAGATTGAGTATTTGTATTTTGGCCGATATGTTCCCGCCTACTTTTTCACAAACTGTCATTCAAAAGATTGCCAAAAGATCAACCTATTATGGTAATATCTTGATAATTTCCCTCATTAGACTGATACTGACTTACATAGCGCAAGCCAACTTTACTTGGACGTCTTTTGAGAAACATTTAATGTTTGAAGATTAATTTTTAACTGAACAGTTAGTGTTGAAATCACTGATGGTACTGATAAGCATGGAAAGATCATCCAAGTCATTTAGTATTGACGCTTTACTGTCCAAAGACAGAGTGCCAAAGTGCACCAGTCCGTTGCAGACGAACACGTCTATAGCCAGTTCACCAAGACCATCTTCATCTGGATCGAGTCATCTGAGTTCTCACAGCCCGGACACAAGTACCTCACCACAGGGTAACGGCACACCCCCGCACGGATGTTTCGTACCTCGACCGGGATTACTCAAGTCGCACCATCCTGCTTTTATGCAGCCAAATCACATACAATCCATGCAAGCTGGAATTCTACAAAATCATCCGTTCTATTCTCTCTCATGTGGACCTAACGGTGGACCGAATCCCATGCCAATGTTGGCTGGGAGTGCATTCCATTCTCCTGCTGAACAAGCTTTAAAATTAGCCCAAGCACAGGGTATCACTTATGCTGAGTGGCTTGCAAGAACGGGCATGTACATGCCGCGGATGTTGGATTACGGGGGTAAGGATTTTTTCATCTTTTTGTTCTTTTAGTGCTCAACTGAAAAAAGCTTGCACCACATTAAAGTCTTTATATTCTTTGGCTGTGTTTCATATTCATTTAAAAGTAAAAACTATCTTGTTAATTTATATTTGTTTTGTTAGAATTTATTGGAGTGTGCTGGCACTCTCCAATGAATTGTTACAAAACAGTTAATAATGGACAAATTCTATCTTCCTGGATGATATCTGGCAGTTAGTGTTTGGGGCATTGAGAGCCAATTCACTTTGAAAATAGTGCTCTGAAACGGCGCCTTCGTGCAAAACAATTACCTTGTTACTTCAGAGCATTAAAAGACATCTATCCAAGTATAAGAATTTCGTACGACCAATAAAAAACTATGAACTGGAATAATATTTTCGTTGGGTCACTAATTAAAATGATAGTTCTATATTATATTCAACGGTGAGAGAGAGGGAGAGAGAGAGGGAGAGAGAGAAGAGAGAGAGAGAGTGTGTGTGTGTGTTTACACGTTACCCGTTACATTAATTTTCTTCACATCGAATAAGTTTCAATTGCAGATATACCTGAATGACAAATCTAAATCGCGTAAAGAGCTACCTTATTTTGCAGGTAAAACTTATCAAGTAAGGTAATCTTTTCTAAAATTATACGCCTTTACCGACAGGGTGTATGTTATAAGAAAAAGTAAAATTTGCAGATGTTCATCAAATTAAAGTGGAGGACTGACCTGAGTCATTCAGATTGTTACAGATTGTACCGAATTTTTTGGTCTGATGATAAGGTGTGATGTAGCATGCAGTTAGGGCTCAGGGAGACCTTGCTAACAGTGGTTAACATTGCAACCCTTTATCACTAGGGGGTGGGGCGGGGGCGGGGGGTGGCATGTTTTCACAATCATGGCATTAATTCGCCCGACGGTTCTTATGCATACCATACTTGGCGCCTTGGAGAGGAATCAACTAGATCAGCAACTACAATCAGTAATGCCATGGTAAAGTCGTGGAAAATGCCACGGCTTTACCACGTCATTAGCGTTTGCCGTGCCTAATTTCTAAGGTTAGTGCGACTCATATATCAACAAGCTAGTAACATTCGTGACAGTTTAGGCACACGCGAACATGCCAACTATTGGATAATAGTGCCCTGCGACTGCCCTCGAGACAAAGAATTTTTATTGGGGTGGTGGTGGGATATGTCACCAAGATTTGTGCACCTGGCGAAGTCAGAGACACCAGCGACCTAATATTTGATATTCATTTTTTTTTACCCTTTACCCAACGTAACGGCCAAAACCGGCCAGCGCTATTCTCAAAAATCGCCAATTAATTTCATTATTTTTTTCATTTTTTGTCTCAAAAACATAGGTTATGACCCCAAGTTGGAACGAGCTCGTTCCAACTAGGGGTCATAACCTATGTTTTTGAGACAAAAAATGAAAAAAATTAGTTATTCAAGAATTTGTTTGCAAGAATCGTCTGTTTTTCATGTTAGGTAAAGGGTTAAAGGAATACCATATTATCAAGAACCCATCCGCGTCAACCAAAAATTTGGTCTTGAGTATCAGATTTTATTTGTAATTTTAGTTATAACTAAGAATAATTTAATTAAATTATTATTATACGCAATAATATATGGGCACAGTAAATCAAGATTTCTTAATCTCCATCAAACATATTTATCTTTCTTTTAAGACAATGTTCTTCTCGCAAATACCGTTATATATACTGGTTCAATATATCCTTCCATTCACAACTTCAGTTATCTGGTCTTTTAAATCGCGTTCAGAAAATTCATGTTTGTAAAAATGAAACAATACGTGACTAATCTGAAGCAGACGCGTTTCTTTCAGATTTTAAAATCATCTTGAAATTATTGTTCTGAATTTTATACGCCCATATGATTTTATCCGATTCTGATGGGCACGTTGTAATTTAAAAGCAGGGCCAGAGAAAATTAAATCCGAAATCCCTAAAGACAGTGAGATTGAATTATAACTGCCCCCCCTCCCACACACACACACACACATCTTATAGATTTTTTATTCATTGTGTCGTCTGCTCATTTACTCTCGCATTTTTCTTGCATAAAAACTACTTACATTTCTTCCGTTGAAATCTGCAAATCCTTCCCAAATTTGCGAGCCATCTTGAATAATCAGAGCTGTTTATCATATTTGTAAACTGAGGCTGGGTTGGGATGGGGGAACTCCTCCTCTCGCTCCAATTCATATTCTCCACCACAAGCATCGTGACCTTTGAAACGACAGCACAAAACAACAGAGTGTTTAGTGGTTTTGATTAATTTAATTTACAGTACCGACACTAAATTAAAAAAAAAACAACAAAACAAACAACTTATTTCAAAAAATAGTAAAACACTTGAAAAACTTCGTCGATTATGATAGAAGAATCGCATTATTATATATTTAAAATGGAGAACAAAATTGAAAAAAAAAACATTCTTCTGGTGTCAGGCAAACCTGACGCAAGTAGAAATAAGTTTTTCAATTTTCTTCTTCCATGGACGCTGAGTTTGAGAACACCTCCCGGGCAAAGATTGAAACCAGATCAGTAAGGTACTCTCCTACAAGGCTCCCATAGGCTGCTGAAAGTGTATATATTTGATTTCAGACAGTATAGCGACTGGACATCATTATTTCAGTCCCAATCCCCATGACAATTTAGAATAAATATGTACCTAGGAGTCTTTGCCTTTCTGCACCCCCCCCCAAAAAAACCCCCCCCCAAAAAAAAAAAAACCAAAAACAAACACCCATGGGAATAACTTACCGATGTTATTGCATTGGAATACACGGAATATGTTTATTTTTTTTGTCTTACACCTACATTATTTACTCGTACGAACTATCAAAACCATATTACGTAATATATTTTACCTGAAGAAAATATTAACCCTTTATCCAACGTAATGACAATATATACGCCATTCACAAAAATGGCTATTCGAATTTTATTATATTTAAGTTGTGCCTCCAAAAGATAGCTTATGACCTGTCAATGAATCGAGCATGGTAAGCTCGTTTCAGTGAGGGATGGGGTGGGGAGGTGTCAAAAGCTGTGTTTTTGAGACAAAAAGGGAAAAAATGTTTATTATTACAAATGTTTTATCTGCATGTGTCGCGATAGAAAAGAGTTAAAATCCGAAAACGAATAACTGGTTTCCGTAACCCTTTACCTAACGTAACGATCAAAACCGGTCAGCGCAATTCAGAAACATTGCCATTCAATTTTCATTATTTTTTCATTTTTTGCGTCAAAGACATAACTTATGACCCCTCATTGGAATGAGCTCGTTTCAATAAGGGGGTCATAAGCTATGTTTTTAACGAAAAAGTGAAAAAAATAGTTATTCAGTAATTTTGTTTGCAAGTGTCGTCTGCTTTTCGTGTTAGGTAAAGGGTTAAGGAAATGACTTCTAAAACCCGAGTACAGACGGAGAAGATGAATTAAACCCGTTCTTAATTCTAATAATTTCTACCATCCTGACTCATTCAATCGGTAGAAAAAAAATAGTTGTAGAAGGTATAAGTTATTTTGTCTGCTATTTTTTTTCTTGAATTGAATAACCTACATTTTAAAATTATTTCAAAGCCACCCAGTATCTAAATAAAAAACTCTTGCTGAAAGTTGCGGCTTAATTTTTAGTCCTTTGTCCGTCTGACTGCCATACCATTTGGCACCCCCTCCCCTTCACCACACACTCCTCAGTCACCAATTTTTTGTGTACAATACTGTCATCACAAAAAAAACAGTCTCTTTGAAGACTATTTTCTCTATCAGATCGTGATCAGGGGCCAATACTATAAAACTTTCACAATTGTATTTTCTAGAATTGTATTTTCTAGTTATGACTTTAAATGGGTTGAAAAGAATCATTAGCATTTGAAAAGATATGGCAATTTGCCAACTGGCAAATTGCCATATCTTTTCAAATGCTAATGATTCTTTTTAGTCAGTTATATTAATAGGTAGAAAACACAATTCTAGAAAATACAATTGTGAAAGTTTTATAGTATTGGCTCCTGAACGCGACACACTTCACCAAATCGTTAAGATTTCATAAATAGAGGATCGATAATTAATCGCTATTCCATATGAAATTTCTCTACCGAGTTCACTAAAATTGACCTGAGCCAAGGTTTACTGAGGCTCAGATCGATTTCAGTGAACGAGGTTCAGAAATTTCATATCAAATCGTGACGAATTTGATATTCTTTTTATCACATAATGTATAATTTAATTCTTTACCCAACGTAACGACTAAACTGGCCAGTGGTATTCACAAAAATCGCCAAACAAATTTTAGTATTTTTTCAACCTTGAAAACATAGCTTTTGGCCCCTCCTTGGAACGATCTCACATAGCTCGTTCCAATGAAGGGACATAACTTATGTTTCCGATGTGAAAAATGAAATTGTTTAGTTATTCAAGAAATCTTTTTTCTTAAATTGTCATCTGCTATTTGTAATAGGTAAACATATTATGAAATATATAAGAGAAGATAAATTCAATTCTACTTCGACGTTGACTTCTGACGTCATTCGTGTATTAGTCGTTTTGTGTGAACGATATTTTCCGTAATGAGCTTTTTGGTGTGATTCTATAAATAAACTATCGCAAAATCAACACAGAATGAAGAGTAATAAACAACAGGAGTGTTGAGCTGCGATTGAATATTAATGCATTTCATTGCGAGTCTTGGGTGTCAAAGAAAGCAAACAGGGAATTTCGTCCGAATCACGTCCCAACCAAGATCCGGTCGAAATTCTATATCCGCTTTTTAAATCACACTACAGTACTTCGATACATGATGGGTGAACACCAACCTATATTCTTACTCGCTAGTCTGTTTAATCCAAAGAGAAAGCAAAGAGACCTCATATACACACAAAACAAAAACAAAATTTGAGCTCCCAACAAGCAGATTTGCAGTTCATGGACCAGAGAGTGGTCCGAGAGCTGCAAATTTGTTCGCTTGGTACTCAAATCCTATACAAGGGTAGCAAAGAACCTTGTGAGTCAAAGTGGATATGAACATACGATGTTTTGCTGAATAATAAATTCCAACTGTGCACTGTAGCATATTTTAACCAAAAAAAAAAAACAAATTGGGAAATGTTTTTTTTGCAGAATCCGTTTTGTTTATGTCACGTTTTTTATGGGGTTTTGGAGCAATGTACTTAAAATGCTCAAAATGGCATTAGATTCTAAGGAACTGGTGTATGTGCTGCGTAATCTGCTCCCACCAAATATTTTTAGGGAAATGTAAGATTCTGCACTATTTTTCTTCTGCTACGAGTGTCCGTTAACACTAAAATTAAATGATGTCAAAGTGAAGTAAATTATGCATTTATACATATTTTTAAAAATGTTTAAGATCATTTTTGTGCATTCCCAATTTCCGTCGGAAATTTTTATATCTTCCCTCCCGCACCACCCATTAACCTATCCACACACACACTCCAGAAAAGCCACCTTCGTAACAATACTGAAAATAGAACGCCGTTAACCCTTTACCCAACGAATCGCCCGCATCCGCCCGCGTAATATGCAAATTCAGCAGTTGAAAAAATATTATTTTTTGAAAAATTTCAACAAAACCATATCATGTGACCCCTCGTTGGAACGAGCTCGTCGAGCTCGTTCCAACGAGGGGTCACATGATATGGTTTTGTTGAAATTTTTGGCAAAATTATATTTAAAATAATACATTTTGATATCGTGTGCGTTGGGTAAAGGGTTAAAAGAAGAATGTCGTTCTATTTTAAAAAAAAAAACCCAACCTTTAATGACAATTAAGAATAAAAGGAAAAGTGACTGAACAAACAAAGGAGATAAAATATCGCCCAGATTGACAGATTGTCTGAGGAGAAGAGGCGCGAGTTTGTAAGGCGTGTAGAAGAATAATATACTGTTACAACTCAATTTTAACCCTTTGCCTACCACGGAAGGCAGACGACACTTGCAAATAAATTATTGAATAACTATATTTTATTTTTTGCGTCAAAAACATAGCGTATGGCCCTCATTGAAACGAGCTCAACGAGCTCGTTCCAATGAGGGGTCATAAGCTGTTTTAGAGACGAAAGATGAAAAAATAATGAAAATTGAATGGTGATTTTTGTGAATAGCACGGGTCGGTTTTGGCCGTTACGTTCGATAAAGGGTTAAACATTTATTGCTTTATTCTTAGATTGCTACAAAAAATACTTGAAATGACAGGGTTAGTAGGGATTGTTGAAGATGAGTATTTTAACATCCAATTATTTCAATTTTTCAACATAGCACTCTTATTTGTAGAATTGTTTTCAACGGAAATATAAGGTTATACACACAAATAAAAATATTTGTTGAGTCATTCTTACACATTCTTGAGAAAAATGCATTCATTTTTCTGATGTCCGCAGCTCTTATATATAACGAACATGAGAGACTAAAATTAAATTTGAGTAAAATAAAAGTATATCGCCGAAAACAATGCGAAACTTATTTCTATTTAAAAATGGCTGTGAAACGTCATATTTAATGTATTTAATGCAAATGATTGTTCACATTTCTCATGTATAAATTTAAATTTTTAAACCTTTATGATTCACCATTTGACGCAGCAGGACTGACTTCGCGCTATTTTCTATCCAGATTTCTGGGCCATGTTAGCACGTTATGAATCGGTATCGTCGCTAAAATGCCGTTTTATTAAATGTCAGGCTTTATAAATATGAAGGGAATATGTAAAAATATCAAATAAATAAATAAATAAATTAAATTAATTAATTTTTTGAAACGTCAAATTGTTTTAGAAAATGCCTCATGTATGTGGCTTATGCACTCATGCTTACTGTCTGAAAATTCTCCTTACACATTTCATTTTAAATCGTGTTGATAGAATGCATCTTATAATATTAATGTCAGCTGGATAAAAGAGGACTAACATACTAACAAGAACATAAAAAAGACCATTTTTTAGGCTAAAAAAAAATAATGTTTTGATTCTCAGGCCCTCCCTCATTGGATTTGAACCTCCTCATTAGGCATTTTTATTATGTCATGTTTTTTAAAGAATTTGTGAAAACTTGGAATGGCCATTTTTTCACATTTCCCGACATATAATTATTTAGCTGTGTTAGCAGTAAATTGGTTTTTCTTGTTGCAGTTTATGGGAGAGTGCCCAGGGGCACTCTCCCATAAACTGTAACAAAGAAAATTCTGATATACTGGATCATGATTTAATTATTTATTTATTTTCTGGTGTTTAAGGTCATATATTTCTGCACAATGGCTAAAAATGACACCGATATAAACTCAAATTTAACCAATCATTTAGAGCCATGTTTCCCATTTTAAAGGACTCCTACCCCAAGCATTGGTTAGTGGGGCTTATTCTAATGGATCATGATGCTTGACAGATCTATACCATTAAAAAGAACAATAAAATACAAATCCTTTTAGCTGTTGTTACCACAGTTAGTTATAAAAGGTATACTATAATTACACTAAAATACAACCTTTTCTCTTTTTCAAGTGGAAAGACAGCAAAAAGATTTACTGAGTATACTCAAACCTTTTACATGAAAAAAAAGTAAAAAAAAAGTAAAAATAAAATCCTCCCTCCCTCACTGATTTGAAAAAAAAATTGCCTGAGAATCAATTCATTTTTTTTATTTGGCCTTAATATATCACTTTTCAACAAATCAAAAACAGCATGCATTTTGCAAATAAATAAGTTCTAAAATTGGGTCTCGGGTGTTATAAACAGCCATACATTTTGCAAATGAATCGGATCTTGAGAGTTCAAAAAGCCACGATTCGTCAGAATAATTTTAACCCTTTACCCAACGCAGACCATATCAAAATGTAATATTTTAAATATCATTTTTTTAAAAAATTAAAAAAATTTCAACCAAACCATATCATGTGACCCCTCATTGGAACGAGCTCGGGGAGCACGTTCCAAAGAGGGGTCACATGATATGGTTTGGTTGAAATTTTTTGAAAAATAATATTTCTTCAGCTGCTGAATTTGCAAATTTCGCGGGCGGATGTGGTCGATTCGTTGGGTAAAGGGTTTTAAACAATTATCAAACTTGTATATTTTGTGTTCTCTTCTGGAGCATAACTCTTGTTGCCGTTTTGAACTAACTTGCTGAACTCGTTCCCGTGATGAAGCTCGAGCTCTGTTTGAACCCCCAAAATATTTCTATTTATTTTGAAATAAGAGTGGTTGTGATAGACCAAAATCAGCGACATTTTCACTTTTTTTCTCGGAAAAAAACGTGTTTTTTTCCTGATGAATATTGTTCACAAAATTATTCAAACACAGTGCATTACACTCTATCCTCCTCCACTGGGAACACGTATAACGTTACGACCAAAAGCACCAAGAGCTATTGAAATACCGTTATTTAAATTTATTATTTCTACAATTTGCAACCCAAACATAGCTTACAACCCCTCGTGGAGCTCGTTCCAATGAGGGGTTTCAGGCTATGTTCTGGAGGCAAAACAATTTTTTTAGTTATTCAATGACTTTTTTGCGAATGGCACCTTTTACTCGTGTTGGAGAAAGGGATAAACCTATTCAGGGTGGGTATGATATCAGTTAGGGCAAAAGAGGGAAAATAGCCCATTTTACATTACATCTTTCCTCGATCCTTCTGAAAATATGTATCCTCCCACTGATATATCTCTTGGGGCACGATAGCGCGCTGTGTACTAAGGCGTACTGCACGTCGATGGTGCACTCGTCTTCAACCGATGGTATTCCTGCTTGTGTGGAGTTAGTACGTTGGGGACTCTGACAGTTGTTCGGCGCTGCTCTGTGATTCTCTCCAAGTACTCCGGCTTCCCTAACCCGTAAAACTGTTCGACACGAGGTGACCCTGGCTGTCAAAAGTGTCTTTAAACCCCAATATAAATTTATATATCTTTACTATTTGAATGCTTTAACCCTTTACCCAAAGTAACGGCCAAAACCGGCCAGCGCTATTCTCAAAAATCGCCAATTAATTTTCATTTTTTGTCTCAAAAACATACGTTATGACCCCTCGTTGGAACGAGCTCGTCGAGCTCGTTCCAACGAGGGGTCACAACCTATGTTTTTGAGACAAAAAATGAAAAAAAAAAATTATTCAAGAATTTTTTTTTGCAAGTGTCGTCTGCTTTTCAGGTGAGGTAAAGGGTTAAAGAATATCGCGGTTAAAAATATTTAAACAATATAATGAGATAGATAGATAGAGAGAGAGTGGCGGACACGGGCACGCAGACAGACATTCAGTCAGTCAGTCAGTCAGAGGATGACATTTTAATTTAATTTAAAATCACTTGCTACATTTTATTGCTTTCGACAGAAGGAAATGTTTGTTTTGCTATTGATTGTCCGTTAGACATATGAGTGACCGACGGCATTCAGCTGATATGATTGAAGACCTGCCCATTCTTCCAGTTATTTTGCGGCAAAAATCCAGTTGTAGGATGAAGAGAACACGAGGCTGACCGTCCGTTTGGATATATGAGCATTTTGGTACTAATCTTGAAATTTGTGTTTTTCTTTTTCACCATTGATGAGCGACACGTGAACGGAAAATGAAATTTTATTGTCGACATGTCCTACTTGATTAATAGCAAAACTATAAACGACATGTCGTTGTTTCCTCGAAAAAACAAACATGCACAATCTGGCGATACCCGATGTACCAATTAAAAAAAAAGTAAAACTTCAGGCACGGGTAGAGAGGAGTATTTCTCCAACACTGCGAGGTATCACACCCTTTTCTAAACCCATATTTACAATTTCTGACAAAAATCACAGGACATACACTCTAAAATTAATTTTATTAAAAATCAACCCAAAATAAACTGGGTTGAGTGAATATGAATCCAATTGGGTTCATATTCACTCAGCTCAGTTGATTTGGGTGATTTTTAACCCAATCGATTTTAGAATGAAATAACGTCCTGCTGCTCCAGGTGCTGTTTCGCAGAATTTGTCAACATTCAGGTGGAAATCCCCCTCCCGTGGTGGTTCTATAAAAGTCTCTTTTGTTCGTACTATACAAGGCTGGTATGTAGCAAAACGGCAGTAAACGTTTTACCGTGCAAAAATTAAATGACATTTTTAAAGTGTTCATTAGAAAATAAAATCCAAAAACATTCATACCCCGATAATCAAACCCAAAATGCTATCAAGCTTGCTTCGCTGAGAATGAAAGTAGGTATCAAGAATGTCCAAAAGGGGTGTTTAGAGCAATGAACTTCAAACCAATGGGTTCACGGTTCGCTTATCAGCGGCAACTGCGTTCTGTTTTGTTCGTAAGACGTGCGTGCACTTAATCCCGATAGCCCACGTACACTCTAAAATCAGTTGGGTTGAAAATCAACCCAAATGAACTGGGTTGAGTGATTATGAACCCAATTGGGTTCATATTCACTCAACCCAGTTCATTTGGGTTGATTTTCAACCCAACTGAGTTTAGAGTGTATGGACATGGGAGTACTGTGTTCTAAGGCGTATTGCACATCGATGATATCGATGATGCACTTGCCTTAACACTTTACCTGACATGAAAAGCAGACGACACTTGCAAACAAAATTCTTGAATAACTATTTTTTAAAACATTTTGTCTCAAAAACATAGGTTATGACCCTCATTGGAACGAGCTGGACGAGGTCGTTCCAAAGAGGGTCATAACCTATGTTTTTGAGACAAAAAATAAAAAAAAAATAATTGGCGACTTTTGTGAACAGCGTTGGCCGGTTTTGACCGTTACGTTGTGTAAAGAGTTAAATCAATGCCAACCCTGATGGGGGAAGTTAGTACGTTGGGGAGTTTGACAATTGATCGCCGTTGCCCGGTGGTTCTGTCCGGGAACTCCAACTTCCCCCAACCGTAAAACACTAGGTGTCTCTGACTGTCGAAAGTGTCGTTAGACCACAATACTACCCTAATGCTATTTCCAAGTGCCGTTTTCTAATGGGTGTTAGGTAACGAGTTAACTCTTTAGCGAAACGGCCATAACAAACCAGCCCCAAATCGGGTGAAAAACGTCACTAGTATTCATCCTATCCTATTTGTAAAAAGGGGAGGGGAGAGAGTTCAAAATTTTCGACAGCCTAATAAAATTTTTAGTACAATTTCCGACTGATCATCCACATTTGTCGCATTTCTCCGTCCAAAACGGGCAAGTTATCGAAAGATCTGTCTAAAAACATATGTTTTGGCCAAATTAATGCAAAATTTTAGCAACAATAAGCCTAAAAATTTTCCCAAGCCGAAAATTTTCCAACAAAAGTCTGGTGGGAGGCATCGCCCCTCCCCATCTCCATCCCCTCCGTATCTACGCCACTGGTTAGTCAAATGGTTAATGAAGCCCTACGTTGCTTGGGAACAACTATTTACAAAACACAAAATTTCTTCCATTGTGAGGGAAAAAGAGTGACGTCGCTTTCAACAATAAAATAATTATCTCAAATTTCCACACACACGAATGTATACTGAAGCGAATTATTGACAATTAACCGACTAATTGAGTAGATACAGTAGCCAACAGGTGTGTTATCGGGGTAATAATACGGGTAACACTCCGTATCAGCGCTGTCCGTATTCAAACAATTATAACACTCCTAATTCCATTTAATCCCCTTTAAAAGATAACCGTAGCCGCAACTCAAAGGTGAATGTTTGTTATGTCAGGGCTATACGTGTGCTATCTATGGTTGATTAGAGAAGGTGATCTCCCTCACATAAACTTTTAACAGGCCAATAACGAGCCATTTCGCACCTTATAATCACCAGTGGATAATATTCGGGAACAGTTCACAAATACTTCGCTACAAGGCTTAAAAGAAACGATAAGGGAAATTTGAAGATAAAAATTTAAGAACATTTCAAAGTAGGCGCTTTGCAATATATCTATATGGTTTAGAATTCCCGATTAGCCCAGAACAAAAGCTTACCGACAAGTTACAGCTTTACTTTGACAGTAAATATCACATGGTTATGCGAGGTGAGAACCCTGATTGATATGTCTTCGCTAGAGCACAACAAGGCGCCATTTGCAATGCTGAAGCAGATGGCGCCTTGTTGCGCACAAGTGACGATATCACAATACACCTTCACTATTGCACACACAAACACACACCTACAATCTTGTTCAACTGTTTTTGTGAGGACATGTTATTTTTTCTCGGTGACGAACAAGTCCCCCCCCCCCCCCCACCACACACCCTAAAAAACAAAACGGTAAGACAAAAGCAAACACATTGTTCTTTGCAGTGACTCACAGAAAACAAAGGAAATCTTTGTAGGAGCCGAAACATTATTGTCTAAGTTTTCACGAAGTCGAGAAGACAACCCACTCTCTGATGCACACATTGCCAGATGAAATTAAGTATAGGATAACCGCCTGTAACCGCAAGAAAAAAATTAGTATTGCACTATTATCGTCGGTCATTCTTGCGCTTGGAATCATTTCGCGAGAAGGTCTCCGGGAGAACTTCTTAAGAAATGATGTCAAGTTTTAGAATTATCACCAGAGGAAAATGGGATGAGAATTTACTTATCGTATTCCTACAACTCATTTCAGCTGATAATTTCCGACGGCGAATCTATAGGGGAGAGTCTACCCCCCCCCCCCCCTTCCCATGAAAAGCTTCGGCCTGGGAGAAAATTGTGTTAACACTGCAAACGACCAGAGAACTATAACGCGCTCGGGGAATGGTTTGTACAAAACATCAACAACACAGCCAATACTATAAAACTTTTACAATTGTATGTTCTACAATTGTATTTTCTTCCTATTAATATAGCTGACTAAAATGAATCATTAGCATTTTCAAAGATCTGGCAAATTGCCAGATCTTTGAAAATACTAATACTTCATTTTAACCAATGTAAAGTCATAATTGGAAAATACAATTCTAAAAAATACAATTGTAAACGTTTTATAATATTGGCCCCTGCAGTTCTCGGTATCATAAACATGTTGTCGCTCAAACTTTGGGGAAATGAAAGTCTTCAGTTCCAAGACGTCCCATTTTCGGCATCTTTTTCGTTTTCTTCGTTGGTAATTCATGGCTGACAATTTCCATCATTGGAAAAGATTTGCAGGAAAGTTATCTCCCTTAATTTCAAATTTAGCACTGAGGGTATAGGAATTTCATACAAAAATTGAAATTTAGAAATGTTAACGAAGTTGCATCATTGATGTGTGCATCATTTCACAAACGTCAGGCATTTTCAAGTAGTGTGGTATAAAAATACAGAAGCTGGCTGTTTACAAATATTTCTTAATCACTGAACTTTTCACTATAATTCCCTGGTGAAACCCATTTAAAATAAGAAAACAGCGCTGTCACCATCTTTTGACGTTCTATAAAGTTTTTTCTGTTCACTATATCAATAGTGTGCGCATCGTAACGTGTAATACAGACACTGTCCTTTCTATTAATATAAAATTCTAGTAATAAATTACTTGAAAAACACAAAAGGCAACTTGGCTTATTTTCTACTGATGCCATAGGTGTTTTTCTCAAGTCACTTGCTTCGTATTTGGACATTTCTCATAATTTCAAGGGAGATAACTTATCGAAAGTAGACTTGATGATGTAGATCAGACATACAGTTAACCTGCTTCTAATTGGTCATAACCTATGTTTCCAGACTGCATATTGTTTAATGTTTTAGCAACACCAGTGATAATCACCCCCCCCCCCCCCCACACACACCTGCCGAGTTTACAAATCCATTATTTAGAAAGGTTTGAAAGAATGTCTTCGACATTTTAGAAAATATACCATGCTGTAACAAAACGCGCACTACTTTTCATTGTAGATAGAACTTTGCTGACGGCCACACTTAATCTTTATCGCCATTAGCACACCATAGAAAATTATGGTTAAAATGCAGTAAAAGTATTTACTATACGCCTATTACTTTTTCTCCAGTTCCATGTTTACAAAACTGTACGGAACACGTGTTCCATACAGATTTCCATTGACGGACCATTTTTCCATCTCCACTTCTAATTAGCTTTCCATAAAAAGACAAGTTTCCTTTTGTAACTTTTAATAAACGAAAACAACAGACAGCTCCGAGAGCTGTCTGTTGTTTTCGTTTATTAAAAGTAACAAAAGGAAACTTGGCTTTATTTTCTACTGATATCATAGATGTTTTCTCAACAATTACTTGCTTCCTAATTGGACCTTCCTTGCTCGTCTAATAATTTTAAGGGAAATAACTTTATCAAAAGTCGATTTTCATGACGATACAAGTCAGGAATGGCTGGAGTTGTGGAAGTGATTTTGGCTGAGATATGTTTTCATCGATCTGAGCGGTGCCAAATTTATTTTACATTTGTTTGAAATGTTTAATATATATCTCGTATGTAGTATGTACATGCTCGCTTGGTGTTTATCATTGTATAAACTCCGTCTACCACCAACTTGTTTGGACCAATAATGTTACAATAATTAAAACGGACTTATTGGGTTCGATGAATTCAATCAAATTTTTATCTCTATTCTTGTCACTATACGTACTTGTAAATAATTGAACACAAAATATCAATAGCCTAGCTACGCGCGTATCACAACCGCTACAAATGTACTTCGGTTGCGATTATAAAGATATTAAATCACAGCGTCAGCATTCTATTTGCAATGTCCTCGAAACAGCGACACTGGCAATAAAAGTCATTTCTTAGTAAATTGCATTAAAATCTTCAACGACCATGTCACTCTGTTTGAGGACCCTTGATGCTGCTTGCGACAGCGATGTTCCCGAGCGTCGTTTCGTGGTTACGGAATCCTTCGACGGCTAATTAGAAAACTCTAACAAATAGAAGGCGCTAATTAATTAGATGATTTGGCAACTAATCGACGATAACGGTTTTCAATTAATTTAGTCACGGTTTTGAAAAGTGACAGAGTTAATCAGACCGGCGAGTCTGTTCACCTAATCAGTCGTGAAATTTATGATTTCATTACAGACGGGAGAGAATTAATTTTCTTGGACGAATAAAAGTGTAATTATATCAAGGCAATTATACAGAGTATAACTCAAAACCTATTGACTGGGAACAGAATGGACAGGTTGTTTTATGGAAACTGGATTTGTATCCGAACGAACGTTGGCATTGTCCCTCGCGACCGAAAAAACCTCCAAAATACCACCTCCCACCGACCGCCCCCTCACCCAAAGAAAAAAAAACAACAACCCCAAAATACCCCAAAACAAATTGATTTATGGAAGTGAGAAAGGGAGACAACTTATTAACCCTGTCCCAATATTAGTTTCTAAAAACGACCTCGCCATCTATTTGTTAACTAGGTGGGAACCCGCCTGGTACATACTACGGTACTAAGGCACTGCTCAAATGGACGCTGCCCAGATAGGCGGTCTCGTTTATCTCGGAAGCGTCTATTTGAACAACGGTGTCAGTCTGGAATGTAATCAACAGTTTCCGAGATCATTTGTGAATGAGTTTTGGCAAAGATTTTCTGAATAAAAATAAATAACTGTGTCAGGACTGCACAATTACAAATAAGTATATACTTTCTGTTAGACTCGGTGAAAATTCTTGATCAGCATTCGAGATGAAATCCAAGCTTTTCACTGTAAACATATTCCTGTTGGGAGGGGTGAGGGGTGAGAGTGCGGGTAGGGGGACGGGGGAGGGGGGGGGGGGGGTATTCAGAATTTATCGTGTACCATGTAGACCTATTTTTCTTCGAAAATGTAATGCATAGTTTCTGTTTATAGAAAAGTATTTTGAATTTCAAAAGATATACGAAGCTCTGATTTTTACTTTTCTGTTGCAATTAAGGATATTGGTAGGGCCCTACGAAGCTTCGAGATTCGATTCGTTTTCGAATCTTAAGTTGGTATTCGGTTGGATTCGAAATCAGCTGTCGGATTCGTTTTCCTTCAAGACTTTTCACTGGAATTTCGCTTAGTTTCATTCATCTTGGTTGTCTCACAAAACGCATAGCTTAGATAGAAATTGTACATAAATAAAGTTGAAATTAAAGTCAGAGTATAATTTCCGCTCTATTAACCATTTACCTAACATCTAACATGAAAAGCAGACGACACTTGCAAAAAAAAATTCTTGAACGACTAATTTTTTGTCTCGGAAACTTAGGTTATGACCCCCTCATTGGAACGAGCTCGACGAGCTCGTTCCAATGAGGGGCCATAACCCATGTTTTTGTTTTTGTCTCAATGAAAAAAATAATGAAAATTAACTGACGATTTTTGAGAATACCTCTGGCCGGTTTTGGCCGTTACGTTGGGTAAAGGGTTAACATAAAACGCCATCTGTACCTATGCCACCATCCATGCTAATTCCACTTTCACTAATCACTACCACTGCTGACAGCAAATTTAAAGTTCCCAAGCAATATCGACGATGAGCTCACGGTTGCCAGCGGCTAGCCCCGTGCAATTCCCAGTACCGAATTCTCGAACCCATTTCTGTTTTTTGAACAAAAATTCTTGATGGGTAATGTTCCAACTACATCATCCTGCCTTCCTATCTTCTACGGACAAAAAGCTATACTTACATTTTGTAATTTTTGCATAGTTTCCTTCCCAGCCATGGTTTTTGACTTATTCTTGGTCACAGGTAAACTGTTTATGTAAATAATTGTCTTCATAACATAAGAATCTGTTGAGGTATATTTCTTTTAATGGGATAACGACTGGTCCTTCCCGACACAAATGTGCGCGTCAACAACACGAGGACAAAGGTTTATTCTACCCAAGCTTCCGGCGTTGGAAAGGCGGAGGCCGGTGTTCGGGACTAAATGGAGCGATTTAAAATGCTCCAAACTAATTGAAGCATTTAGTGTATGCTTGCTGGAGACGAGTAAACTCGCGTCACAAGATGAGATTGACCGACATCAAGCCTCCACCTAAAATAACGGAGATTATTTATTATTTATTTATTTATTGGGGTTTAAGGTCACGTATTTCTGCACAATGGCTAATCATGACCATGACAATTTTACGGGTGGAGGAAGCCGGAGTACCCGGAGTGAACCATCGAGCAACGGCGAGCAACTGTCAGCTTCCCAACATACTAACTCACACAAGCAGGGATGGTATTGGTTGAAGACAAGTGCACCATCAACGTGCAGTACGCCTTAGTACACTACGTCACCGTGCCCCCACATGGGCAATGGGGGTGAAGTGTTTTGCCCAAGGACACAACGCGGTTGCCGCAGGTGGGAGTGGGATTCGAACCGAGGACCGCTCGGCTTGCAACCTGCACCTCTACCTACCGAGCCACCACGCCCCCTAAAATAACGGAGATATCCATCCAACAATATTCACAAAGACAAACATTCAAATTCTATTATTTTTAAGTTTTGCTATACATCCCTTTACCCAACATAACGGCAAAAACCGGCCGGCGTTACTCGCAAAATCACCATTCAATTTTCATTATTTTGTCTCAAAAACATAGCTTATGTCTCACCTCATTGGAACGAGGCCATTGAGCTCGTTCCAATGACGGATTATTAGCAATGTTTTTGACACAAAAAGTGAAAAGACAGTTATTCAAGAATTTTGTTTGCTAGTGTCGTCTTTCTTTCGTATTAGGTAAAGGATTAGACATCATTTATCCCCCCTTATTGGGACAAGTGAGGTGGACTTATTCCAATGAGGTGTCATAAATATGAACATTTTTAGTTTTTTGCGAGTATGGACTATCAGCCATGTGAGATAAAGGGTTAAGCTCGTAGGAATAATCAGTGGAGTAGAAGGCTATATTTTGGGGTGGAGTGGGGTAAAACATATCGCCAGCGACAATTGGTGTGCAGTGCATGGCAGGGGAAGCACGAGTGTATTTGGGAAATTGGGGGGAGGTAATTACCCCCCTCCCCCACGGTTGTTACGCCAGTGGGAATGCTGAAAGGCAACCAGCATTTAAGGAGTTCCATCTCTTTCACTACCTTTGTCATATTGCCTTTTTCTCGATTTCATTTTTCATTGTACTTGTTTTTGTTTTTACCAATATAAGTGTTAATGTGTTCCATACCAATTGTTTTAGTATTGCAATAAACGTACTTATCTCTGGGAGCGCGGTGACTCAGTGGTTACGGCATTGGACTTCAATCCGAGAGGTCCAAGGTTCGATCCCCGCCAGAGGCAACTGAGCTATGTCCTTGGGCAAGGCACTTAATCCCGATTGCACGCATGGGGTTGCGGTGGCACTGTGTACTGAGGCGCACTGCATGCCGATGGTGCACTTGTCTTCAACCAATGTTTACCCTGCTTGTATGGAGTTAGTACGATGGGGAGTCGGAAAGTTGCTCGCCGCTGCTCGGTGGTTCTCTGCGGGTACTCCGGTGTAAAAGGAATGGAAGTCCGTAGGAACGTTAGTCCCTCTGGACTCTTATTCCGCGGAATTATAGTCCTAGGTCTAACATTTCTAGGAATAGTAGTCCGGCGGACTACTATTCCTAGAAATGTTAGACCTAGGACTATAATTCCGCGAAATAATCGTCCAGAGGGACTAATTTTCCTACGGACTTCCATTCCTGTTACACCGGCTTCCTTCATCCGTAAAACTGTCCGAGACGAGGTGATTCTGGCTGTCGAAAGTGTCGTTAAACCCCAATAAATAAGTAAGTAAATAAACAAAGTATTCCATTCTGTTATTACATTCTGTATTTTTGCACGAAATGTTTTGACAACTGAAACATTAAATATTATTAGAATAAGTTGTCAAAAAGAATCATTTATGTAAAAAGGCGAGCAGGTTTGGAAATGATTAAGCGAAAACCTTTCATCCGTAACGAAGTGCTGATTTTGTCATCGTTTTTTCAGTTTATAATCAAATCATTTTACAAGGAAATACAGTCATTTTACAGTCTGGTATCTTTTGTTATGACACGTTGATGAGATTAATACGGACCACATCTGGTGCTAAAATCTGTGTTATATTGTATTTGTGTACGACGAGTTAATGTCTCTGAATGGTGAATTACACGGTGTTTACCTTGGCATAAATCACTATATCAAAAAATCAACCGTTAACCTTCAACCACTCCATCAAGATAGTCTGTTAACGCGCTATGTAGTGGTGGATACATAATTCTTTTGATGGGGAGTCGGGATAGCGGTGGCTCAGTGGTTACGCTATCGGACGTCAAACAGAAAGGTCCACGGTTCGATCCCCGCCAGGGGTAACTGCGTTCTTCATCCCGATTGCCCGTGAAGGGGCTCGGGATCGCTGTGTTTGTTTGTTTGTTTGTTGGTGGTTAACGTCACATATTTATGCACAATGGCTAATCGTGACACAACATGGCGATGAAGTCAAGGATAGTCAATCGTTGATCAACATGTTGCCCATTTTAGAGGACTTTCACCCCAAGCATTGGTGACTGGGTCCTATTTTACTAGTAAAGCGGAACTGGTTTACCGCAGTAAACAAGTGCTGCTTACTTCCCGGGGTTCCCACGGGGAAGGGATCGCTGTGTACTAAGGCGTTCTGAACGTCGGTAGTGAACTTGTCTTCAACCAATGCTAATCCTGCTTGTTTGGAGGTTGGTAGCCTGGCAGTTGCTCGCCGTTGCTGTCAGGGTACTCCGGCTTCCTCCACCTGTGAAACTGTCTGACACGAAGTGAGCCTGTCTGTCGAAAGTGTCGTTAAGCCACAAATAAATAAATAAATAAATTTTATGGGGTGTCAAAAGCGGAGGTGAGAGGGTGGAGGTAAGGAAATGGGGCATACGTATCTCCCAGCGTTTCCCTCAGACATGCAACACGATTCAACAATGATTTATAAGTTAGAACATGTAAATGTGACAACATATTAACCATTTACCTAACACGAAGGGCAGACGACACTTGCAAACAAAATTCATGAATAGCTATTTGTTTTCATTTTTTTGTTTTCATTTGGAGCTCGTTCCAATGAGGGGTCATAGGTTATGTTTTGTGACTAAAATGAAAAAAAATAATGAAAAATGAATGGTGCTTTTGTGAATAGCGCTGGTCAGCTTTGGCTGTTACGTTGTGTAAAGTGTTAACCCTTTACCTAACATGAAAAGCAGACGACACTTGCAAAAATAATTCTTGAATAACTAAATTTTTTCATTTTTTGTCTCACAAACATAGGTTATGACCCCTCGTTGGAACGAGCTCGACCTATGTTTTTGAGACAAAAAATGAAAAAAATAGTGAAAATTAATTGACGATTTTTGAGAATAGCGCTGGCCGGTTTTGGCCGTTACGTTAGGTAAAGGGTTTTAAAGGTATTCCTGTAAGATATTTATAAGAGTGGTTAGCGAGTATTTATACTCTACATATATGTGACGTGGCAAGAAATGATGTCAACTGTTTCGAAAGTATAATGTATTAATTGTTGAATGAGATGGTTTTGCTTGCCAAAGGCATGCAGGGGCGGTGTGGGATTGTTCAACCTCTTTCAACTCTAGTGACGGTGTCCTGTTTTCTTCTTTTACATTGGTGATGCTCCCGATGGTGATTTTGATTTTGTTTCCTTTGCTGAAAGATTTCCCTGAATGCTTTTTATCATTTCTTCTATTTTCCTCTTGTCTTCGTTATGCACCCGCCAAAACTCCTCATTCTCTCTTTTCCACTGTTCCTATTCCACCTCCCTTGTCCATCTTGCCTCCAGGTGCTCAAGGGTTTCCTCTTCTATTTCCTTGGAGCCCTGGCTTGGTTGGTCCAAGCAGATAGGGGATAGAGGTTTGGATTTGGTGACCCCATCTCCTCCTCAGCCTCCTCCGTCTCCCCGCCTTCCGACCTCTTCAGTGAAGAGGTGGGGTTGGCGTGGGAGGGGTAGGTGATGGGGATATGATGATTGACACCTTCTCCTCTCCCTGTTTCTCTGTCTCTGTTCTTCTCTCAAGCCAGGCTTCCAAGCGCCGGGCGTCCCAGTGCTTGTTTGATGGACTCCTCTTTCTTCCTCTTCTCGGGGCCTCTAGACTCCTTCGGATGAGGACCAGTGTGAGAGGGGTTCCTCTCACTAAAAGTGTTACCTCTCCCCGAAGGAGGTGTGGTGGTGGTATCCTCTTCAGTGATAAATTCCAGCGTCATCTGGACGTTCTTGCCTGTCACCTGGAGAGTCCAGTTGATAGGACAAGAGACGTCCAGAGCTGACAAGGCCTTCCTAAGTTTAATTGGGATTTCCAATTGGGCTGTCATGGTAATTAATAGGTTTGCACGCTTTGAAGTCAAAGATGAGAATGTAAAGTGAATGCAATGGTTATGAATGTATTAGTGTCTCTACTCCCTTTTTATACGCCCGTCATTTTTGACGGACGTATTATGTTATGGCATTGTCCGTCCGTCCGTCCGTCCGTAAACAATTTTTGTGTCGCCTACTCCTCCAAAAGTTTACATGCTACTTTGTTCAAACTTTACACACATGTTGATCAGTAATTGCCGTTGTGCATGTGTCAAGAGCAGGTACCTCCATTTTGTATTTCGAGAGTTATGCCCCATTTTAGTACTTAAAACATTACAGTAAGGTGTCGTCGCCTACTCCTTCAACATTTTACATGCTATATTATTCAAACTTTGCACACATGGTGATCACCAATTGCCGTTGTGCATGTGACAAGAGCAGGTAACTCCATTTTCTATTTCCAAAGTTATGCCCCATTTTAGTACGTAAAACATTACAGTATTGTGTCGCCTACTCCTTTAACATTTTACATGCTATATTGTTCAAACTTTGCACATATGGTGATCACCATTTGCCATTGTGCACGTGCAAGAGCAGGTAACTCTGTTTTGTATTTCCAGAGTTAAGCCCCCTTTAGCACTTGAAACATTACACTAGTGTCGCCTACATCAATACTTTACTTGCTTTATTGTTCAAACTTTGCATACATGTTGATCATAAATTGTCGTTGTGCATATGACAGGGGCAGATAACACCATTTTCTTTTTAAACGACGAGAATCCTCGCCGTTTATAGCTATTATGATCCTCAAAACGTCCTTTTCCTTCGTGCCACCTATCGTCAATCGTTATCAACGAGAATCTTCTAGAGCAGCCTCGTTTTTATTTTGTGAAGACCTCAGATCGATTAATATGAAAATGTGAAAACCGTTGAATTACAGGGCAGAGGAATGGGCAATGATTGGAGGGGCAGACATAGTCGAGTCAACAAAAATTTCAAACTTTACCCCAGAGAAACTTGTGCATGTTCCAATTTTGACGGGCGTATTTTGCCCCGCAAGGCGGTGCTCTTGTTAACATATAACAATTGTATTCACAGGCCGCTGCATAGTCTACTTTGCATTCCGTGAATGATGAATTTGATTTTTATGTTTCGACGCTTCCCACGAATGAAACAAGGCGCCATCTGCAATGTTTTAGCACTGCATGTGGGGCCTTGTTCCACTGAAGGGACGCGTCGTTTCTTTTTGGTCTAGCACTCAATGGTATGGACTTTTTCCATTGGCTAGTGACAGAGTGCCAAAATTACGCTTGATAGATTATGTTTATTGCCTCCAAAAACACTTAATGTTTTTAGAATGAGTAGAAATTTTTATTTCTTCCATCAAAATAGCTTATTAGCACCCCACTGGAACTAGGAGGGTCACAAGGCTATGTTTTGGGAACAGAAATTGCAAAAATTGATAAAATTTGGATGGCAATGTTTGTGAATAGCGCTATAGCCGTATATTATCGTGGTAAAAGTAAGACCAAACTTGTCGTAGGATCCCAGTGGCTTACTGGTTAGCGAATAGAAATTATGAAATTGGGCATACTTTCTAATCTTGCTAGACATGTCCTTGATGAAGACAGTTCTTACAACTTGTACGAGGGTGGGAGGAACTTGTCCCCAATATCGACACGAATGCTTTCGGCGTGTAAAACTGGGCTAAAAATGATAAAAATGAAAATAGGTATTTGTTTTAATTTCTGCCCGTCCGCCCATCCGCCAATCATGGCTTAGATCATTGGGATTTGTTGGGTCATTTGTTCCATCATTCATGTATATATATATGAGAGAGAGAGAGAGAGATAGAGATAGAGATAGAGATGGAGATGGTGGAGAGATAGAGAGAGAGATAGAGAGATAGAGAGATAGAGAGAGATAGAGAATTAGAGAATTAGAGAGATAGAGAGAGAGATAGAGAGATAGAGAGATAGAGAGAGAGAGAGAGAGAGAGATAGAGAGATAGAGAGATAGAGAATTAGAGAATTAGAGAATTAGAGAGATAGAGAGATAGAGAGATAGAGAGATAGAGAGATAGAGAGATAGAGAATTAGAGAGATAGAGAGATGGAGAGATAGAGAATTAGAGAATTAGAGAGATAGAGAGATAGAGAGATAGAGATAGAGAGATAGATATATGTAATTCTAGATCTTGTGTGTGCTTCACAGAATTAACATCTAATTGAGACCCCCTTTCATCTAATTAACCCCACTCTTAAAGGGAACCACTGACAAACAGATCGAAGTTATTCCAAGGAAATTTCTAATAGATCGCGAACAAGGCAAAACAAATTAGGAAATAGGTTTTGATTTTATCCTCAACAATTGAATATTTTACCATGTCTAACTCTAGCGAGCAATTGGCCTCTTCGATCGATCGAACTCAATGGAAGTCGCTTGTCTCAAATTATTCAGATGCTAATGGCGTTAAGCTATTGAAAGAACACCCGCAGACGGGACTGATTACAAATCGGTACCTAATACATTGTTCCATCTAAACGCCAATACTGATAATGGCGATGAAATGGTAAATTAAATTAGCAAATTGCTCTTTTTCAGAAGAAAATGCTGCACAGGCGTTCACAAGACGAGGGAAAATGTTGACATTGGTTGATGAAACGGTTTGAATACAGCTGCCTCTGTCCCAAGGCGCCCCTAATGAAATCATACTATCAAATTAGAGCGCATTTCCATGCTTCAATCTGCGCGTAATAAAAAGCTTAGAGAGGCCGCCATGAATTTTAATACAATACCGATTCCTACAGCGTTCGTTCAAGATGATCGTGTTCACCGCTAATGGGAAATTGGCATTGAAAAGAAAACTAATAGAAAACGCTTATTAGTCAATCAGAAAAAATTTAGGATGTATCCGCAGGATAAAAAATTCCTTTAGTACACTTTGTATCATCGTCTTTTAGTCATTGCTCGCAGCCGGCAAGTTGAGGCAATTTATGCGGGGTGTAGGGAATTAGCTTCCAGACCCACAGACCTAAGGCCTGCGCATTTACAGCGTTGCTCTTATGGAAAATTTCAAATACGTAACGTACTTTTATATTTTAATATGGTATATAAAATGATCGTATCAAAAGGCCTATATCCAGATAAGGACAATACCAGCACAATATATACAAGGGATTTTCCACTCGAAACATACTTTTAACTTCTAGGAAAAATCACGCGAAGCGTTTACTACCCGTCAGCTCGTGGTCCGCTGTGTGATGAAACCCGGCAATTCCGGCGCGTTGGAATCCATTCCAGCTCTAATGAACAAAATCGCCATTCAAATTTCATTAGTTTTTCAGTCTTTAGATAAGATAAGATTTATTAAGCAAATACACCAGAACAAAGGCAGATTGCTTTGTACATACAAAATCAACATAAATAGAAACATAAAACAATACTAATTCCGAATGACAAATGTTAATATCAGGGGCGCCGGAACGGCCCAAACATTGGCCAGACCATAACACCCAGATCCTTGTTTTTTTCGAATTGTTGCCATCGATTATGTGGGGGAGAAAAAAAATGACAGTGCATGCAGTTCGTTTTTCGAGGAAAATAATATGACAAAATTCCCTGCCGGGAATTTTGTCATTATGTTCCTCGAAAGACGAACTTTACGTCCGTTCAGTCTGCCTATTCGCAAATCCGGCCCTGCCCCCAGAAAATGTTTGAAAAATGACATTTCTCAGACTCATTTTGGGGCTACTTCTTTAGTATTCCAACCGCTTCTCCCCATCTTACGTTAACTGGTCGTTAACAGCTGCCATTGTGTGCGCAATATTAAAGAAACAAGACGATCTATGCGCGCACTATTTTCGGATATCTGCCAAAACAAAATTAAAAAATCATAGCCTAGTTATTTGATATGAATGACGTTCGGCTGAAGGTCGATCACAAAAATATCATGATCGGCAATTTTTTTGCCCCGACATAGGTCGGGGTGGTCGGGGCGGCTCCGGCGCCTCTGAATATCAAGGCCTATGTAATATAATATTATTAATGTCACTTCTTGGTGTCAGATTGACAAAACTTGTTCTCGTTGTTTTAAGAATTTCTGGATCATATTTACAGATGATTCCGCATAGCTGTGGCGCATTGTTTCTCATCAGGAATATGAATCTCTCAAATGTGTCCATTTCAACAAACTCCATCTCAGATTTCCAAAACGTAGATTTAGACCCTTCATTGGAACGAGCTTGACGAGCTCGCTCCAATGAGGGGTTGTAAGCTATATATTGGAGGCAAAAATGAAAATTTTTAATTTTCCAATTTTTGTGTGTGCAATTATCGTCTTCAAGTGATGTTAGAAAAAGAGTTAAGCTTCTTTGTTCTGTAAAATGCTGGGCGAGGGAGTACGATAACATATGTTATTACCTCTTCTTGGTCTATTAGCGCACCTGTTGGTAACCCGGGAAGTGAAGTAGTGCTTGTATACTGCGGTAAACATGCTTTGTTTTACTAGTAAAATAGGACCCAGTCACCAATGCTTGGAGTTGAATGGGCAACACGGGTATAAACGAGTAAAAACTTGGGTTCATCTCCATGTTGTGGTCATGATTAGCCATTGTGCTGAAATATGTGACCTCAAATAAATAAATAAATAAATAAATAAATAAATAAATAAATAAATAAATAAATAAATAAATAAATAAATAAATGGTCTCTTGGTGATGTTTATGTTGGAACAACACCAGTGTGGCTCTTTTATTGCCTCTTTCGTCACGAATACTTTGTATAGAATTTTTGGGCTACAACATCTCGCCTCTCCGCAAATAGGGTGGCTGTTTACGTCCTCATATCACAGTACGTACGACGTGGCTGCAACATGAGGGGGTCTGGTCACTTCGAAAATTTCCCATCCCAGTATCCAGCTCGGACCATCTTGTTTGACTGGCTAGCGTATTTATCTATTCGACTATCACTCTATTGGGTTTAAAGATAGCGGCGGAAGGGGCCAGAAAACTAACCATTAGTATGAACGGAGGTGTTTGCATTCTTCTCCACACTCCTTTTATTGTTAGATTTCTTATTGTATTTTAAGCCTTTGCACTCGGGTCTTTTTAGACTCTCTAGGCAATGTTCTATGCGACAAAACAACCGAAGATTTAACAAGCCGAGCTATAATAGCTACAACGGGAGCGCGATGGCTCAGTGGTTACGGCATTGGACTTCAAACCGAAAGGCCCACGGTTCGATCCCCACCAAGGTTAACTGCGCTGTGTCCTTGGGCAAGGCACTTTATCCCGATTGCTCACGCTGGGGCACGATGGCGCTGTGTACTAAGGCGTATTGCATGTCGATGGTGCACTTGTCTTCAACCAATGCTAACCCTGCATGTGTGAAGGTAGTACGTTGGGGAGTATGAGAGTTACTCGGTGGTTCTCTACGAACACTCCGGCTTCCTCCACCCGGAAACTGTCCGACACGAGGTGACCCTGGCTGTCGAAAGTGTCGTTAATCCCCAATAAATAAATAAATAAATAAAAAAAAAAAAAATAAATAATAAATAAATAAATACAACACAATTCAACATATATCCCGGATAGCATTTATAAAATACATGTACAAGAATCACACCCTTTGAGTGACATGAACTATAGTCCTCAAAGAATGAATGTTGTTCATACTTATTTCCTGTTGATAATTCTGGATACTGGGATTGTATAATGTACCACATCATCATACTGTGAGTAGTTGGTATACATACTAAAATCAATTGAGTTAAAAATCAACTCAGCCAGATGAACTGGGTTGAGTGAATATGAACCCAGTTGGGTTCATATTCACTCAACCCAGTTGATTTGGGGTAATTTTTAACCCAGCTGATTTTATAGAATGTAGCAGTGCACTTGTACAGTAAGCACGCATTGCCCCACTTCCGCGGTTCCCGTATGTAACCGCGGAAGTGGGGCAGTGTAGTAAACAAGTTGTGCTCTAATGGTAAATATAACCCCGTCACCAACGCCGGGGGGGGGGGGGGGGCGGTGCTGTGTCCTCTAAGGTGGGCAGAAGAAGTATAAGCGATTGGCTAAACTTGACTTCATACATGTGTTGGGCTCGTGATATAGTAAGGGATAGTGAAAGTGACCTTAAACCACAGCGAATAAATAAAATAATGAACAATTGCACTTATTGTTTGCTTGCGTTCTCCACAATTGTGGCAGACACAAAGGCTGTTCAGTGCATGAACAAACCTGGAACAGTCGCGGCGGAACTAAAATGAACGTGGGAGCTGGGGCGGGTGAGCGAGTGTGCTGGAAACTGGGCAATAATTAGTTTTTTCTCAATATTTGGCTAGATAAACAAAGCTTATGAACAGCTCATTCAAACGATCTTGTTCTAATGGCCTATCATAGTCTATGTTTTGGGAGCAAAAAAGGAACTGAATTCTTTAGAATTTTTTTTCTAAAATATTTTGGCGAGGGTCGCCCGCTATTCGTATTAAGCAAAGGGTTAAACAATAATTAAATAATAAAAAATAATAGATAACTGTGGACTAAATATGAAAAATACCGCAACCATGTCCCCTCCCTCATGTTTCTGACGCAAATGACTTGGAATACAATTCTGTGGACATTATCACCAGTTGATCCAAAGGCAGTTTTTGATATGTGAAAAGATTAAAAAAAAAAGAATTAATAAAATGACTTCGAAAGGTTATAAATAAATAAATAAATAAATAAATAAATAAATAAATAAATAAATAAATAATTTTTTTAGTCATAATCATTCTCAATTGTAAAATGGAACTGGTGCGAGAGATTAATTAGGTAAAAAACATATACTTTTTTTTTTCACCAACATAATATTCAGTTAGTATTTCTTATCAAGTTTATTTCAGACTTGACACAGAATTTGTAACTAACAATTCTGACATAATTATGTTTTCCGACCCAAAGCTAGATTATGCAGAAACCTTTTCACAAAATCAAGCAAATGCTGAGGCCACAACCCTGTCTGTATTGACGCTTTTGTAAATTTTTGAAAAACCTGTTTCCTTTCTTCACGGGGCAAAAAAAATAAATAAAATCGCGACAGTGACGAAGAACTGAAGAAAAAATATCTAATTTTAACAACAAAATGCTCAGAAAATAAATTAATCAAGAAATAATACACATAGTATTACTGAGATTTTAGTGTTGTCTATTTTTTCTTGGATACTCCAACACTTATTCTTTTCCTGACAGTTTAGAATGATTTTTTCATATCTTAATATTAATCTTAGGATGCGAGATGAAATATCACATGGCAATGTCATAAGAATAATATTTGATTGGAAATTCATTACATCATATTAATTATTATTAATCAATTAAATTATATGATTCGGTTCTCCAACACGTTTTTTATAACAGTTGTGTGTAATATTTTATCACGTCATTAACAGTGATTTGACCTTTTCTGACCTTTAAATTCACACTTTAACCCTTTACCTAACGAATTGGTCGCAACCTAGTTTAAATTTTTAGTTTAACCCTTTACCCAACGTAACGTCGAAAAAGGCCAGCGCTATTCACAAAAATTGGCATTCAAATTTCATTATTTTTTCATTTTTGTCTCGAAAACATAGCTTATGACTCCTCATTGGAACGAGCTCATTGAGCTCGTTCCAATGAGGGATCATAAGCTATATTTTGACGCAAAAAATAAAATAAAATAGTTATTCAAGAATTTTGTTTGCAAGTGTCGTCTGCCTTTCGTGTTGAGTAAAGGGTTAAACAGTAATGATTTCCGTATGTTAATATTTTACAAGAATAACACAATGTACTCAATTTTCTAATTACAATACAGAATGGGATTCAACATCAAGCTTTTAGCTTATATTTGACTGTCTCCATATGGAAAATAAATTACACGGTCCACTTCTCCAAGCAGACAGAGTCTTTATTCGTAGGATGAGCTATGAGCTACATGAACAAATACTGTTTTTCAACGAAAACGAAGTGTGAAGTGAGTGGGGGTAATGGAGAGGGCAGTGGTATGCATCTTAGCTCAGTAGTACAATCGTACAATCGTACAACTGTTAGGTATGTGGTAAGTATATGGCTGTTATATGGCTGTGCTCCGCGAGCGATGCAACAAATATAAGTCTAAGACATCATCTCTCTTCGGGTACATAGTAATTCCCATAGCCCAGACGGGCAACGCAGCAACGACAGCCACCGGATACTCCTGGCCCAGTGTTCTAGCAGACACACAAACACGTTTTGTCACACAAGGTAACACACTGGGCCCAAAGTATCCGGAGACCGTATCAGCCTGATAGCCTGTCAGAACCAGAGACCATGCACCCTACATTAACGCGTGCGAAAGAGAGTACCCGCTCACGTAATATACAAATTCAGCAGATGAAAAATTAAAAAAAAAATTTCAACAAAACCATATCATGTGACCCCCCCCCCCCCACCACCACCACCACCACCACTGTAGCGTGCTCATCTGGATCGTTCCAATGAGGGGTCACATGATATGGTTTTGTTGAAATGTTTAGAAACATTTGAAAAAAAAATTTGAAATAATAAATTTTGATAACGCCTATGTTAGGTAAAGGGTTAAAGGCGGATAATGCATCACCAGTCAATGATATTGTGCGAAATAAAAATCGTTGACAGTGACGAGAAATGAAATAAAAACTCTTCCGCCGACATCATTTTATGAGTTTTGAACCGTTGTATCAGTAAAATCCCTATTACTGAGCCCTTCAAAATATTTACGCTATTGGGGCCTATTTTTTTAGAACTCGGACACACAACACGGCCACTATGTTTTAACAACGCAGTTCGAGGCCTTATAGGACTTGCTGTTTGTTTCTCAGTCCATTCAGGCAAATCTCTTTGTCATGAGGACTTCTTTTTGGAGGCCTGCCTAAAACACTCACTTTTTATATCGACATCGAAGTCCCCCAAATATTTTATCTTATCTGATCTTCTGGGGGGTGGGGAGTGGGGCTTGATCCCCCTCTTTTCCTGAAAACTGTCTGCCTTATATACATTCATGCATAGGGAACGCGGTGGCTCAGTGGTTACGATATTGGGCTTCAGACCGAAAGGAACACAGTTCGTTCCCTCCAGGGATACCTGCAAAGATCCATGGTCAACAACGTTGGGCACGGTGACGCTGCGTACCAATGCGTACTTCCCCGTGGGAACCCCGGGAAGTAAGTAGCACTTGTTTACTGTGGTAAACCAGTTCCGCTTTACTAGTAAAATAGGACCCAGTCACCAATGCTTGGGGTGAAAGTCCTCTAAAATGGGCAACAAGTAGATCAACGATTGACTAAACTTGACTTCATCTCCTTGTTGTGTCACGATTAGCCATGGTGCATAAATATGTGACGTTAACCACCAACAAACAAACAAACCAATGCGTACTGCACGTCGACGGTGCTTTTGTCTTCAACCAATGCCAATGCTGTGTGGAGTTAGTACATTGTGGAGTCTGATAGTTGCTCGGTGGTTCTCTCCGGGTACTTCTTCGGTTTCTTCCATCCGTAAAACTGTTCGACACAAGGTAATCCTGGCTGTCGAAAGTGTCGTTAATCCCTAACAATAAATAAATAAATAAATAAATAAATAAATAAATAAATAAATAAATAAATAAATAAATAAATAAATTCATAAAATCGTCAAACCGGTTCATGTACTGTCACCCTATATATATTTCTTTGGTCATTTTGCCAAAGTTATAACTTCAATATCTGGGTCCTTATAAAACGCACTCGGAGTTCTTTAGTTGGTAAGAAAAGCTGTTTTTTTTTCTCCCAAGGAGGTCCCCGGACCTTCACTCATGACTGATGCACACCCATGACGTGAAATGAATTGGAGAGAAAATATTTTCTGCTGCCATTCAAATGAGGAGGAGGCGACCATCCCTGACTTATCTCGTCAAGAAAATCGACTTTCGATAAAGTTATCTCCCTTGACATTATTAGACGTATGCAGAAGGTCCAATTATGAAGCACGTAATGGTTGAGAAAACACCTATGACATCAGTAGAAATTACTTGTAATGAAAAAAAAAAACGGACAGCTCATGGAGCTGTCTGTTGTTTTCGCCTCTTAAAAGTTACAAAAGGAAACTTGGCTTTTTATGGCAAGGTTATTAGAAGCAACTACGAAAAAGTCCACTTTGGCTAGCGAATATGTTTTACAGTATTTTGCAAGTTTTTAATCTTCCCCAGCTGCCTTCCCAGGAAAAAATAGCAAATCTTACCTCATAGACTTAATGGAAAGGACAGTGTATGTATTATATGTCACGACGCTCACACTTTTGAAATAATGAACAGAAAATAGTTACAGAACATCAAAAGATAGTGAAAGCGCCGTTTTCGTATTTTTAAATGGTTTTAAACGGAATAATATGTCAAACGTTCAAACTGATTGGGGAAAAAATTATAAAAAGCCATCTTCTGTGTTTTTGATACTCCTCTACAGGAAAACGCATGAAGTTTTTGAAATGATGCGCACATCGATGACACAACTCCGTTAAAATTTAGAAATGTAATTTTTTTTCTTTACCCTTAGCTATTTACTGACAACTTTAGAAAATTAAGGATAGCCAACTTTCCTGTAAATCTCTTCCAAAAAAGAAATTTGTCAGCAAATCGTCCCCCGAGTTCCAATGTGTTCTATGTGCCAGAAGGCACATAGAACACATTGGATCTCAGGGGACGCTCAGTGCTAGACTGTTTGACTTCTATGCTAGAGGTCCAGAGTTCGATCCCCGTCCGATGCGACCAGCGCTGTGTCCTTGGATAAGGCACTTTATCCCAGTTGCCTGCATGGGGGCTCGATGACGCCGTGTACTAAGGCGTACTGCACGTCGATGCTGCACATGTCTTCAACTGCTGTAACCCTGCTCAGGCGGGGCTTGAACATAGTTAGAATGTTGAGGAGTTGACAGTTGCTCGTCGCTACTCGGTGGTTCTCTCAGGGTACTCCGGCTTCCTCCACCCGTAAGACTGTCACGGTCACGATTGTGTGACCTTAAACTCCAATAAATAAATAAATAAGTAAATAACTCAGGGGGACTAAATGACAGCAGAAAAATATTTTGGCCCCCATCCCGCTTCATTTAGCCTGACAACGCCCCTAATATATATTAATTCAACGAGCAAACTTATTCTCTCAAATGCAACAAGAAATCACAAATTAATATTTAGTTGAAGTATGACAAAAATCTTGTTGAAATAATTCCTCAACAAGCGAGTAAACGTCATCAAACAAATATGAAATTAAATTAAAAGTCGAATTCCTTTTTACACTGCGCAGAAGCCGTGTATCATGTCTGAATAGCATCATAATAGTTTGATTTACGAGCCCTTTCTCCCCGTAATGTATCCATCCTTTTAGTTCCGTACTGAAACTGATATGGAAAATTAAATTAATCTATAAAAATATTTTCTACCGACAGATACATTCTAAAGTGGTGATTAATAGTGAATGGCTTTATCCGCAGAATGAATGTATTACTGTCAGTTCACCTAATCATTTTCATTTCACAAAAATCACTTTATTTAATTTCCTAAATTATCTAATTGAAGAAAGTATTTCCTGACAAATAACCCGATTGCTCCACTCGGAACATTTTTCATCCGGGTTCTACGATTAGGTAGTAATAACAGACGATCAGGCATTGACAGTATAGATTTCAATGTCAGCATCGATTCTTCTCAACTTCAATTAGGAAAATGAATCTTTTGAGCAGCAAATGACGTGCCAGAGTCAAATTCTCGTCTATAAGTGAATATAAACTACATTGAAGGGACCTCCTGATCTCGCCTCTCTCAAACAACCAAATTAACTCTATTGTCGGCCATTATCCATTTATTTACAGCTCTTAAACGTTGATCCATACCACTTAAGGGAATTAGAAGATTAATTTTTCTTTCCGCGCGCACCACTGACAGAAAGACGAAATGCGGCTATATCAGTTTAATCTTTATAAAGACTCCACTCAATTACTCTAATGTAAAGAAATGTTTCAATAGGGCGGAAAATTAGCGTTCTAAGGATTCATTTTGGCTCCCAAGGGAGAAACATTAAGTTATCATGTAATGTAATCAACGCTTACACTCGTGTCTTGTGAAGAGATATGGCAATTTTCTCAACATTGACAACTTATTTTCAAATTGCTCCTACTCTTATACAAATATTCATTCCCCGAAAAGATGACTTGTCAAAATTGCATCTAAATAGATTGTAAAGAGCGCATATGCGAGTTTCTTGCAGTCGATTGCTTGCCTTGTTGACGAATTGGATGCACGGCGTAACCGGCTGTTATACAAATTAAATTGAAATTAGACGGAAAATTTGATTTTCTAGCTGATACACCCGATCTATACCTCTAGTAATTAGGGAATGAAGCAGAATTCAGAGAGAATAGAAAAATGTAACCTTCTCAAACGATATTCATAGATTTTGGCTTGCAGACGACACAATGAACAATAACTGGGTAGCGATGATCTGTAATAATTTAATCCAACAACTCTCAAGCTGCGGGATTAAATTTTTACAAAACCTTCCAACAAGTGCAGAAAGCTGGGCCCTATCATCGGCAAATTAAATGTTGACAATGTTGCTGTCAACGCAAGAGATGAGAAAATGCGAGCCCCAGAAGCCTTCACTTTATCTCCTACGAGTTACTCTGAAAACTTTTTTCTTGTACAATAGGACTCTACATCTTTTGTCCGGAGTAAGCATCTTCTAACAAGCACAGCATTGCCATAAATAATTTGTTGACTACCTTTGAAGTTATATTAGACTTGCGGCACCGACAAAGCCACAGATGCATAAACCTGAAGGAGACCCTCAACACTAGAGCTGTAGGTTTTTAAATTTCTTGTTCGGTTTCGGTTTTGGTTGTTCAGGTGGAGTAAAACCTCGGTTCGGTTCGGTTTTCAGTTTGTTCATGAGGCCAAATAAAATTCAATAAAACTCATTCTTATGTCCGGAGTCATAACTGAATGGCAGTGAAATTGAGTGAAACTCAATGAATGCCCGAAATAAGCTATAATACATGAAGAATCAGGAAGGCCAATATAATAATTACCTAAATATATAGAACTTTTATTGCCCTTGGCCATTTTTCGAGATATGACACCTACACGCAACACGAGGAAAGCTGCAAACACAACTAAACTGAAATGTCGGAAATTCACAGAATGTAGCCTTCCCATAGTAGTGAGAGTACCCAGACACTGCCATTGGCAGTGTCTAGGTACTCTCACTACTCTAGGATGGGTACATTCTGTGAATTTCTGCCAAGAGAGTATTTAATAAAAAACGAAAAACCTTAGATTGTGGGTTGTCCACGGTTTTGGTTTCGGTTTTTAAAAAAAACTAAAAACCTCGGTTCGGTTTCGGTTAACATACAGCTCTACTCAACACGAGTTTATAGACGCATAAAAACCATAAAAAACACCTTCCGTTACAATATTGAACCAACCAGATAATAAAATCTCTTTCGACATATGATCAAATGATCAAAACCCGATAATATGTATCAAAACTATAAGTTGAGCTAACCGAAAACTTTTTGAATCTTGACTGACTTTTATTACACTACTGGTTAAATTTATTACTTTACTGGTTATCACACGGCTGGTTGATATGTATTACATTACTGGCCAATTATTACAGTGCTGGTTGATTTTTATTCCACTACTGGTTAATATTACACGACTGGTTGATTATTACACTACTGGTTGTTACAGTTCTCACATGGATGTTTCGAGGACAACCTAATCTGTCACTCTGCTGCAATGACACAAAACTTATCGTTGGGACCTGAGAAGAGAAATTCAAGTGCAACCCGAAGATGTCTTTTAAAGCCATTCAGATCCCTTTTAAAAATATTTCATTTGTAACATAAGTTGGCGTGGGAATAACCCGCGAACGACTCTTTAGGTCATGTGTTATGTCAATTGTAAAATACGCGGACGCTCTACAGGTTGCAACAAAGTAATATAACATAAGTTTATTAAATTACCAATCAAGCATGTTTTACCAGAAAGACTTGACAGTCTTTTGGAACTTTCTCGACTCAAGGGTTGAGTATTGCACCTGCATATGAATAGAATGACATTCTGTTTCCATCTTTAAAGAATTTCCACCCAAACAAATAGCAACAACTGAAGTGCGATCTCGTTGTTGCGTTGAGTTGAGTTAGTTGTTGATATTTATATATGGACGGAAGTCCCGTACACCTTTTACCCAACGCAGACGATATCAAAATTTATTATTTTAAATATCATTTTTTTTTTAATTTTTCAAAAAATTTCAACAAAACCATATCATGTGACCCCTCGTTGGAACGAGCTCGACGAGCTCGTTCTAACGAGGGGTCACATGATATGGTTTTATAGAATTTTTTTTGAAAAATATTTTTTCTACTGCTGAATTTGCATATTAGGCGGGCGGATGCGGCAGATTCGTTGGGTAAAAGGTTAAGACGAAAAAACACGAATGGTGTAGAAAAGACAGGGAAGGCGGAGAAGCATCACACAGCATCCTTTTTTCTATGAGTTACCCCCCCCCCCCCCCCCCCTGCTGTATAGTACGACCTACCAATGTGTAACGACATAAGCCCTTTATTTTCAGGCCTGCATAAGCAGTTATGAACATGCACATTCTCACCTGACTGGGGAATTTGGCCAACATCCAAACACAAAAATAGGGATATAAGTCACCCGTAAACCTTGTGTACCCACTCATTTTGATAAAAAATATCCTTTTACTTTCCTGCAGTGTACTTGGATTTGTATCATGATTTATTTATCCCTTATCGTGTGTTGTATGTGGGTGACTCTTTTTTCAGTCTGGCTTGAAACTGCCATTTGTTTTGGTTTTTGAATGACGTGTTGAAAATGGCCTGGAACCAGCACAATATAATGACCCAAATACCGCGAGAGAGGGCGACCTAAAGTCGAATGTTCATATTTGCACAGATGTCTTTTGGACAATCCAGATTCCAGGGCAACTGTGTGTCACATGATCACAATATGCTCACAATAGCGCAGTCAAGCAGAGTTGAAAAATGTAATCGGTATTTATCGGCACGAATTGTACTGCAGAAATGTTATTTTCTATCAAAGAAAACTGGTAAAAAGGATGCACTGTTGACATATTGGTGAAATACAGGTGATGAATTCTCCCGGTCAGTTGATTGGGGAAAATTGCAGTTGTTATGAATGGAAGGAAACGGAACATAGTGGGGCAGTTGGGTTAACCCTTTACCCAACGTAACGATCAAAACCGGCCAGCGCTATTCTCAAAAATCGCCAATTAATTTTCATTAGTTTTTCATTTTTTGTCACAAAAACATAGGTTATGACCCCTCATTGGAACGAGCTCTTCGAGCTCGTTCCAACGAGGGGTCATAACCTATGTTTTTGAGACAAAAAATGAAAAAAATTAGTTATTCAAGAATTTTTTTTGCAAGTGTCGTCTGCTTTTCATGCTAGGTAAAGGGTTAAAAAACAACACATATCAACTTGTTTGAGTGAATATGAACCCATCACATTCACTCAACTAAATTGATTTGGGTTAATTTTCAACTCAACTGATTTTAGAGTGTTGGAAATTCGGTTGTTACATTGTTACCAATAAACTACGCCTTTTATTTAATGTTTAAAAATGGACGGGGCTTAGCTCCCCTTAGCTTCCTAGTTTTGCCTGATGGCAAATATCAATGTTTAATGTACAAACCAGAATAACAAACTCCACGTCGAAGTCAATGGGTATGAAACCAATTAGTTACGGTTAAACATTTAATTAAAGGAGAATGTCAGAGAAAACAAGTTAGCTGAGAAAATATCGACTGCGAGTGGCAGACATTTAAGACAATGAGTTATATTATTTCTCGTGACCGTGAACCTTATGGAAATGGTATCTGTGTTGTCGGTAAATACCAACGCAGGCTCATTCGCGTGCGACAGATTAGATCAGCCAACAAAGAGATACTCCGACACAATAGAGCTTCTGTCTGTCACAGGGTCGGACTGATTCCTTCATTCCGGAAATATTTCTATACCCCCAGTGTATTTAGCGAAGGGCCGTGGTGAAAGAAATAATAAAAACTCTGAACCTAGTGTCATTTAATGTCCTCTAGTTCGTTTTAATTACCCATACGGCTTTTCAACGAACCCTCTGGACGCTTAGATACATGTGTGAAAAAGTTTGTTCTTATTATCTGCCAAATTAATGGAGAATAATATTGACCTATTTTATTAGATATGGTTTTCTTTCCCAGAATTGCTCATTATCAAACTCGGCTGATATGACTTCAAACTCGGCTGATATAACGCTAATCTCGGCCGATATGAACCAAGCTACATTGTCACCCTTGGTGCGTTACTAGCCGTAATTAGTTTGTTTATATCGAAATGTTCACTTTTATTCTTCGAACGCCATCAGGAAAAAATGGCGTTACTTGGCATGATGAAGTGGTTTGAAGCAGTATTTGTACGATGAGGAATTAATGATACCAATAAGTAATGATTAGGAGGTGAATGAAGAGAAGAAAGAAGAGAGTTGTACAGAAATTTCATCGCAAACTAAGATTCAGAATCGTAAGCGCAGATACGTCGAAGTGGGAGGACAGGTAGTTCAGCTATGCGAACGTCGCGGTTTCCCCAGTGGGAAGGTCGAGACGTTCGGATAGCTGAACTAGGAGGAGAAGAGGAAACTTCTAACTTTAACCCATTACCCAACGAATCGCCCGCATCCGCCCGCGTAATATGCAAATTCAGCAGTTGAAAAAATATTATATTTCAAAAAATCTCAACAAAACCATATCATGTGACCCCCTCGTTGGAACGAGCTCGTCGAGCTCGTTCCAACGAGGGGGTCACATGATATGGTTTTGTTAAACGTTTTTGAAAAATTTAAAAAAATAATATTTAAAATAATAAATTTTGATATCGTCTGCGTTGGATAAAGGGTTAAAAGAATGAGAAACAATAACACCCAGAGAACTGTGACAGATCTGAGTGTTTTTGTAATTATTAGGTTTAATAAGTAAAGAGGTTATTACTTGGTTAGTTTCATATCGACCGAAATATCAGCCTTCGGTCTCAGACTGATATGGAGTTTATCTCGGGCTGATATCTCGGCCGATATGAAACAAACCAATAACTTTTATTTATCAGGGGTGTGAATTAGTGCTGAAACGGTTGGCTCATTTTCATAACCGACTAACCGTAAGATATAACCGGATAATATCCGGTTATCCGTGGTCAGTATTTCACCGAATATGGGATCAAAACTATAGAAATTGGAAACAGTATTCTCAAACTATTCCGTAGTTTGTATACAAACGAACGTTGTCGAGTACTCGACAACGTTCGTTTGTATACACACTACGGAATAGTTTCTACGATTTCTCATTACTCACGGAAACTGCCGATCATTAACGAAGTATTGAACGCCAGAGTCGATTATATCTCAATATACAAAACGCGGCTTCGATGTGTAATATGGGACTACTATTCCTAGAAATGTTAGACCTAGGACTATAATTCCGCGGAATAATACTCCAGAGGGACTAATTTTCCTACGGACTTCCATTCCTGTTACACCGGCTGACGGTTCTTCTAATCGATTAGGCAGGTAACTGGTTTCAAACCGATTATCCGATTAACCATTTCAGTACTAGTGTGAACCACCGAGTGGGATAGGGTTGGGTGTGTCACAACCCTTAAATTCTTTGTTTCGTCGGACAATAGCGCGACAGACTACTATTGTAAGGTAAGTGACAGGCGTTTCTGTAGCGAGGGTGTTTTAGTGTTGCTAATAATTTGGGTTTTTACAGAACAACCGCCATCGAGTGATGTTCACGCATGCGTTAACCAGGCAATAAAATCATTATCCGCAAAATTTTAATGAATGAAGCACCGGGTTGTATTCATTAATTAAATTTTGCTTCATTAATGAAATTTTTGATGATTATTCCTTTAATTGGTGTTTGGAATCTAATATTATTGCGTCCGTGGGAATTATTGACCACTTGTGGAAAATCACCAGTCCACGACAGCCGTACTGTATGAACCCCCCCCCCCCCCCCGATGGCCGATGCTCAGCCCCAACACCCATAGGCAAAAGCTGGGCAGCGCACAAGAGGGAGGGATGTTCCCCCTCTCGTTGTTGGTGGACGGACCTCCTTCTGAAAATGTTTTTAAATTCCAAGCTCATGTTAATGAATCTATGGCTCCATTGCTATTTTTAAGGAATTTAAATGAATAAGTTTTGTTGATTGAAATAAAATTCAGCTGATCCTCTACGGTATTGCTATGGGGCTATAACTCATATTTATCTAGTCCAAACTTGGACCCCAAAGGCAGCAATATAATGTTTTAGTGTGGTACGTACTGTGGATGTACCATTCCACAAAACTCATATTACGGCCTTTGTGTCAAAGTTTAGATGAAGTTTTACCTTTACTGAACCTTTTTGTAATTAGGGACGAGGGCACATTTTCCCTATTACCCCCTTCCCTCATGGCATTAAGTGACATGTTCAAAGACTTCCGCAGGTCATAAAACTGTCACAAGTCAATAGATACTTATGATCTTCGCTAGTCCGGTCTGTTGGACTAAATTATTACTAAATTATTTCTATCGCCTTCGAAATCCCAATAGGTTCACCCATTTACATTATTTGCGGATAATATTGGTCTTTGCTATTCTGAAATAGAGAGTGAAAAGGTGAACCCTTTACCAAAACGAATTGACTAAAAGCGGCCAGCGCCGAACACAAAACATCTCAGATGTTAGGGTTTTTTCCATATTTTACTTCCAATTCATAGCTTATTGTCACCCTACGAGGTTTTCACATGACGAGTCTTGAGTCATATTTTGGAAGCAGAAAATGAAATTCTTTCGTTATTTAGGAAAAATGTTGGCTGTGTCGTCTACAAGTCGTGTTAGGTAATGCTTAACCATACATCTAAAAAGAACAACACCGCGCCATCTGTAATGCTTTAGTATCGGCTAATAGATGTGTTGAGTAAAATGTTGAATATTATCATGTTATTGCTTCAATTAAATTCATATAATGTACCCGTTACAGGCGCATCACAAGCCAGTATGCTTGGAAAAACTCGTCGACCAAGAACAGCATTCACCAGCCAGCAGCTATTGGAACTGGAAAGACAGTTTAAAATGAACAAATACTTATCTCGTCCGAAAAGATTTGAAGTTGCAACTTCACTGATGCTGACAGAACAACAGGTAACTGATTCCGTTGATTGTCAATTGCCCTTCGTCACCCTCTTGATAAAGATAGAAACTCCATGGCTTTATTTACAATGGGATAGCAGGGGTTCAAATCCACACCGAGAGAGTTTCCTTCAGCACCAACCGCCCAGCGAAACTATACGAAAGCCAGCGTCCTTTCTCGATTCTATGGCTCACGGGAAATTTGAAGAAGAGACGTCCTCGCTGATTTTTTAGAATAGAATAGAATAGAATAGAATAGAAACAGAAAATAGAATAGAATAGACTAGAATACATTAGAATACAATAGAATAGAATACTTTATTGCACAACCATAATACATAGGAAAGGTATGGCATCATAAAAAGAAATACAAAAATGTGTTTTGTTTATGATACTAAGAAGGATAATAATGGTATAACTAAGAATGTGCATGATACTCTTGGATCGGACACTTCGTGTTAGTTCCACGACAGTGCTGTAGGTTAAAGGCAACAAAAAAACTGAGTATGTGAGATTGATGGGACCAAGGAGGTTGCATCTGCCTGCAGCTGAGAACTACACAAGTGTGAGCCGATTAACCATTTACCCAACGAATCTCCCGCATCCGCCCGCGTAATATGCAAATTCAGCAGTTGAAAAAATATTATTTTTCAAAAAATTTCAACAAAACCATATCATGTGACCCCTCGTTGGAACGAGCTCGTCGAGCTCGTTCCAACGCCGGGGTCACATGATATGGTTTTGTTGAAATTTTTTGAAAAAATTTAAAAAATGATATTTAAAATAATAAATTTTGATATCGTCTGCGTTGGGTAAAGGGTTAAACGTTAACACCGTTTTAGCGCCAAATTAAAATAAAACAATCGCTTGAAATATGTACATTCTTGCAGTGCAGCCCACACAGTATGTAGAATGTAGAATTAAGTGATGCAATTATAAGTAACTCCATGCGTTTCTCTAACATCCCCTCTTACCGTATTCTTTTTAATCCATAATGCTTCGAAGGACAATTTTGTAATAACAATCATAAGTTTAGTTCTGTAATAATAGGCCCTGTCAAGCTTCGAAATTCGATTCCGAATAATCGTCCCGATGGTTCCATTCAATTCAATTCGAGTCGCACCGATTCGGAAATTTTCGAATCGTCGAGATGTTCTCAAAATCCTACCAAGTGTCTCCTCTTGAACTCTTGTTCTATCATCAGGTCCGTCCGTCCGTCCGTCCGTCGCGAATATGGTTTCTGGACGATAACTTTAGTTTGACTAAACGAAATGAAACAAAATTTTATACATAGATTTATAACAACACAAGTTAGAAATGACAGCGGGCTTGGTTCGATATGCTTTGGCAGAGTTATGGCCCTTTCCCGACGTAGAAGACATTTTGATATTGGTTTCTGGATGATAACTTGAGTTATAGGTATCCGATTTTAATCTAATTTGGAATATTGCTTACTGTAGACAAATCCCCGTGGGAACCCCGGGAAGTAAGCAGCACTTGTTTACTGTGGTAAACCAGTTCCGCCTTACTAGTAAAATAGGACCCAATCACCAATGCTTGGGGTGAAAGTCCTCTAAAATGGGCAACATGTTGATCAACGATTGACTAAACTTCACTTCATCTCCATGTTGTGTCACGGTTAGCCATGGTGCATAAATATGTGACGTTAACCACCAGCAAACAAACAAACTGTAGACAAAATACCTGATGGGTTTGATTTTGAGGGTGAGTTATGGCCCCTTTTAGACTTTGTTCAACTTTAAATATAGTTAGAAGTGGTTTCCGTGCTATAAATAGAGTTCTGCTTGACCAATTTTAACCAAACTTGATTTGTGGTTTGTGTGCCATGAGTGGAAGAAGCCTTTTTATTTTGTGGGCCTTAAGGCCAAGGTCACTGCGACTCCATCCGTACGTTCGTCTAAAATGTGGTTTCCAGACGACAACTTTAGTTTGACTGAACGAAATGAAACGAAATGCTATTTTTACATTTGTTTTAAATTTAAGGTTAGCCTGAAACAAAGTTTATATTTACAAAGCTTTATCATAAAGCGGGGGCATTAGTGTCCCATGGACACATTTGGTGGCCTGCTGTATTGGTGCTATGGTTGCGTTGCGACCCTTGGCGTTACACTTGTTCTGATTTACTTGCCCAAACATACGAGTTACCGTTGACTTTTACACTTGAGTGGAGACTCTCAGGCAATTTTACGGATGAAAGAAGGTGAAATATCTATAACTTGAACAGCCGTGAAATTCGATTCGAAATTCGATTCGATTCGAAATCCCCCGCCTTATTCGATTCGACTCGAAATTTGAGATTCGTATAGACCTACTATAATACGATAATGTTGAATTGATGTACACATCCAACAACATACCATATAATGTATATGCACATTAACTGGTTGAGGGCTAGATTAATTTTTGGTGGTCTGAATTTGTTATTGAAAATTTGTTTTATTACAAATTATTGGAGAGTGCCCACAGGCACTCTCCAATAATTTGTAATAGAGCATATTCATACAAACAAAATATTATTTGTCTTTGACTGAATATGAAACATGAGCAAGGAAAATATTGGCTTTTGTTATGATATCCTCATTTTTTAAAGCCCTGATAGTGGCTTCTAGCAGTCAACCAGTTAATAATACAAAGTTAAAATACTTCTCTTAAACATCAACAAAAAAATGTTCAGCCAGATATTTCTGCCATTAAAATTTTAATATGAAAATCCAAACAATATTTCGACGCATTTCATTTTTAAAAAATAATTCTATCAGTGCAAACTGCGTGTTTCATTTAAAGAGCAAAAAAAAAAAAAAAAAAAAAATCCTCTGACATGGTAACAATAAGAAAGGAAAATAAAAAATTTACAGGCCTTTCTCAATCTTAATTCAGACCATTTTTCAATGTGTGCATTCTACTCTTCTGAATCTGTTCATTACTCACTTCAAAACGAGGCTCTTTATTTGTAAGAGCTATGTTCAGTCAAACAATTTATAGAGTTAGCTGAATTCTAAAGTTTACCTAGGAAAACTATCCTTGTTTGCAGGAACGCAGCCAAAGAGTTTTCGGTGAGGGTGGGATTGGGGTTGGGGATGTGCCAGGGGTAACTGCGTTGTGTCCTTGGGCAAGGCACTTTATCCCGATTGTTCCTGGAGCACAGTGGCGCTGTGTACAGTGGCGTACTGCACGTCGATGGTGCACTTGTCTTCAACCAATGCTAACTCTGCTTGAGTGGAGTTAGTACGTTGTGGAGCCCGACAGTTGCTCGCCGTTGCTCTATGGTTCTCTCCGGTTTCCTCCACCCATAAAACTGTCCGACACAAGGTGACCCAGGCTGTCGAAAGTGTCATTAAACCCCAATAAATAAATAAATAAATAAATAAAATAAATAAAATAAATAAATAAAATAAATAAAATAAATAAAATAAATAAATAAATAAAATAAATAAAATAAATAAATAAAATAAATAAAATAAATAAAATAAATAAATAAATAAAGAGTGTAGCCTGGTCAGTGTAAGGGAAAACTTCAGTCGTCAGTCAATTAAAATGTTGGAATCAGAAAATTGAACGGAATTGAACGGAGTCGGAGCACAGCGAATGACTAAAGCCGGTAACCGCAACCGATCGCAGCCGGAAAAACTGTGATCACGAGTTGCAAATTCAAATCGACTGGTCGGAAAAATTTGAAAAATTTGAAAAGTCTGAACAATCTGAAAAGATGAAGGAAATTGATTTCTTTGAATTTCCAGCTATTGGAATTTCCAATTATTGAAATATATTATGATGGTTATTGGGGAAGGGGGGGGGGGGGCACCCCCACCTTCTCGCTACTTGCCTACTTGTTTGCTCTCGGTGTTATTAAGAGTTTACTTTTTAGAACTCAGTTCTACGTCTCGATGGATTTCTACAGCGTGGCAGCTTTGCCAACGCGACGTCATATAAAAATGGTTTTGGTTTGTTAACACAATCAATTCCCCTCACCTTTGCCGTCTTCGTATCAACCAATCGATACACAAGTGCGAATATGTTATACAATATTCAACAAAAACCTGGTAAGTGATTCTGAAAAAAACCCAAAACGAATAATAAGAGTAGATATTAAGTCACTGCGTTAGACCTACATTAGATACGCATTATGTGTTTTGTTGAAACCGACCATAGTAATAATTTTTCATCTCTTATTGGACGTTTGTTCAATAAAATAGATATTTCACGAAGAAAACATGGTGGAATCGATAACAAAGTAAATACTAAAAGCTGATCCCACCAGACAGGAACGGATCTTTAAACACGCAATTAGTCACCAATAACTTATGTAATTTCAGTCTCAAAATACATTCTTTCTCTATTAATTACAGAGAAGACGATGTTAGTACAGGAAACAACATAAACCGACTACCCATAATTCTATAAAAGTTCTCACCAGACAGGCCTGAAAATAAGCAGCCTGACATTTGCAGAATGAGGTCTCCAGAGGGTGAATTTGATGATGCTATCCCATACAGTGGGCCAATTTATCCTCTGGGTACCTCTTTCTGTTTAGTTTTGAGACCCTGATGCAGATTGAGGTTCACAGAGGGTAAATGTAGTGATGCTATCCTGCTGTGCAGGGTAGCATCACTAAATTCACCCTCTGGGGATCTCATTTTGCAGATGACAGTCTGCTTATTTTCTGGCTTGTCACCAGAATTTCAAGATTCTAGGGTCCCTGATCTATTCGGTTCTCCAACTAACATAATGATTGCTTTTAGTACAGTAAATTCTGTATTGAAGAAAATTGTGGTATGCGTTTCATTTCGCTGACGAAAGACTGTTATGCGACATATCATTGGAAAGAGCTATCAGGTATTTCAAATGATGTATCGCACAACAGCATATCGACATCTTAATGTAAGAATCTCCCGGAATGATATGGGGTGTCGAGGGCCAGTTAGAGGGTCTAATTAACAATCACCAACCAATTTACAATCCTTTTCAGTAGGTGTATTGCTTTGAACTGTATTCTTTTAACCCTTTACCTAACGTGAAAAGCAAACGACACTTGAAAAAAAATTCTTGAATAACTAATTTTTTTCATTTTTTGTCTCAAAGACATAGGTTATGACCCCTCATTGGAACGAGCTCGACGAGCTCGTTCCAATGAGGGGTCATAACCTATGTTTTTGAGACAAAAAATGAAAAAAATAATGAAAATTAATTGGCGATTTTTTAGAATAGCGCTGGCCGGTTTTGGCCGTTACGTTGGGTAAAGGGTTAATTCAAACTGGGGTTTGCGTCTTGTGCGCAATTATTCTGCTCCACTCAGATTTTGTTATATTCGTAAAACATATCACTACATTCTGATTTGGAAAAAACCGACTGCGAAAGCGTATTGTCGATTTGCTTGTCACCGGGGTATTCTTAACGCGCTGACGATATCACTTGTAGTAGCGACCAACCAAGCCTGAAAATAAGCAAACTGTCATTTGCAGAATGAGGTCCACAGAGGGTGAATGTGCTGATGCTATCCCTTGCTATCCCATACAGTTGGCTTATTTATCCTCTAGGTACCTCTGTTTAGGCTTGAGACCTTGATTCAGATTGAAGTTCACAGAGGGTAAATTTAGTAAATTCACCAAATTCACCCGCTGGGGACCTCATTTTATAGATGACAGTCTGCTTATTTTCAGACTGGCACCCAACATATTAGCAGGTCTAACATTTTGAAAATCACAGGAGAGGAACTACCGCCCTCCCAGGAACCGAGACACAAGGCTGACTGCCTCTACAGAATGGCAGTCATTTTACTATGGTTGGAAAGCTTGTGCCATAGGCTTTTCTGTAATACCATCAATTGGAAGCTGTTAACCACCAAAGGTCTTTATCCGACTTTGACAAACTTTACGGCCCGAGGGCAGGTACGTTAAAATACATTCAAGAGGAGATCCTGTTGACTTTTGACTGATCAAATTACCTTGGTAATGGTTCCATCAAGACTTGGCTAAAAACCACTGCTAAGCCACAAGATTCCCAAGGAATGGTGTTTACATTATATTGTGCGAACACAAATTTTAGGATCCCTCAGTTCATTAAGATTTTCTCCGTGACGTGAAATGGACTATAGATGGCGCTTTAAAACGGCGGGTGTGTCAGGTAGGTGTATGACTGTGTATGTTTTATTCTACCAAGCAGTGGTTCAGCTCGGTCTCAATTGCACGACCATTTGTGGCAACGGAGCAATAAGAAACGGCCGCCAATCTCTACGAAATATTGATGGAACGTTGCTTTGGGAATCCATTAAAATAAACATCTTTTCTCAAGTCAAAGGCACGGGATTCGATCGCAATGAATACGTAGAATTCACTAGTCCTTTAAGGACATGTTTAGAATCTATGACGAGAATCAAATTAACATTTTGCGACAATCAAAGTTGATTCTCATTGTTTCTCTTTGGAGAATCATTTGCGACAATCAAATCTGATTCGTGTGTGGATTTTAAGTTCTATTGAATTAGTCATTACACGAAACGAGCAATTTCGGTTTTAATGAAGATATCAGGAGAAGTTGTACTCGATAATAAATGCTGTGTCGAGCAGGGCCGTTGATTGTGGAACTCGTGTATTCCAAGTGCTTTCCCTTGGAATATGTCGTTGGATTATAAGTGCAGACGACGTGAGCTCTATGGAGTTCTGCATGTAAGGTCGCACAGTACAAGCCTCCATGTTATGTATGTTTCATAGCGCCACGAGAAAGGGACGGACTGCAGGTATTTAGTAACAATTAGCGGCTTTGTTTTCAGGAGGTACATTTGTCGTTGATACACAAATGTACACATTGTAAGAAATGGCCAAACAACGATAACGTGCCTTCTCTACCAATTTAACTCAGTGTCAACAACAGAAAAATGGCGGAATTGTTCAAGTATTGATACGTGGAAATCTTCTCAAACAAGCTTCACTTCTCCCTGACAAATCCGACATAAAAATGACAATAGATCCACAAGTGTTACACTCTTGTTTCAGGATAGCAACATTTCGACCGTATTGTTCTGCCCTCCCATTGGATAAACTTTGGCGTGTGTCTCTAAATTCCAAACACCATAAAACAATAACAGTGGTGTTTATTTCGCCATGGAATTATTGAATCTTGATGATCTTCATGTAAACGGTTAATTGCTGAGGAATTCCCGGTTGATCGCTCCGTACAAAAGAATTTTTATTTTAAATAGAATGTCAAAAACCCAGAAACATGCTAAGTACACTATTGTTAATTTTGTTAACACACGAACCACTGAATTCGAGACCTGGTTTGTCGATCAAGTCGTGGAGGGACATTCTCTGCACCAGCGACGTATCTATAGAAAATAGCACCAATGGCAAACAAATATGGATAGAATGCATTCTCTTTCCATCTTAAAAGAAATAGCTACAACTAAAGTCCGATCTCGCTTTGGTGAGATCGCGCGTTTGTTGTTATTTATTTTGGCGATGTCCACTACTTTGATAAATGTTTTGAGCCATCTTTCCCCCCTCGTCCTAAGCTCATTGCCACCTTAAAAATCAAGCTGTTAGGTCACTTTTATACTTGTTCTCTGGGCTGCTGGGTAGCTAGCTATAACATGGTCCTAGTTTGTGTTATGTTTTCACTTTTTTTTTTTTTATCCCGGCTTACTTTTTTATATTAGTTGACCAAATCTGATGAAAGGAGTTTTTGTACATTTGTTGCTTCACCCATTGTACCCAAGTCAACGACCATAACCACCAAGTGCTTTCCACAAAATCTGTATTTAAATTATTTTATTATTTTGTTCAAACATCGCCCATGACCCCTCAATAGAACGAGCGCTTTGAGCTCGTTCCAAAGAGGAGTGATCAGGCATTCATGGTTTTGAGGCAAAAATGAAATATTTATACCCCCGCTTCGAAGAAGTGGGGGCTATATAGGAATCGCCCTGTACGTCCGTACGTACGTCCGTCCGTACGTCCGTCCGTCCGTCCGTCCGTACGTACGTCTTTCCGTCCGGACAAATTCTTGGGTGCGCAACTCCTCCTACATTAATGAACCGATTTTGATGAAACCTTCATCTCTGCTAAGCGAACATGTGCATATTCCAAACTTTTTGATCTGCGACAATTTTAACCAGGTTATCTCTCTTGAACTTTGATTTAATATGGGTTTCTGCATGAAATTCTTGTGTGCGCAACTCCTCCTACATTTATCAATCAATTTGGACGAAAGTTTACAGACATCATCACTACTAAGTGACCATGCGCATATTCCCAAATTTTTGAGCTGTGGCAATTTTAACTAGGTTATCTCCCTTTAACTTAGATTTATTATGGGTTTCTACATGAAATTCTTGTGCGTGCAACTCCTCCTACATTTATCAATCAATTTGGACAAAACGTTTCAGACATCATCACTACTAAGTGAACATGCGCATATTCCAAGATTTTTGATCTGCGACAATTTTAACCAGGTTATCTCCCTTTGACTTAGATTTATTATGTCTTTCCGTTCGAACAAATTCTTGTGTGCGCAACTCCTCCTACATTAATGAACCGATTTTGATGAAACCTTTCAAACATCATCTCTACTAAGTGAACATGTGCATATTCCAAACTTTTTGATCTGCGACAATTTTAACCAGGTTATCTCTCTTGAACTTTGATTTAATATGGGTTTCTGCATGAAATTCTTGTGTGCTCAACTCCTCCTACATTTATCAATCAATTTGGACGAAAGTTTACAGACATCATCACTACTAAGTGAACATGCGCATATTCCAAAATTTTTGAGCTGTGGCAATTTTAACTAGGTTATCTCCCTTTAACTTAGATTTATTATGGGTTTCTACATAAAATTCTTGTGCGTGCAACTCCTCCTACATTTATCAATCAATTTTTACGAAACCTTTCAAACATTATCACAACTAAGTGAACATACGCATATTCCCACATTTTTGATCTGCGACAATTTTAACCAGGTTATCTCCCTTTAACTTTGATTTATTATGGGTTTTCAAATGGGATTCTTGTGTGTGCAACTCCTCCTACATTAATGAACCGATTTTGAATACATGTTGCACATTGTAAATGTGTTTTTCCAAATGTAAACCATATATGTGTGGGCTCTTTAAGTAATCACTGCTGTTCTGTGGAAGGCCACATGCAAATACAAATTTCAACAACAAAAAATGATCTTTATGTATACATTTCCTTATGGCCTCCGCCTACATGATCAGAAGTGCATTCCTCTGAAAACCCAAAGCGGGGGTATTAATCACCTTCAGTGATAGTTCTAGTTTAGTTATACAAAAATACAAGAAATGTTTTGGAAGTATCGTTCACTGGCTGTGTAATTTAAAGAGTTTATATTCTAGATGTATAAGAGATCTAATGAATATTGCTGTGTCACAAAATTGTTATTGTCACATTATTTTCACAACTTCAACGAAGAGAAAATCATATAATTTCCAGTGGTCAAATTAATTATTCCGGAGACATTTATTTATTTATTTATTTATTTTGGGGGTGGGGTAGGGTGGGGGGTTAACGATACTTTCGACAGCCAGGGTCACCTCGTGTCAGACAGTTTTGCGGATGGAGGAAGCCTAAGTACACCACCGAGGAGGGGAGGAGCAACTGTCAGACGTCCCAATTAACTCCACACAAGCAGGTTTAGCATTGGTTGAAGACAAGTGCACCATCGACGTGCAGTAAGCCTTAGTACACATCGGAACCGCGCTTCCATGGGCAATCGGGATAAAATGCCTTGTCCAAGGACACAACGCAGTTATCCCTGGTGTGGATCGAACCGTGGACCTTTCAGTTTGAAGTCCAGTGCCGTAACCACTGAGCCACCGCGCTCCCATTCAGAGAACACCGCCGATCAGTATCCAAAACTATTAGTTCAGATTCTGAAAAAAACTGTTGTTTCATTTCACAGTTTCCTTTATTTGCTTTGACTGTCTGGCGTTACAACTGAGAGTTTTATGACACAGTGTGTCAATGCTGATTTGAAGACCAGAGATGAATGATAGCACGATATACTGTTATCGACATTGGAATACTTACGATTTGTTGCTGTCACACAAAAAGGTGACGATAAATACACAGAACGACACACGCGTGTGAATGGGTTAATCGATATGGTACGAGTGCCAGCGTGGATAGATAAAACGAGAGGCCACAGGCCTCGGGTTTTATCCTTTCGCGATAGGATAAGTGTCATATCGATTAACCTTTTCATACGCGTGTGTCGTTCTGCGTTTATTACACACCTTCAAGCCTGTAAAAACAATTATTAGAAGGACACTCAGCACTTCATTTGACAACTATCAACAAAAGAACACATTTTATCGCCAACCAAATTTGCGAGGGAAACCCGTGTTGCTATTTTGTCCCCTGAGTTCCAATGTTTTCTATATGCCTACTGGCACATAGAACACATTGGAACCTAGGGGACGATTTTCAGCTATTGCTTGTGATTCAAATTGTAATTGCGTTGCACGATTTGTAGAAAATTCCAGTGAAATTTCGCTTGTGTCTAAAAATAGTCAGTCAACGATTTTCGTTCCGCACATATGAATTTCAAAACGTTTTCTTGAAGAGGTCTCCCGGACCTCCACTAACGAGAGGAGACATCCCTCTCGTGGTCTCCACAGCTGTTGTCTGCGGCAGTGGCTGGTGAAGTCGATCATAGAGGGTCCATAAAACCCAAATTATTACCCCCCCCCCCCGAAACATTCCAGCTAAACCCCTGACATAAGTGTATTTAAGTATTTGGAAGTTGGATGACAGTCTAGGGCAGTGATGGTTAAAAGTGTTCGGGAAATAGAACAGACTTTCCTTCCGATATTATTGTAGGATTGATGATTAATGCGAGGGTTAACAGCACATAGGGTGATTGATTAAAACACGCTGAACAATTTTTAGCGGAAATAGCACTAATTACAACAACAAGACGGCAGAATTAACGGTAAACCCACGAATAACCATGCAAACGTCACGAACAGTCGATTGGTAAATCGGCGAAGATTGTCTTTGCACACCTGTGTTCACCTGGCCCTATCTCGTGTAAACAATATAAGTTAATTTATATGCTACCCCTCTTATGCGGGTCAAAAAACAGTAAAATACAACATAATCAACAATTGAAATTCGGGTTCCAAAATGTATGTAGGCAGTGCTATCGGAATTTATTGAAGCCATTATCGTTTGTCGATCACAAGAAACCAAACAAATCACTCATCTTTTGTGTTTTCCTCAAGAGAAGCCCTATCAGACCCCGTTGCTTATTTCAGAATCCGGGGGCGCGGTCGTTCAGTTGGTAGAGATGCAGGCTGCGAGCCGAGAGTTCCTCGGTTCGAATCCCACCTGCGGCAACCGCGTTGTGTCCTTGGGCAAGACATTTCATCCCCATTGCCCACGTGGGGGCACGGTGACGTTGTGCACTAAGGCGTACTGCACGTCGATGGTGCCCCTGTCTTTAACCAATGCTAACCCTGCTTGTGTGGAGTTGGTATGTTAGGGAGCTGACAGTTGCTCGCCGTTGCTCGGTGGTTATCTCCGGGTACTCCAGCTTCCTCCACCCGTAAAATTGTCACGGCCATGGTTAGCCATTGTGCAGAAATATGTGACCTTAAACACCAATAAATAAATAAATAAATAAATAAATAAATAAATAAATAAATAAATAAATAAATAAATAAATAAATAAATAAAATATTTCAGAATCCATATTCGATATGCAATTTTATTTATTTATAAACTGTGACGAAATGCATCATAAAACACTGTACATCAGTACTCAGCCATATTTAATGGCCCGGGTTAAACGCTCATTCTCGGATGGGGAAACCCGACTTGTAGAATGATAGACAGGGACGTGGCTTGTGAGAATTTTCCAACTGCTATCTGTAAAGGTCCAAATGTTGAAAATATCGGAATGCACTATTGTGTTCGAAATATATGACCTTTGGGTTCTGGAGTTGGAAATCGTCTCTTGAGTGCAATAAAGTTGAAGGAGGTGACGACCGTTACTTATTCCCAGTTCCTTATTCGACATTCATTATCAACCGATTTTATCGGTTGATAACGAATGCCGAATAAGGAACTTGGAATGTCACGCCCCCATAAATGCTTTGTCATTGCAGATTGCGCTTTGTTACTCCCAAGGGAGAAAACCCATGAAATGTGGTTAAAAAATCACTGGATGTCAGTTGGAAACGGTCACATCCACAGATAAAATGACACGAAATCTTCTACCATGGGACATGTCATTCCAACTAATGGTGGTTTGAGGATTAAAATGTCTATTGAAAAGTTTGGCCGTGATTGAGAAGGTGAGACGCCCACCTACACCCCCCCACCCTCACAATTACCAGATATTTTGTATTTTGTATCATTGGTATTCCTGTATGTTTTATCTACTTTATACGTAAAAACAGTAACGTTTTATCTTTTATCGTTATCGAAAACTCGCCGTCAATAAAAAATCTTTTATCGTTACTGCAGTAAGAATAAAAGTCACGTGATATCGCAAGAATACAACGTTCACGTCCATCTCATTTGCATGACGTACTATTTCATTCAACACTTTGAATAACTAATTATCGCTGCCGCGGATCGAAACAAATAAAACGGGGCGTATTTATCGAAATGTATTGAATAAAAAAGAAGGCCATTAATTAAACTTACTGAATTGTAAAAATAAAATTTGACGGAAAAGAGTAAAAATTAGTAACTTACACTTTTTCAAATGAGATTATTTCACCCTTCGAGACTTTAATTATCCTGACGTTCAAACGTCACTGGGAATTCAGTTTCTTCAACATTTTTCAAAATGTGACGTCAAACGTCGGAAAGTACAAATAACCAGATATTTTCCACATTAGTGATTATCTGATTGAAGGCTAGATTATTTTTAGTGGTCTGCATTTGTTAATCAAAACTTGTTTTATTACGGGAGTGGGGGAGGTGGGGGTGTAGATAAAAGGGTTATATACACATGGTGTTTGTAAAAAATCTTTTATCGCGACTCGAGCGTTTTCGGGGGCTACATAGCTACTCGTCGCTGCGCGACTCGTAGCTATATATGCCCCCGAAAACGCTCTCGTCGCGATAAAAGATTTTTTACAAACACCATGTGTATATAACCCATATTTATATGCTACGTTATAAGATAGTGAGAAATGTCTGACAAATATTTTTCCATGTCGTTTGTCGCCACAAATATTAGAGAACATCTAGAAAAGAAACTGACCAGTAGGGCCAAAACTATAAAACTTTTACAAATGGGTTACAGTGGACCATTAGGATTTTGAAAGATCTGGCAATTTGTCAGTTATATTAATAGGTAGAAAATGCAATTGTAGAAAATACCATTGTAAAAGTTTTATAGTATTGACTCCTGGTCGATTAGTAGCGGAGTTGGCGGTAGCTGGATGAAACCCATCACTCGTAACACCTATGCTTTGAAAAAATAAAATAATGCCGATTTATTTGGAAGGGTTTACTGCAGAACGACATGATTTAACTACATAATTTCCTATCACCACGCGGACTTTAGAATAATCATCAACAACATGTGTAAGAATAGGTTTTTAAATACCCGAAAGCAATTGAAGTTTATTTTTAATCTTCATTTTGAGATATGACGACGTGTTTTCCTAAGCACCACGCCTCGTGCTTGACAGGATTTTTATCACAGTAATTATTATTAATTGATCAAACATTGATCTCACGTTGGAAACTGTTACTACTACATGCCTCATGCCTTCTTCACGAGGTGACAGGTTTGAAACTGCATTGAAATTAGAGAAATATTTTTGACGATGAGTTGCTGGTGCCAGTTCTCACAGATGCCATCCTTTACTTTCCTGAAATACCCCGTTTTTTTCTTCATGAAATGACGTGACTAAAACTACACTGAAACTTGAGATATATAATGCTGATACCCTTGTTATATCATAATGATGATATTCGTTTCAAGTAAAACTTATAATTCTGAGCACATAGAAGTCGGGAAATCGGGGTTAGTTGGGGTGGATTTATTTATTTATTGGTGTTTAAGGTCACATATTTCTGCACAATGGCTAACCATGACCGTGACAGTTTTACGGGTGGAGGAAGCCGGAGTACCCGGAGAGAACCACCGAGCAACGGCGAGCAACTTTTCAGGCAAAAATGAAAATGTATACTTATGTAAGAAAGTTTTTATCAATTGTCTGTTCTTGAGATTAGATGAGGGGTTAAAATGTATTGCCCATATTCGTAGTGTACATTTATTTGACGCCGGGCGCTTAAGAATCTTCAGATATTGTTTTAAATAGATTAGGGTTGCAACGATTAATCATGATACGCTTGAATCACGATACATTTCTCGCGATTCAGTACGTATCGTTGTTCACTGTGTATCGTGATACAATAAATAAAAATAATGTCTGGCAAAACAACTTCTTGGATTTTGAAAACTGGTACAGAGAAACCTTGTTTTTGCATACCAACAATGGCAGTGAAAAATATGTCATTGAAGGGATTATTTAGTTAACAGAAAAATGGTGAATTCCCACTATTTTACTCAATATTTATCTGATTAATCCATTCACTGAGCTCTGTCAAACAAGATATAAGGGATTAAATGTGTAGAACATATTTTCTGAGATAAAAAAGCAATGGAAAATGGGTCATCAAATCGAAACCTTAAATTACTTAATGTCATTGGTGATCACATTGAGAAGTTACCTGTTGTTTCAGGAGTGCATCCAAATTTGTAACACAAGTAAGCTACTGAAAATGAATACACGCTGTCCCCAAGGTAGCTGACATCTGTAGTAGCACGCCAAGAGAAATCGTATACATGTCGTATCGTGCATACTGAATCGTGGTCATATCGTCAGGGAAGCATATCATCGCAGCCTTAAAATAGATATAACTTTTTTGCCATGAGCTCATAGAAAGATAAGGGGCGGGCATGGCTATTTGGAACAGTCGAAAACCCAAACCATTTCATTTTTTTCCTGAGCAAAACATGTTCAGAACTCCACGCCAGTAGCTCGTGACAAATGATATATGTCAAAACTGAATAAACAACACATACAGATAGAATTCACGAGTTACTGAGTGTTACCTTTTTACAAGCTTTCAGTTTTTTCTAAACTGATATAGTCTGAATGGTAGACTTGAGTTAAAAACCATTTAAAATTTTAATTTGCTGATAACGTGATTTTTCCTCAGCAATTTCGCCAATACTTTTCTTTGCAGGCAACAGAATGAAGGGCAAATAACTTTTTATTTTCGTCTACTGTCACGGCAAACAGGGGCGTATTTCGAAACTCGTTCCAAAAAAGGGTCACGAACTAAGGTTAAACAATTCCCTAGTCAATTAGGAAAAAATATCGATGTTATCGTATCTAACGCTTGTACCGAAAGGGTTAAATATGATTTTTTTTCAAACTTTCGGACGGAAATACTACCCTAACTGTAAGACCTCCCATATGTTTTATTACTAATACTTTTTAAACCCCATTCACTCTGAATTCAGACGGCAATGTAAATTCAGCTCACTGGTATCTTTTTAACTGGATTGTTGGACTCCTCAGAGGTGACATATATGCAAAAAATGTCTCCACTGTTCAACTCTGGGGTAGGGGCGTTGCAATAAATAAACAATGCTTAACAGGATAAAAAAAGGTTTGAACATTTTTAGTTTTCTGACGCCTCGTGATCGCAGATCTCTTTTTAACCATTTACCTGACACAGCTTTCTAAAAAAAAATAAATTAAATTTAAAATTTTTAGAAAAATGTTCGTGACATTTGTAAGATATTTTAGGCTCAGGTAGGCTTATTCTTGTCAACTTCCTAAAGTCACAGCGTAACGGCTTTGTCGTCATCAAATGCCATGGATTGGTTACCGCGCTTATTGACTTGACGCCTTCGAAGGGAAGGGAGGACTGAGAGGCGACGTTTTTCACTGACTTTCCAGCAATCCTGTTGTATACAGATCAATTATTCAGCAGCACATTACAGCCGCAGCATTTAATCAATGGTATTCTACTTGAACAGTCCAATTGAGATCTGTCAAACAATATATCATTAGTTACATTCTTGTCTAGCCATAAATAATATATTATTGAAGAGCATGTGATCGGGCTATTAAAGAGCTATATAGAAAAAAATAATCAAATTTTAGCCCGACCACTCAATAATACAACCTCCAGGTTTTTATCGCCCCGGATTTTTGTATTGAGGCCACACATCTGAAACTTGTAGTTTGTGTTTCTTTCCAAATCTTTTTTATATTACATCTTCCAAAAGTAAAGAAGAAAATACCCCCGACCCCCCCCCCCCCCCACCCCCCACCCCCCCCCCCCCCCCAAAAAAAAAGAGACAATAACCAATAATACAAATGCATGGTTTCATCAACTGGCGTAACACTGAAAATTACCCCTTATAAGAACAGTTGAAATGAGTTGTAGCATTCTGACTATGTTCCATTAATGGGACCACATCCATTTTACCAATATTTAGAAAGTCAAAAATAATTACAACAGAGTTACAGAGAACTTGTAGAAATAGCTGACTGATATTATTATCGAAAATTGGAAGACAAATGTCCTTGCGGGCATTCTTGAACTTTTTACCTATGACACGAATAGAAAGTCGACAAATGTCAAAAAACACAAAACTTGGGATCACAAAGAAAAAAAAAATTAGCACCCCCCTCCCATTTCTTCATTTATTTATGATTTATTTACTGGGACTTAACAATAATTTTAACATCCAGAGTCACATTGTGGCAGACAGTTTTACGGTTGGAGGAAACTCGACTACCCGGGGAGAACAATCGTGCAGCAACGAGTAACTGTCGGTTTCTCCAACTTAGTACACGCTAAAAACTAAAGTGTTAAAAACTACACTTGAAGTGCTGTATTTAGCACTTACTAAGTGCTGAACTAGCACTTTGTTCAAGTGTAGATATCCCAGAACTTGACAGGTTTTACAATAATACAACTTGACAAGTGTAATGTCGCGACACTTAAAAGGAAACAACGCAGAGACGCGGATCAGACTCGAACTCTCGAGCCTGATCCGCGTCATCTGCGTTGTGTCCTTTTAATTATGTACCCACCAAGCGCAAATCAAATTATGGACGATTCTGGAAGAACCACCAATGCTAGACACATGGGAAGTGCCATCCATTCAAGTTTCAGATGTCTGACGATTGTAATGTCCAAGTGCTTAAAGCATTGCATTTTGAATGTTAAAATCAAACCCTAAGAGTTAGAATGGATTTAACACCTTGAAAGTGTCAGTTTTAACACTTTAGTTTTTAGTGTGTATTTCCCGTACATGCAGGGTTTGCATCTGTTGAAGGCACCTGCAAATTCGACATGTAATCCGCCTTAGCATAGCGTGGAATTGTGATTAAGTGTCTTGTCCAAGGGCACAATACAGATGGCGCGGATCTGGATCGAACCAATACAACCTTTCGATTTGAAGTCCGTTTATCCAACCGATGAGCCACCACCAGAGGCGGCGGAACCAAGGGGCACAGAGGGCACGTTCCCCCCACTTTTGTCTACATATATGTTTCGCAATTACACAATGAGTTAAAATGGTCGCATGCAAACGTGTCAATATACAGGCATTCCTGTAACATTATTTGTAAATCCAAACAATATTTATCCAAAGAATCCCATTTTCGACCGCTTCGGCCCGTTCCTTCTACTTCAGCTGTCTTCCAACCCGAAGGCTGGCCTTCGGGTTGGAAGATGGATGAAGTAGAGTAGAAGAAATGGACAGGACACTGACCACACAGCGGCATATTCTTCTAAATGAGAGACTGCAGCGAGTCATGGTACATTTACCGATATACGATTGTAACCTTTCTCACACTGGGTCGAACCATGGTAACATTGTAAGTTTGTGCCCCTCCACTTATTATCGAGCTTCCCCGTGGGAACCCCGGGAAGTAAGCAGCACTTGTTTACTGTGGTAAACCAGTTCCGCTTTACTAGTAAAATAGGACCCAGTCACCAATGCTTGGGGTGAAAGTCCTCTAAAATGGGCAACATGCTGATCAACGATGGACTAAACTTGACTTCATCTCCATGTTGTGTCACGATTAGCCATGGTGCATAACTATGTGACGTTAACCACCAACAAACAAACTTATTATCGAGCTTCTGCCGACCATGGCCACCATTCTCCCAACATCCTCTCTACAAAGCTGTTTACCTCTTGCCCGCTAAGTATTTTTAAAATAGTGTTCATCAAATCAAGTCATGGCTGCTATGAAGTAGCCATGACTCGATTTGATGAAAAATCACGAAGATTTGACTCAAGAAATCACTAGTCAAAACGTCACTTTATTTTGAAGAGGAAAATACTGTTTAGTGTGCTCAAAGTTTCCTGAATTTAGTGACCAGAGATGTTCTGTCCTGGGCAGGAATATCCGCCAGCAACATGCAAGGTGTTAAATAATACCAGGGCGTCAACCAGCTAAAAATTACATTCCGTACTAAATACAGGGATTTTGTATTTGTAGGTTAAAATATGGTTCCAGAACAGAAGAATGAAATGGAAAAGAAGCAAGAAAGGATCGTCAGAATCGAAAATTAATAATAACCATTTCTCGAAGGCTGGAGACGGCAGTGATAAACACTCGATGGCGGACGTCACTTCTCCGAATATTCACGACGACTTGGAAGTCGAGAACGACGATGACAGTTTTGAAAATATAGACATTATGGACGACGACGACGACGAAATGACGGATGACACACCGCATTTTTCGAACGATGATATTAATCAAGAGCTTGTGGATAACAATTCCCAACACATAACATTGACTGGAGAAAGCAATACTAAAACACAAAACGGACCTTGTGGTTTTATACAGCCGGCTGTTGCTTGAATCTTAACTAAAACTCTCGCCAAAAGAGGTTTTAATCAGTATTAAAAACTAACCAAACACGAAACTGTCGAGCTACTTCGTTTCCTTTTCGGAAACGTTAATGGTATGAGCGTTGAGATGATTGGAAGTCGAAGACTATTAAGTTTCTTCATATGGAGTAAGAAACAGCTACAAGATATACGATTCGAGTGACACGGGAACCAGTGATTAGCCTATGCTAAAAAGTAATAAAAAGTAAATCTGCGGATAACATGGAAACCATTGAACCCGTTTTAAGACAAAACTTGAATATTTCGAAATTTTAATCGAGAGACAAAGAAATATTTGTGCTTAGTGAATTTATCATCTAATCTATTACCGGGACGACCTCCCAGCAAGAGCCGTTATGCACGTAGCCAGAAAGTTCAATAGGGGGGGGGGGGGGGGGCGATACAAACAAGAACTATATGATATATACAGATTATCATGATAATGTGCATGTCCTGTGATTTGTATCAGATTCGAGGTCGTGTCCAGAATGGGATCTCAACGAGCTTCTGATCCCATTTTTGGACACCACCGAGAATCTGATACGAATCACAGGACATGCACAATATCATGGTAATTCATTTATCTAACAATTCTGTCATATAAACAGATTAAGTCTTAACCCTTCACCCAACGTAACGGCCAAAACCGGCCAATGCTATTCTCAAAAAATCGCCAATTAATTTTCATTTTTTGTCTCAAAAACATAGGTTGTGACCCCTCGTTGGAACGAGCTCGTCGAGCTCGTTCCAACGAGGGGTCATAGCCTATGTTTTTGAGACAAAAAAATGAAAAAAAAATTAGTCATTCAAGAATTGTTTTGCAAGTGTCGTCTGCTTTTCATGATAGGTAAAGGGTTAAATTATTTTCAAACATTTTTGGGACATAATTTCGGTCGACCACTGAAACGCACGTAGAATGTATCTATGTGCCTGTTATGATAGCACGTAGCGCTACCGAAAACGAGTCATCTATATGATACGGAATCAGAATGAGTCGTCTATATGATACGGAATCCTAACACATTATTTGATACGTACCGTTTCTCGGGGTTTTCAGGCCAAAGTCTATATGATTGTTAGATAAAATTAGTTTATTGGTTGATTTTTCAAACCAACTTCAAACTGGGGAGTATTATCAGGTCTGTAAAACACCCTGTCTCTGTTCCGCAGATCACTAAACGTGTAAAGTTCCAAGATGATTGGAAAATAACCAGACTTGCCCAGGCGTATGATATAATCTAATGTATTTATCTGTTTGAGTTTGAGTATTGGAAGGTGGGGTGGGATGGAGTGGGTGGGATGGGGTAGACTAGTAGTATGTCAGTGGCGTTTCTAGAGTTACGCCCAGGCATTATAAAAGAGGAGGATGTTTACTTCATTACGTCTGATTTTGATCAGTGTCTGAAGTCGAAACAGTACTAGTAGTATACGAGGATTCAAAAATGCCATATTTTGGGGACCCCAGAAGTGACGTCACATTACATACGCGGCGTCGTTGAGACATTTACCGTTGTAGATGTCCATTGGCAATCCAACGTGACGTTATTCGGTCTCTTACCCATTCTCTATATGTGATGTTTGTTTTGTGTATCGTACTCCCGTTACGTTTACTAAAGTTAACACCGTCGTTGTCCAGTCTCATCGCCGCTAAAATACATAGAGTACTACCAAAACACTCTTCGTAATGGCATCCATTCTGAAGGCTTTGTAATCTCATTCACGTGTGATGCTGCCTTAGCTAATAGGACCAAAGAGCTTTGCAAGCTCATCAGTGTAGTTCATCTTGTGAATTAGCACAGATCTGTAGTTTGTCAATGAAAGAAACGCGTAAACGAAATAATCGACACTGGAAAGAAGTTGAGGTGAATGGGAAGTGACGTAACCAGTAGATTGTTTGACAAACGGTTCAGTTGTGTTCATAAATTGAACTTTTGCCAGAGTTTCTTTTGCTGTGGCATATCAGCACTACATGGGCGTCAGAAGCAAATTGTGATTGACCCGGCAGCGTTCGACGAGAAGGTGTCGGAATGAGGTCGGTGGCAGGTTCCCCAAGAAAAACCGGGAGAAGGTCTTTGAAACTGAGCCTTCTGGTGAAGCTATGGGGATATTTTTAATTTCCGCTTCTAGTTAGTTAGTTATTAGTGTTTAAGGTCACATATTTCTGCACAATGGCTAACCATGACTGTGACAGTTTTACGGGAAGAGGAAGTCGGAGTACCCGGAGAGAACCACCTAGCATCGGCAAACAACTGTCAGCTCCCCAACACACCAACTCCACACAAGCAGGGTTAGCATTGGTTGAAGGCAGGTGCACCATCGACGTGCAGTACGCCTTAGTACACAGCGTCACCGTGCCCCCACGTAGGTAATGGGGATGAAGTGTCTTGCCCAAGGACACAACGCGGTTGCCGCAGGTGGGATTCGAACCGAGGACCTCTCGGCTTGCAGCCTGCGCCTCTACCAACTGAGCCACCGCGCTCCCAATTTCCGCTTCTAAAGGGAATATTCTTTAATAAACTCAAACACGACACCAACAACTTGGTGTCTCTATAAAATTATTTCGGAAGCACAAGCAAAGTTTCTACAAAATGGACCTCCGGGGGTCCTTTAGTTGAATTGTTTTGTTTCTAAATGCTTTTTCTGAGCATTTGGCATATCTGAGTTAAACCCCACTACGTGGGTACTTTCTAAAATTATTCTATTCTTACTAAGTTATTCCATTTAGATCATCATCTGTTCAGCAAGAGGCCAGGAATAACGACTAAAGGTAAACTAAAAACACTCCTCAAGAATATTGGTTCAGCACCTGTCTGAACACCTACAAAGTTTTTACCGCAAAGAACCACCTCATTTTCTTGCAATGACGACCTTTCAGTTTATCCAAGAAACTGATATTTAGTTTAGCTTCATTACGCCAGAAGGCTCTTCAGTTAGCATGATGAACAAACACCCAGGCCACCAGTCTAATTCTGTAATGAATTCGACGCTGTTATGGCCTTAAAACAGTCTAGCTCTTACAAAGTCTATTACCTATGAGTAGATTCACTCGTCTGGAATATTTCAGTTGGTTAAAATGGCGAAGCTAGGGTTCGCTTTTCCAACCAACTGATATATATCTTCCAGACGGTTGAATCTAAAAAATACCCGAAACATTCATTTTCTTTAAATCAACACAAGTATTGTTGCTCAATCGATACTTGAATTTGGGATTTGGTCGAATTTTTGATGGCATAACCATTAGCAACGCAGAATCACAACAGAGGTAGATTTATCATTATCTAGCGTAGTTCCACTAACTGTGTCAATATCTTGATGTTTGGAAGGTGAATTAAAAACTAATTGACTGAAAATTATTGCACGCCTATGCTTTTATTTTCATAAACTACACGCTTTTTCTGCAAAAACTTAAGTGAACAATATTTTTTTTTGTATTGTCCTTGAACAATACGGATCACGTGCGTGGGTTATTTAACTGTTTCTTTTTTTACGTTTGGGTTATTTTTGGCAATAATTTGTGTTTTTAATATTTTTTTTAGTAAACTGCAGGCGTGCAATAAATGCAGAACAGCATACACATTCGAACTGTAATTTTTTATCGCACGAGATCGATTTCGGCGGAGGGATAATACTGAACAAGAAGCCGAAGGTTTCGAGTTCAATATTATCCCTCCGCGAAAATCGATTAATAAGTCTTTAGTAAACAGTTGGCGTGTAATAAATACAGAACAGCATATGCGTTCGAACTGTCATTTTTACCGCACTCGATCGATTTTGGCGGAGGGATAATATTGAACTCGAAGCCTCCGGCTTCTTGTTCAATATTATCCCACCACCAAAATCGATCTCGCGCGGTACAAATGACAGTTCGAACGCGTATGCCGTTTTGTCTATATCTATAAATGGGGCACGAAAGAAATCTATGCATGTTTGTGAGTAAAATGACATCACATTACATCAACGGTAATCTAAGCGCAATTTTCGACGAAAAGTGGGTAAACAAATAGCCCATACCAGCGTCAAATTCCTAACGGAATTATACTGGTGACCCGAGAACTTGCATGAAGAGCATAACAATTAATATCTTCAACACACAGCTAACCGAATGGTCTCACGGTAAATCTTTAGCCATCAGCACATTGGTGTCGAAATGTCAAAATTCCAACCCGCAAAGTTTTTTCCATAATAGAAATTTGAGGAAATCAGTTTTGTTTGACAAAGCTCATTGGGCTCTGTAATGCAAGATTTAATTGGTTAAATTCCTAATTGCATTATGTATATGGGAAAAATTTAGGTATTTTGACATCAGAATGCAGATGATTAATTATTCTACGTTAAGAAATGGACTCAACAAAGACGAGCCATTTTTCGACTCTGTCGTAATGCAAAAGCGGGAATGAAAAAGGTGCATATGTTTCGTTCGGGAAAGGATTTACAACTGAACACGAACACGCACATATTAGAATAGCAAATGATTTCTCTCCCGGTAGTAATAGCTGATGCGGTAAATATGCGGTAACATTGTCGGCAGCTGATTGCCAGCCAGTTTACCATCTCTTTGACCAACACTTTTTACAGACAAGGATTACACAGCAGACGTTTAATATTTGTGATGACTTGTGATAATGAAATACAAGTCCCTGATGTGAATCACTACGAAACATCTTTTCCACGAAAAGTTGATGGCACTTCTTCCCCTCAACTAGCAAAGTGTGTGTCGATGGGCAGGTTTGGGGTGTGGGAGTGGGTGGGGGTGGGGGGTGGGGGGGCTTCCTCTTGTTTCTCCACAATCCCGCTTATGAATTCAACTGGAATCCACACGTCAAAGTACATGGATGTAGATTCCGGGGACTGGAAGGAATATACTCCCATCACCATTTATGTTGGGGAGGACGGTCTTTGGAGAAATCCCATCCCTACATTTTATCGCCACCAAGGTTTGAAAACTGTAACAGCGAAGCCCCCAAACAAATGTATTTAATTATATGCTGATCTTACTCTAAAGTGTATTATGAATAGTGCTAGAGGAGAGGTTTATTTCTGGTATTTCACTTCTTTTGTAGTCCGTATGCCTGTAGGCTTGGTGCATATTGTTCATCTGCAGTCTATATCTCGTACAAGTCCAACGTTAACGCACCGTATTCAACGACACAATTAACAATGGATATAACGCACCAAAAGAGGTAAATCGAGAAGGTTCAGTTTTCTGAGCGCCAGCATGAATTGACGCCGTTGTTCATCCTGTACTTTTTGGATCATATGACGTGAGATGAAAACAAATATTGTTGATTTTTGCTAATGCAATCAGCTGATGCAATCAGCATAATGCACTAATAGTTGTGTATATCGCGGGTGCGGTAGAACTATTTCTAAACCTAATGCACGATATAATACAGAGTGTCTAGTATTTTGTCGTGTATTCCGGTTTGCATGCTTTGTATAATTACTGCCCACCCCCCACACCCCCGCGACATAGGTAATTTCCTCATAGACCCAAAGTTATGTAGATGCATGAATTGTATGCAGACATACATATATTCTAATCGACCGTTCCACGTTTAGAGGATGACAACGTATGTGTTATATCGCTGGCTAGATGACGTTTTACCTCTATTTTATTTTATATATTTTATGTATCGTACACGAATTACGCCATGATTATTCCTCTGTCGGACTATAGGTACAAGGTATCTACGGATCTCGGGGCGTCTCAAAGAACTCCCCTAGTCGTAGCAGTCCATGTCATTATCAAAATATGAAATAGTGCTATGCGTATGAATATAAATAATTTGACGAAGGTTGTATGCGATATCATTTCACGAAACCATTGGACAAAAAACATTGTTTTGCTATTAGTTTTATTTAACTTTTTAATTTGGATGATCGTTGAATGGACAAAATACAGTATACAAGCTTGTTGTAATGACGAAAAAATAATCCTCATATCATTTTTAGACCAAGAATTGCAAATCCATAGTTGTAATTTGTCAATAAAGTCGGAAATATTATAACAAAATTTAACTTTCATATTAGCGAAAGTCCATACACTCAGAATGTTTTTTTTATATCTTTAATAAATAACTCTTCTGAAAACTATATTATCTGCCGAGAGTTATTCATTCAAGTAAGTGACTGAATGTGTAAATAATGAAAATATGACAGTCAGTACATTGTGAGTGTTGGGTAGGAGCAACCTAGGTCCACCAAGTCTAAAGATTTACAAAAGAAGGGCAACCCTGTGAGTAAATGGACGATGGAATTGATTGATATATACTGTAATATGGGAAAAAATTATCATTCGAGAAAGCTTGAAAGACAACATTATTAACTGGTTGATTGCTAGATTATTTTTGGAAGTTGGAATGTGTTCATATAGATTTGCATTATTAAAAATTATTGGAGAGTGCCTTAAGGCACTCTCCAATAATTTTTAATAATGCAAATCTATATGAACACAATTGTATTTGCTTATGACTGAATAGGAAATTTGTGTAAAGAATATGAAGACTTCAGTATGGTACCCTCATGTTTCTTGAAAGCCATGATAGTGGCTTCTAGCACTCAACCAGTTAAAATACCTCTGATACGACATGTGACCACAAAAGCAGCGTTATCTCCTTCGCAATCGAGATTTGAACGCAGTTCATTCACACCAGTCGCACCGGAATGATATTTTCCAAGGTCAGAAGTAAAAATGTTAATTAAATATATTTTACTAGCAAATCTTCTATTTTAGTCCAAAGAGAGGATTGCAGATCAAAAAGTTGAGACATTTTCTGGTAATCCTTTTTTTACAAAGTTCTATTTATAATAACTGTTTAGTGATCTTTAACATCACGACTACTAACTTAACAAAATATATAAAGGATATCAACGCTGTGTTAGTGATATTCACTAAAATGGCGTAGATTTCCTATTTATTACATGCTACGTGACATTTTACTACGCAATATTCAGCCCAATTCGACAGCAAATAGTTTCAAAACAATAACAAAGATCTGCTGATCGTTCCTTCAAAGCGACATCCAAGACGACGTCATGCACCGAAGCCTGACGTCATTTGGGAAGCTATAAAGGGATGTTTCTTGATATCCATCGAGTCGATGGATATAGAGAAATATCTTTTATATAATTTGCGATAATTCACAGGCTAGCATATAATATAGGATACTTCTCTTTTCATATGCGATTACTTTCTGAAGGTTGGTTGGGCTATGATAAAGAGAACCAATGTTATTATCTGGAAACTGAAAAAGTGCCATTTTCAGTCACAGTGACCTTGACCTTTGGACGACATTCTGAAGTTATCTCTCTATTGGTCATCAGAGAAAATTATTTTTACAGTGCAGTGGTGCCCACTTAATTGCGTATCTCTTAATTGAATAACCCCGTTAACTGAATGTGGTTTCCAAACACCAAACCATTTACAATCTCAGAGCAAATTTGACCTGTCAATTGCATATAGGTTAAATACTAAACTCAAGTTAACCCTTTGAACACTAGCGGCCGCTTTTCCCGACCAAGAGCATGATACGTCATAACGTCATTAAATAGGATGGCTGTTCAGTATATGTGTGGGGTAGACTAATCAATATTTTCAATATGCAGCCAAGAGGCTGCACGTTGAAAATATTGATTGGTCTACAACAAATAATGAATATGGAGTCTTCTAATTGCTACCATTGAACTGGCATTGGAGATACTACCGGAGTTCAAAGGGTTAATTGAATAAAAAAACTTGTAATACATTAAAGAATTACTCTGACAACCACTGATTTCCCATATTTTTAGATCTATTTGGCCGCAAAACGTCCAATATAGGCATTTATTCTATTTTGTCTTGTTTGACAGAGCTCCATGAGCTCTGTCATACAAGATTTAATAGAATAAATGCTCATTTTAACACTACAATACAGAAACGTGACCAATTTCCTGTTAATTGGATAATTCTGTTAATTGAATATTTTCACAGGCAAAGTAGCTATTCAATTAACAGGTATCCACTGTATCATCCAACCCGACTGAACCTCCGATGCGACCTGACCCAGTTGTTGAAGGAGTCTTTAAGCCCGATTAAAAAAGTGAACAGCGCTTACCTTTCCACATGCCACAGCAGTAGTCAACAACATGCAGCAATTTGGGGTTTTCTTTGCTCAGTAATAAAAAAAAAAAAAAATAATAATAATAGAGAATAGTAAAATTGGCGTCTATTTTTGAATAAGTTCGATTTGCCTACCCAACCTCAAAACCATATAAACGCTGCTGAATAGGGACGTTGGTAAATTGGTGGTGGGATAAATTAATTTGCCCTCTCCCGTTATTTAAATACACAAGTTCGTAAATCTTGTTATATAAACAGCCATTGTTTCACTCAGCATTATATAAATAATATTTTACCCCCAACAAATTTCTGAGAATTTTATTGGATGTAAGACATCACGTGGATGCGGTGTATATTTGATACACGGTCTTCTGATGATAGTAGCATCATGTCTCCCAACAATTACGTCCGTTAAAATCCGTGACCTTTCCTCACAGGATTGCATCAGAATGTTTTAAACGGGCATATGGGAGCGCGGTGATGTTGCGGTAACTGGTTCTCGCCAGCTCACCGAAGTTAAACAACGTCGAGCCCGGTTAGTCCCTTGGATGGGTGACCATCTGAGTGATCGATTCGGACTCACGCGTTGTGTCCTTGGGCAAAGCACATCACCCCGATTGTAGACATGGGGGCACGATGACGCCGTGTACTAAGGCATACTGCACGTCGATGGTGCACATGTCTTCAACCAATCTAACCCTGACTGTGGTGCGGAGTTACGATGTTGGGGAGCTGGCAGCTGCTCATCGTTGCTCGGTGGTTCTCTCCGGGTACCCCGGCTTCCTCCACCCGTAAAATATTCACCGACACGATATGACCTTGGCTGTTAATGTGTCGTTAAACCCTAATAAATAAATGAATAAATACGAGCATACATCTTTTAAGTTCTCGAATAAGGCAACTGAGATGGGAACGGCTGTGTGGATTGGGAGCTGGAGGCAGAGTTGAACAACTATTTTGAAGAAAGTGTAAATATAAAATTGTCAAACTTATCTGTACAGTTGAATGTGATATTTATTAGAAATGTATTGTCTTATTGTTTTCCCTGTTAAAATAAATTTATACATCAATTATGTTTTTACATTTTTATTGATAACAAAGAAAGAAGAAAGGTAGAAGACAATTACATTTCTTTTCACATAGAATGTCCTTCTGACCAAACCCCCTACTGTTTCGAGTCACCCTTTTTTGCATCGCCTATTCGACACGTTCAATTAAATAAGGCTGGACCTTTCAAAATGATAATCGTTATTTGGCTTTTCCTAAAAGGAAAAGACATTTGTTATTGGACGCGAAAAAAAAAATTGTTTTCATAATCTTTTTCTTTCTACCAACACTTTACAAGAGCGGAATTCTCGAGAACACTCTTATAGATTCCATTAAAACTTCGCAAAATCATAGGCGGCTATACTTTGTCTTGACAATGAGCTTTCTTCTGCCAGAACCCGTCCAAAACACCCAATTTCCCATGGGCCAATATCTCCTGATCCAAAGGGATGGATGAACTGAAATTTTCACAGATTTGTACCAAATACACTTTTCCATAATATCTGGAAACAAAAGTTTACCAAAAGTATTTTTTCTATCAAAGTTGTCCAAAACATTAAAAATGGGCCTGAAAATCGGACATCTTGGCCTACAATCTCGTGACTATGAATCAGCAGAACACCAGTAATGGACTGAATAGTAAGAATGTAATGTATCATAATCATAAATTCAAAAGATATTTTGATTTAATCCGCAATGTGTCCAAAATGGCCGCCAGGCGTGGAAAAAACACGCCCAAATTTTCGTTGACCAATATCTAATGGTCCGAATTGGCTAATGACCTGACATGTTCACAGATTTGTCATAGATACACTTTTCTATAACCAACTGATAACAAATGTTTACCAAAATTATTTTTTCTGCAAAAATTTTCCAAAACATTAAAAATAGGCCTTAAAATCGAACATTTTGGCCTACAATCTCGGCACTGTGAATTAGCAGAACAACAGTAATGGACTGAATAGTAAGAATGTAAAGTAACATTGTCATAAATGCAAAAGAAAATTCGATTTTATCCACAATGTGTCCCAAAATGACCGCCAAACTTGGAAAAAAAACCGCCAAAATTTTCATTGACCAATATCTTCTGGTCCAAATGGGCTAATGACCTGCAATTTTGACAGATTTGTCATAAATACACTTTTCCATAACCAAATGGTAACAACAATTTACCAAAAATATTTTTTCTGCCAAAGTGTTCCAAAACATCAAAAATAGGCCTGAAAATCGGACATTTTGACCCACTATCTCGGCAGTGTGAATTAACCCTTTACCCAACGTAACGGCCAAAACCGGCCAGCGCTATTCTCAAAAATCGCCAATTAATTTTCACTATTTTTTTCATTTTTTGTCTCAAAAACATAGGTTATGACCCCTCGTTGGAACGAGCTCGTCGAGCTCGTTCCAACGAGGGGTCATAACCTATGTTTTTGAGACAAAAAATGAAAAAAAATTAGTTATTCAAGAATTTTTTTTGCAAGTGTCGTCTGCTTTTCACGTTAGGTAAAGGGTTAACAGTACACCAGTAAAGGACTGAATAATATCTCTCGTCCAGTACTAATAAAATTTGTATGGTCGGCATAATTGTTTTTCTGCATTAAAATGAGTTTTGAAGGATTTAGAGTGATTTTATGCATGGGTGGATGGATTTTTCATTTAGCGTTATGTTAACCCTTCAACCAGGACAATATTGGTATGCACACCTACATGTTCAGCGATATGGGGCTGAAATTTTGTACAATTTCTTCAAAGGGCTTCATGTTTTGTACGCCAGAGAAAGACTATGATTCTACAGAAGCACTCGTCCAGTTTTGAATTTGCAATTGGAAAATATAAACCAAAGTTGTAACTCACAATTACATTTGCTGCTATGAAAAGTAAAGGGACTTTCTTCCATCGAATGACTAATCAGGACTTCGATTTAATGTACTTTGGTTTGACATGATGGCAGACAAATAATGCATTTTGTCAGAGATGTTTGTGGATGTAGTGTTGTCATGTGTTGATGTGTAGTTGATATGGATTTGGTAACACGTTACAACTGCGGTAACATTAAATCATGAACACGACGACGCTAGCAATGTGCACGCGACAACCGTTACTTATCCCCAGTCATTTATTCGACATTCGTTATCAACAGATGTTATCGGTTGATAACGAATGTGGAATAAGGAACTGGGAATAAGTAACGGTTGTCACATCTCCACTAGCAATGCAATGCGTTCATATGTTGATGTCGAGGGACAGGTGAGACCAATTGAAACTCATCGAAACAAAATATACTTTTGTGTATACATATCTTTGTTGCCAACCTTGATCTAAAATGGATTGGTGGAAAGTTCAGCAACTCCACATGTCTGCCAAATTTATTTCCCATATCCCGCTAATAGCTTTCCTGGACCTCAATGTGTAATGAAACATTATTGTCAGTAATTGGTGTGACGTGTAATAAAAATAATAGCATTGTGTAACAACAACGCACAGTTCAATAAAATAACTGCAACGCCTTAACGTCATTACACATTATGCTAATTAAAGCAGTTTGCTTTACAAAACACTCTGCCACCCAACAACCTCCTGAACACTACATCTAATCTTAAAAAACTGGAACTTGTAAACGGTCTGCAAAGTAAGCCATCAATTCGATGTACGATGTCGTCTCTTGCGTGGAACAATACGCCCTCTAAAATGCTTTAACATTGCAGATGACGCCTTATTACACCCAAGGGACAATATAATAAAACATTGTAACGCGAAACAAAAACAAAAACAATTTTTTTTAGAAAATACGCAATGAAATGGTGTTATAAAGATGAAACAGATATGGCATAGCAAACATGAATGCTGGCAACGTTAATCAGAAACATCAGTTTAGTATGCTGTGCAATAAAAATCATTGTCCTGCGTAACAATAAAGAACAATCTATAATAAAATAGCTGCTACGCTTAATAGATTCTAAAAACACAATCGCAACTCTTTTCATAGTTGTGTCACACTATTATTTATTGTACAATAAGAACTAAACACATTTCTCCCAATACACCTAGAAACATATATCTAGACAAATTGCAAATGTGTATTGAACGAGGCAACGGCACGTGCGACCACTTGACTCAGAAAGAGAACTTATTTTAACCTGCACTCAATTGGCATCGAGTTAATACACTTGTCGAGGACACTGTTTTTGATAGCGGGAATTAAATAATAAATAAATCACAAGCTCAACGAAATAAATTAGACTAGATCATTTTTTGCCATGATGCTATTAGTTATAGTACAAGAAGGACAATGAATGGGAATTACGTCACACAAAGCACAAGAACGCAAATCCATGACGTCAATCACGTCATGATCTTCATTCATAAAAAAAAAACAATTCATAGACGCTGAATGATTGTCAAAACAAAAGCCGTTAAAAACCTGTACCCAATCCATACATTATGCGAACGCGCCAAGAAAGGGAGGAATATTGTAAGATAAATTGGTTATTGCCATCATGTGAGTTTCCGAGATCGTGTAATGAAGTCTCGACTTCACCCCTGGGCATATATCGACGAGTCTGTTAGGACTCGTCGATATATGCCAAGAGATGAAGTCTCGACCTCTCCTCTAGGCATCTATATCGACTCGTCCTAACGGACTCGTCGATATATACCCAGATACGAGATCTTGACCTCACTACACCATCTCGGAAGCTCACCTGATGGTAATAACCTATATATACGTATCTGTTGATGAAAATATTGATTGATCTTTCCCCAAGTCACTCACATAGACTCTACCAGCTGATGTATCTTGGACTGGCATGGAATATACAATCAAGGCTCAAAGGTTAAAGCTCTTTTATTCCATAAGATATAACAGATGATCTAGGTGTGTTTTGATAGACAAAACTTGACCTTAGAAAGTTTGTATGAACTCGTACACCTACGTGTATAAAAATGTTGTAGATGTTCAACGAAGGTATTATAAAACGGCACTGAGTGGGTATTTACCAATCTCATTGAAAGGTACACAGTATATATCATATCCTGGTGTGCCTCAACTGGACTATTCAATATGTGGTAGTATTTTTATGAGTACAAACATGTTCACTGAAAATAATTTTAAAAGTATATGTACGCGGCACGGGGTAGCATATACTGCTTGGGATGCCCAAGGATTTATTATCAAAGGTGGCGATTTTGATTGTCTTAAACCTTTTGGAAAATACAACGGTATCTGAAATATGGCACCAATCAGACCCTGAAATCGAATTGTCGGGGTATTACTGCATAGAAATGAGCCATGACACAGATAAGTGGTATTGCATTTACTGTCGAGCACATTTAAGAGACTATGTCGCATGGGTAAAATTTAACGACGGAAATTTCACTTGGAGGTCAAAAGTACAAGTTGTCTCGAAATATATATACCATCCGCTATTTCAGTATATCTGCTACCCTGTGACAATCGGGATCCAGGGTTTGGGGAGCTCGAGATTTTATTGGATAAATGAAGTTCTCATAACATAGTGAATTTAGTTGGGAATTTAAATACAAGATTGGAAAACATCGGATTATGCTACAGATGATTGTAACAAAAATATATATTGCACCACCTGATGCGTACGGAATATACTCCACGCGGAAGCTTTGATTGTATAATAAACCTATTCGATAAACAAGTTAATGCGATTTGTAAATCACCTTCACTTCTTATATTGAATTGCAGAATAAATGGAGATATGTTTGAAAATTAAATGAGCTATCAGTATAAAGATAGCAGCGTGGTTGTCTATTGTTTTATTCGATAAATACGTTTCTGATGAATCGTACTGCTGTGTTAACCCAAATGACGTTTCTGACCAACTTGCAATTCACCTGGAATATGCCACAAACAAGGATGGAGATAGTATGAAACAGAAATTCAAATACAATCAGTCGACATATTCCTTTAAATGGACGAATGAGAGTGCAAATAGATTGATTAGTATGGTAGCAAGCAATCAGTTTCAGAAAAAATAATCATATCTAACTTATATGGTCATGAAAATCGACGTTCAATAAAGTTATCCCCCTTGAAATTATAAAGAAGCAAGTAATTGTTTAGAAAACACCTATGACACTAATAGATAATAAAGTCAAGTTTCCTTTCGTAACTTTTAACTGGTAGAGTGCCGGAAGCCCATTTTTGGGCTTTACTCTGAGATGAAGGTACTGCAACTTGAAGGCTTCATCGTCAGTGGATGTGCTTCATATTATCTTTGAAGTGATATTATTTGGTATGTAGGGACTTGTCTTGTTACGATTTATGGGAGAGTGCCTAGGCACTCTCCCATAAATTGTAACAAGGCAAAGATCTGTGAACAAATTTTGATGGCCAAAAATAATTCAGCACTCTACCAGTTAATAAACGAAAACAACAGGCAACCATCAGAGCTTTCTGTTGTTTTCGGTTATCAAAAGTCACAAAAGGAGAACCTGGTTTTTTACGGCAAGCTGATTAGAAAGATAATAAGATAAGATAATAATTTATTTATATAGCGCTTTTCCCAGCGAAACGATGCTCAAAAGCTCTGAAAGCATAGGTGACTGTAACAATGGTATAATCAGCGGCCGAAGGCTGCTTGAAAGAGATGGGTTTTCAGAGCTTTCTTGAAGTGATCTGCATTTAGGGTTTTTCTAAGGTTCTGAGGGAGGGCGTTCCAGACTAGGGACCAGTAACTAGTTCACAAATAATCCGTCATCAAGAATATCTATCAGTATTTCATTTCACCTACCAACACTGACGTGTCCACTTTTGTTCTTTGTTTAGCAAATGTGTTTTTTCAGTGATTTATAAGTTTTTATTCTTAATTATTAGCAAATATCACTCCCCTTGACTTTTATATTAATGGAAAAGACAGTGTCTGTATTATACGTCACTTTACGCACATCGTGGATATAATGAACGGAAAAAAATAGTTACAGAATATCGAAAGATAATGAAAACGCTGTTTTCATACTTTTAAATAGGTTTGAACAGAGAATAATAGGTCAACGTTCAGGCGGATTGGGGACAAATTGTGAAAAGCAAACTTTTGTCTTTTTATACTACTCTGCGGGGAAATACCAGAATATTGTTAAATGATGCGAACATCGATGATACAAATTGCCTAACAATTCGAAATTTCATTTTTTATATGAATTCCGATACCCCTAGCGATTAATTCACTGACAGCTTTCGCAAATTAAGGGGAACTAGCTTTCCCCGTAAATCTCTTCCAGTGATAAAAAAAGCCAGCCACCGATCAGTTTCCGTCTTAGATCTTTTGAACTGAACGAACAAAACACCGATGAGCTTGTCGAAGATATTACAAAATTAAATAAAAGTATCAATGAAAGGGGGTTCGACTCGTTTCTGATATACCATTAACCCTTTACCCAACGTAACGGCCAAAACCGGCCAGCGCTATTCTCAAAAATCGCCAATTAATTTTCAAAATATTTTCATTTTTTGTCTCAAAAACATAGGTTATGACCCCTCGTTGGAACGAGCTCGTCGAGCTCGTTCCAACGAGGGGTCATAACCTATGTTTTTGAGACAAAAAATGAAAAAAATTAGTTATTCAAGAATTTTTTTTGCAAGTGTCGTCTGCTTTTCATGTTAGGTAAAGGGTTAATAAAATAAACAAGAAAAAATGTTTTGGCAAACATCTGAAAGGTTTCGAAGTTGATCACGCGTAGAAGAGCGGGCGAAATGAGGGAAGACCCATTTTACAAGTTTCTGACAATTACGCTTTTAAAGCCAAACGTCATACTACAAGAGACAATTGGAATATAAAATCAGATTATTTCGCAAAATTATCGTGGAAAGCTATCTCCCCGTCCCCCCCGAGAGCACTGACCCAGGTGAATATTAGAGAGTAATTCAAAATTTGAGAAATAGTTGAGAAACAGAACTCAATGATCCTGACCCCGATTCAACAGAAGAAAACTCCAATAGGTTACAATACAGTGTTTTTTTACATTGAAGACAGTACAAACCTTTTAATCTCTCTCCACCTCATCAAGCACATTTTTGGAAAAACAACCCTATATCCACTAAATTTATCACCTCATGAAAAAAATATACCAAAAAAAATGTATTGGTTGCCATGGGATTTTTGCCTTCAAAATTAGTGCTTCCTGTACTCCTGTCCAGTTTCGCACTCAATAAAATAGACCTACTTTTACTTGCCCCCACCCAATTTTAATGTTCTCTCACACGTTCCAGAAGGCAGTTATCACCAATATTTTATAATTTTTTCAAAACATGCACTTTAATATTTTATTCACACTTACAAGCTCAGTTCACTTTCCACCAGTTGCATAAAGCAGGAAGCTTTTATCCTCCATTAAAGGATGGGTGTCAACCACTAGAGGCGCTGTTTACCACGAAAACACTGTATTGTAACCTAAAGTTTGTCCACTTTTGCTGAAAATGTTTGTTTTTATGATGTTAAATAAAAGATACTACATTATTTTATTAAATTAAATATTTTATCTTGTATCTCATTGTATGTGGTTTGAGATATCCACCCTGAATTCACTCCACCCCTGTTCCCAAAAGAGAATGAGTTTAAAAGGCCCTCTTCAGATTTTTTTCATGGCTTTCCCTTCTCAGAAAATTGTTGTTCAACAAATTGTAATAAAACAATTCCGGTTCTGTACACACATCTCGAAATATCATGATGACAAGGTGCTTTGAATATTGAATAACTCCAAAGTATAATGTGTGGCAATCATATTAACCCTGTCCAAAACACCTGCATTTTTGGCTCAAATTGAGGATTTCCTCTGTATAAAATTGACTGTTTGTTATATTTATGGAGAATTTTTCATCCTTAGTTCAAACAAATTCATTTTTTGCAAATTTAGGTGTATCAACCTGTTAACTGTTGCAACAAGGATGCCATTAGGGGCGGGGGAATCACCCCTCCCTTAATACATAAAAATTGTGAAGAAAAAGACCCATCATTGATACAGGTGCCACCATTTTCATACAAAGTACAGTATCTCAACCTGGACTTATGTAATCATCTGTGGAGGGACTATGAACCCTCCTAACGGTGATTAATCTAACATTTATAGACCTGTCTTTGTGGAGCAGAGATAACAGCTGGAGAAAAGGGCTCTTATTTCTTCACTTCTTTGACTGGTCTTCACATATTACCAAGTCACCTACTGCTACCAAGAAGGCAATGTAGCTACTGCAAGCACTACAAAGTTTGGATAAAGTTGTTGAATGTAGAAATAACAAAAACTCTCACAAATTTCTCTCTGTGAATACAGAAAGCAGCAAATTAAGTGACCAGATTCTGTACTGTAAACTGTTGACAAAAGTTCTTTCTGTCATCTGTTCTCCAATGGGGAAATTCAAGAAAGGGCATAAATTTGGATTTACCTCAGCCAATCAATCATCGCGTCTGAATATTAAGAGAAGTGTGTACACTAAGGGAATACATAAAAACTTACGATCAAGGACAGTTAGAGTTTCCTCGGATGCACCAAACAATCAGACACCAGCAACTTCCCGTTCACCAATTCAGACCAGATCGAAAACTCAGTTGTATGATCCCACCATAACTGTTTCTGTAAATGGAAATAAATGCAGGTAAATTAGCTTACCATCTCAGAACTTCTGACTATTTGCAACAACTACCCGAGGTTAAATGTGGAAGTGAGGGCACTGAATGAAAGGGATGGGACTGGGTCAGTAGTTTTTCAAGGAAGAAACAGCACTGAAAATTCATCAGATGCAAGGTAATACATTTCACAAAGTGTGAGATTTCTTCTCTCTCACTTAAAACCATTCACCATACTTGTTCAATTTCCAATTAAATTTCCAAAACCCCCAATCAGTTTTCTTTGAAGGACCAAAAAAAAAATTAGGCTGTTGAATATTACTTGAGTGAGCCTATGGGCTCATTCCAGTAAGATTCAACAGCCTATTTTATCGAATATTTTTTAATTTTAATAGGAGGTGGCATGGCCTGTCAGGTAAAATATATATGTTTGGGATGGGGTCTCAGCTAAGTCAGGGGTGGGGCTGGAGGGGGGGGGGGGGGTGTGAGGAAGATTTCTCGACAAAATGAGGAATGGAATTTGTATTCAAACCATTCAGTCTGACTTAGTGTTAAATTCTCTACCTTCCAGGAAGCCAAATTACCTTGGAGAGAGAGCTAGTGCTGTATGGAAGCGGGAATCACAGTCAAATAGGCTCGTACATATTGAGAGGAACTCAATTATGTGGAACACTGCATTTGATGAACATAGGATGTTTGCTCCCAACTGTCGTGGCTTCCTGCACTGGGACATGTATGCCGAACAAATCAGAGGTCTCGGGTGCAAAGAAAAAATGATTTGTACAAAGTGTAACTACAGTTCAAGGTTATTTAATCTCTATGGTGAGGTAAAAACTGGTAAGAGGGGACCACCCTCCGCAAAACAAAACATTGGCTTAGCTGTTGGTCTCAGTAAAACACCAATCGCAGCAGCATCATTACAAAAAATCTGCCTGAGTGCTAATATGACAGCACCATCAACTTCGGGTATACAAAATACTTCAAATAAACTTCTGTCAAAAATTGTAGACATTAACAAAAATGATATGAAAATGTGTCGCTCAAAACTTATTGAAAAACAAAAATCATCAGGGCGCAAAAACCCTAATGTTCTAAATTTACAAAGTGATGGCTTGTGTAACAATAGTTTTTACTCTGGAGTAGGAAAAACACCCTTTCAACCGGCAACACAGGTTATATATACTGTTGCTGAGAATGTAACCCCTAACCATGACATTGTTGGTTTGGTAATACACAATAAATTGTGTAGTAAGGGCAAGCATCTAAAGTCGGGTCATAAATGTTATCCTGATAAATGCTTTGCAACCATACCATTTCAAAAAAGAACATTGGCGATGAGCGAACATGGGCAACTGAAGCCCTTGCAAAGCTAAAGGCTGAAAGTGATATAGAGGTGGAACATATAACTACTGATCCTGATAGTGCTACATTTTTTGCTACGCAGGATTTATTTGATGAAGATGTGACTCAAACCCGCCCCATTCATCAGCTAGATACTGCTCATGTTTCTCGTATTCACAGAAAGTTTTTAAAAAATCATACTGAATTATCGAAGCTTATTCAAGGCCGTACGGCTGCTATAACAAAAAAAAAAAAATAAAAATAACCTTGCAATAGATTTAGCTGAAAGGTGCCAAACTGAAATGAAGAAGGCAATAGACATGTACACAGGTGACATTCCAACAATAAAAAACAAAATATCCTACACAGTAGATGCGATAGTAAAATGTTACCAAAACAAGCATTCTCTCTGTAAAAGACATTCATTTGCATGTAAAGGTGGAAAAAAGAAAAACTGGATTAATAAATCTTCTTTTCTTGGCAAAGATTTTTCATTAAAAAAAAATAAAAGGAACAGCCGAAATACTAAGGACTTGTGTAAACTATAGGCTAGGTCCTGCAATGGTGGAAAAAACAAAGTTCGGCTTCAACACTCAAAAAGTTGAAGCATTTAACAGGGCACTAAGAACATCACTTCCAAAAAATGTAACTTTTTCAAGAAATGTATTTGGCAGAGCACATTCTGTGTGTCACTCAATCAATCAAGGGGCAGGTAACTCTATCCAAAATGTATGTAATCAGCTGGGATGTCAAGTCTCTTCAAACAGTAAAGTTGACAGAGGTTTAAAACAGCTCCAAAGCAAGGAAAAGTTACTTCGGTCTTACAAAAAAAACAAAAAAAAAAAAAAAACTCGAAGGGCTCGAATTAAAAAGAGATCAAAATTGTATGGACTTTATGACAAATATCAAGAAGAGCTAAAATATAAAAAAAGACATGATTTTGCCACCTCGTTTAAACCCCAAAGTTAAGGACCATGCTTACAGTGAAGAATCAAAAAGTAAAAGGGTTAAAGTTCGAAGATAAAAATTCTCACCTGCTGAGGAAGATATCAGTGCTTTATACATGGTGGTATGTGCAATCCGGAGTAACTACCTTGCATAAAGCAGTGGATCCTCTCCTGATTACGTTCATGTGTCTCAAAACAAGATGCTGAGGGTTAATACAGGCTTTGACTGCACAGAGATGACTGCACTTCATACCCCCAACACCCCTATATTGCGGTAATTCCTGTCTTGTCAACCGATGATGCACCAAATATGATATTCGGTGCACCTTTTCCCTGCGGACACTTCCATCTGGCCAATGGACATGCATATATCCATAGCCAGATGAGGTCTTACCACCCCTCCACAATATACAGTCCCTCCCACCCTGCCCCAGACTCATATCACTCCTTTCCCTCAATTTCAAAAACATGTGGTGCCAAAACGCCTCCATTTTTGCAAGTATGTTGTTTGGGAGAGTTCAAAATCAGGAATTATTAGGGATTGTAGTATTCAGTTCAAATATTGTGAAAAACTGCTTTAGGTTACAATACAGTGTTTTTTTTACATTGAAGACAGTACAAACCTTTTAATCTCTCTCCACCTCATCAAGCACATTTTTGGAAAAACAACCCTATATCCACTAAATTTATCACCTCATGAAAAAAATATACCAAAAAAATGTATTGGTTGCCATGGGATTTTTGCCTTCAAAATTAGTGCTTCCTGTACTCCTGTCCAGTTTCGCACTCAATAAAATAGACCTACTTTTACTTGCCCCCACCCAATTTTAATGTTCTCTCACACTTTCCAGAAGGCAGTTATCACCAATATATTATAATTTTTTCAAAACATGCACTTTAATATTTTATTCACACTTACAAGCTCAGTTCACTTTCCACCGGTTGCATAAAGCAGGAAGCTTTTATCCTCCACTAAAGGTTGGGTGTCAACAACTAGAGGCGCTGTTTACCACGAAAACACTGTATTGTAACCAATAAGTTATTGTGAGGATGTAAACGACAGAATGAGAGATAAGACTCAAAAAGAGGTAATAAAAATTCTCGTTCCTATGAGCATCGACCTCACAAGACTTTTAAATATGGTACTGAAATCTTCGTACTACCGTTCTGAATGAACCGAGTCAGTTCTAAAACCAACCAACTAAAAGAAGATCGTCATGAACGTAACGACATTGCCGGGAGTAGAACAACTGGAAAGCTTCCCAATAAAATAATAAGTACCAGAAAGTTTGGTTTTCAGAAAAAAAGTACAGAAGCTACTGCTTTCATTCTCAAAAACTTATCAATCCATTGAACCCTGATGGTGTCTTCCAAGTCAGTTCAATGACATCAATTGGCAAGAGTCCATATTCATTACCTGGGGGTATATTATTCAATATTTTCAACATGCAGCCTTTGGGCTGTAGTGCTTTCATTCTCAAAACCTTATCAACTCCTTGAACCTTGATGGTGCCCTCCAAATCAGTTAACTGACAGCAATTCGAAAGAGTCCATATTCATTACTTGGGGGTAGACTATTTAATATTTTCAATGTGCAGCCTTCTGGCTGCACTTTAAAAATGTTGATTGGTTAACCCCTCCCCCACAACCCCTCACTGACTGAGCAGTCATCCTACTTGGTGAAATTATGTCTCATCTTTACGGAGGGAAAACACAAAAGCGGTCTTTAGGGCTCAAAGAGTTAATACTTTAGAAATGATGGGATATTACTGTATACTATGTTTATGGATTTTCGCAAGGCTATCGATCCATTTGATTGATATGTTTTATTTGAAAAACTGAACCATACTGGTATATATGGGTATATTTTCAAAACACTCAAATCACGATATAAATCTTGATCATATATGACAAAAACAAAAGAGGGAATCTTGTCTCCAAACTATCAACTTTGGATGTCAGGGAAGGGTGTATTATATCACTGACCCTTTTCAAAGTATTTATAGATAAATTTGGAGCACATTTGGCCATGCTGCCCGGTGTGCAAAGGAGATCTTATTAATCATCACTTATTCACCGATGACTTAGTTATGATTTTTGTACTGCCTCGCAACAGACAACAAATTAGAACGGCATCTTGAATTTAGTAAACTTGCCGTTATTGTTGATAAAACAAAGTGCATGGAATTCCGAGAAAGCTAGAAATTACCTTTAGAATTTCATATTGATGAAATAGTAGTTGAGAATGAGAAAGAATACAATTATTTCAGTATTACTGTTTAACCCAAATTGTAAATTTAGGAAAACACAAAATGATATAAATGACAAAGGTATGAAGGCATAATATTCAATGACGATGTGCTGTAAGAACTTTCAGTTGTCTGTAGATTGATGGTGTAAATTGTTGCCCAAACTGATAAAATCAATTATGTTGTATAGGTGTGAAGTTAGAAGTGTTCAACCGATTACCAAAAATGGTCGCTGACCGATTACCGGCTATTTGAGCTCACAATCGGCCGATTCTGATGCCGATTCCGATTGTAATACCGTGCACTGCCAGACAAGTCGTGTCTCGAAATAACAACATTAAACTGAACATTTTTCACAGTGTTCAACTTCGTTGACTGGGGTCGCAGTAAATTACCAATCGCGCACACTTGGACGGTAAACGTGGCTCTCGGAGCCACGTTTACCGCCCAAGTGCGTGCGACTGATAATTTTAATGCGACCTGAGCCAATGGAGTGAAACCCTCGCTTTTCCGGTATGAACTAGCGATTGTCGCAAGTACGCTCAATTGTAAGCTTTGCATGTTGTTTAACTTGTATATCCCAAAAGGGGCGTCTAGCGAGATTAAGAATACACATTGTGGTTCTTTCTCAACTTCATTGAATGGTATCATTGACATCATTTTACATTAACAACTGAACAATTGCAGAAGATAATAAAATGCGGTTAATGAATCATCACAAAATGCTTGGCGACAATCGGTTGAACCGATGTTCCAAGGGCCATTGCCGTTGTGATCCGATTGACCACAATGGGCCGATTGTGGTGGCCGGTTCCGATCATCGATTGAACACTAGAAGTTGGGGCATCTAATGTAATACTGAATAGGATTGAATTTTCACTTTGCGAGTGGATACAAATACCATTTTGTGCTTTAACCCTCGCCACTACTTGGAAGTCACCAAATCACGATATGTCTGCGGACCCTGGGAGGTTTTCTGTACGAAGCCATTTTAAGTGCATTCAAATCGTCGCCTGGGTGCTAAAATGCCCTATGTCCCCTATGAGACATGGGACATTCTAGCACTCAGGCGACGAAATGTTATATTAAATTGTCAAATACGGACAAGAATTCTCTGATTTATAGGGTAGCCCGAACATGCGAACATTCTTGTATCCCCACATCACGGTCCAAAGAGCTGGAAATCCCTGTGTTAATTTTGAGTTTTAGTGACAGCTCAAAACGGTTCATATCAAGTAATCAATAGGATACATCACCAATTCCAAATTAGCCATGTTAGTGAATTCCAATCACATATATGTACTGAAACAATCTGGAATGTACAAACTTAAAACACGGCTTATTCAAAGTAGATTATGATTTAGAATAGAAAATAAACCATGATAACAATTTCAGAGTGCGTTGTTGGTTTATTAAACAGAGAATTGACAACGATAGTACACAAAGCGTGGAATCCGGCCTACGTGTACGAATGTCATGTTACAACGCATCTGATTGGTCATTTGAGCATCTGAGTGACGTCATGACGTGAATTAAATGGTTCGACACAAACCAATGTGAAGCAAGAATGTAAACAGTCCATCGAAAGTGATATTTTTATTTAAAATAGTTCCTTTTGTTTCTGTAAATGTCAGAACACCTCTACCCATGAGGGAGGAGTGACATGGGGTTGTTTAGCCTCGCCATTAAAAATATTAGGGGACGAGCCAACTAGGAGGGTTGTAATCCGGGCAGGGGCCAAACTCGGCTCACAGAGGTGAGTTGGGACCGCACTATGATTTTCTTCTCTGCCGAGTGAACTCGAAATATAGGTTCGTTCTTCGTTAGGTGTGGTTCCTAATCACTTCAGGCTGCGGAAAGAAAACGATTAAAGTAACAACGATTCTTTTATTTACATTCAAAATAAACTAATTCCATATTCAACACATTTAACAATTTGCTCAACACAAATCAAAGTCTTATCACAGGGGTTACTTAGTTTTTCATCAATTCAGTCTATCTATAGCCCTGTACTAACGCTATAGTACACTCTCAAAATGTCACTGTCGCGGGCTCGCAACAGAAGCTTAAAACACCGAGTCTTAATCTTTTGCCTCTGTGCCGGGGGATCCCGACTAGCAATGCTAATTACCTTGTGGCAACATTGTTTTGATTTGGATTCAGTTTATCCACTCTGCCGGCTAGTGTAGCAAATCTATGTCACATACCTTATACATGTGTCCTTTGATAGAACTCTCATTGGATGTTCCCGCCCTTTGTAATACATACAGTTCATGCAGAACTCACAACTTCACTTTACGCTTTCGAGCTTGCGCGAATTGCCACTGTCGACCTTGGGTCGATATTCACAGCACTCTGGTACTAAAACAGGCTACTACGCGATCAACCTCTGCGTTCCTAAGGGTTAATACCACAATACAACAGCCTACACTTTGAGACAGGTGCGAGTCGATCCTCGCCAATGACATCTTAACTTAGCCGTTACTGGGGTCCGTAATCTACTCTCTTAATTCTGGTTTGTAGCTCTCCTACGTCCACCTACGCACAAAGGAGCTCCGTGGATTGCCCAGCAATTCCACTCGTACGAGACCCTTTATATGGCGTCTCCTATTCGGCCGAACCCAAGTGTCACTCCCAAACGGTCGGAACATTTTATGCCGACTAGTAATATGCCAGATAAGTATCCCACTGTAAATCGCCCAAGGCTAATTATTATAAAACATGTGTGCTCACAACACAGAGAGAAGAAATATATATACATTATCTGAACTTGAAAGTAGGGGGAGGAGGCCTCCTCCCTTTTAGATTGGCTTTGCCCTGACAGTATAATTTAATCGTGGTATAGATACACAGACAGAACGCGATGTCTGTTTAACTCGTTGGAATGGCGAAGTCATATTTCGCTCGAGCCTACGGCTTGCATATCGTTCTGTGTTTATTACACATCCCATACATTAAAATTCATTTAAATAAACAAATTTTAATTCCGATCTTTAAACCCAAAGGTGAATTGTCCGTTTGTTTTGTTTGGTACTGATCAAATGAATCAATAAAAAATCAAAACATCCTATTGGGAACCAGTCTAAATTTCATTCGTTATCTTTTCTATTGGGCGTGTTTGTTGAAATTTGTATCGCTGTTTCTCCTCGGCTGGTGTCCATTCACTACGGTGCTTTACTGATGAGACGAGTAGATGGACTCTAAAATCTGTTGAGTTACAAATCAACTCAAATCGGCCGGGTTGAGTGAATATGAACCCATGTGGGTTCATATTCATCCAACCTAGTTGATTTGAGTTGATTTGTAACTCAACTAATATTAGAATGTGTATTATCCGGAATTAAAACATTTTCCACTACTTTTATCAAGGCAGTAAACATGGGAATTGAATTTGAATTATTATTGTCCGTGGAATTTGTGTGTGATCAATGTGTTTCATCACCTTATGGATTTCAAACAACCATAATTCAATTCTTAAATCAAGCTGAAGGTATCAGAGAACTAAATATTTGAATTAGAGTTTCTCGCCTTGAGAAGTAGCACTCGGAAATGATGCAATCTCTAAAAAATAAACAACCCTGGGAAAATATATTGTTTCAATAAATATTGTGTGCTGATTCAGATTTGAGTTTTATGTTGGGATCAGGGTAGTTTTTAAAGAAAGCTGTAAATTCTCTTCCCTCTCAGCTAATTTATTAGGTAACGGGCTAGAAAAATCTTTTGGAGGCAATACCAATTTTTAAGCCCTTTTGACAAAGTTTGGGCACTTTTCCTTAAAAGAGCGAATTTCCCATATTTTTGACTCAGCAGAAGCCAAAAGTTGGATTCTAATGCAGAAAGGACTCTTTTATCTCATGGAAGTGGTAAAATGTCTCTTTGGTAGGGTTGGGGATGATTACCGGTATCAGGGAACTAAATATTTGAATTAGAGTTTCCCGCCTTGAAATGATGCAATCTCTAAAAATAAACAGCCCTGGGAAAATATATTGTTTCAATAAACGTTTGAAACATTCTTTTGACATCTTGCATTATTGTTGAATATTCCTGCTAAAAAAGAGGGTGATTTGATGACTTTTGGACCTAAAAAATACAATTTACTTTTTGTGTGTTTGTGTAGGGAATTCCCTGAAAAATATGTGCACGTGACCGGTACTTCCCTTCGTGTCAATTTTTCTCTCTTATTTCTTGCATGACCCCTTGTTCTCGGTCAGAAAAAGTTGTCTGAAGGGCTCTACTTGACAAAGATATTTGAATGCCAAAATTAAAGTGATGCGATCATATTTTTTTTTGCCGGAGCGTTATAATGGTCGCCTATCTGCACCTATGGGAAAATATTTAGCTTCGTGATATCTGTTGGAAATATGCTTTTTCACTTCCAAACCAGATTCAATTATTATTTTGGGGGATTATTGCACATTTAAATGTTTATTTGGGGACCACACACCTTACAAACCTGTTTTATTGTTTTGAAAAGTTACACTTTTGTCACAGTCAGCAATAAAATCTATATATTGCCAAAACTAAGGCTGTTAGCGTAAGCAAATTCACATCTTGAGCAAGTGTATTCCCCAGGAGTACACTATAACATCTGGCAGCTGCTAACCAACAGCCTATCTTACCCTATTAACAAATTTATTTAAACCATGGTTCCCCCTCATAGTACTAGGGACAGGGAGGATTCCAGTCTTCCAACCCCCTTCCAAATCATCATTCAAACACGGTCAGAAAACCTATACTGCACTTCTATTCACTAGTATTTAGAAGTTTTTCTCTTCTATATTATGCTCTTTAAAATTTGGAAAACAATTTCTTCATTGAAAGAGTATTTTTGAACACAAATTTGCGGAGGGGAGGGGGGCTACAGTGGAAAAAAAATAACATAATAAAATGACAAATGTGAATAAATGGCATTTGTGCATAGCTATCAATATAGTAGTCAAGTACTAGTGCTGTCATTGTTCCCATGATACAGCACAAATTTACAGTGACAGCTCGTCTCCTGAGTTCCAATGTGTTCTATGTGCCAGTCGGCACATAGAACACATTGGAACTCAGGTGACGAGCTGTTAAACTATTGCTCTTTCCTTGAACCAAGTCCCCCTCCCACACATCTTTAACCCTTCTGCTGATGATAAACATATGGAAAAACTGTACAGCATGTTTTTAGAGGCTGAAGTTAATATCATACACTTTCAGTTTCTGATGATTTACTTTGAGACTGCAGCACTCATGGTCCACTGAGTTATTTTTCTATTTGACAACCTTGTCCTGGCTCTTCCACTCTATTATTTAATCGTATGTCATTCAGTACTCTTATGTAGACATCCTAAATGTGTGACTGCAAACCTATCTGTCTGCCTGTCTGTCTCTTCATCGAAAATGATGCAGTCTCTAAAAAATAAACAGCCCTGGGAAAATATATTGTTTCAATAAACGTTTGAAACATTCTATTGACATCTTGCATTATTGTTCAATATTCCCGATACAAAAAGGGTGATTTGATGACTTGTGGGCCAAAAAATACAATTTACTTTTTGTTTGTTTTTGTAGGGAATTCTCTGAAAAATATGTGCACGTGACCGGTACTTCCATTCGTGTCAGTTTTTCTCTCTTATTTGTTGCATGACCCCCTTGTTCTCGGGTCAGAAAAAGTTGTCTGAAGGGATATACTTGACAAAGATATTTGAATGCCAAAATTAAAGTGATGCGATCATATTTTTTTTGCCGGAATGTTCGGAACGTTATAATGAGTAGTAGGAGATGAGGTAAACGGCCCTGTTTGGCCGGATCTCATGTGACGTCATAGTCACGTGACCTGGTGGCACCATGTTTGGTTGTCATGGTAACCCGTGTGAGCGGCCATCTTGTGACGTCATCTCCATAATGATACGTGGCGTGAGTGCGCATGCGCAGCGAGTGTTAGGATGATACGTGTTTCCGTCGTCCATTTTGTATACTAGAGGCCGCCATCTTGGTTTCTATGGTAGCACGTGGTTGCTATGTGACCCAAAACCTTCTAACAAGACCGGGGTATATTCGGAGGATGTGTTCCGTTGTACAGGAGTAATTTCCCGATTCGTAGAATTACCACAAACAACCCAACAATTCCTCCAAATCACCGAAATTGACTTTATTTCCCCAATTTATCGGTGTAGCACGTAGTGCTATAGTACCAAGGGGGTGCCGGGGGTGTGTTCAATTGAATAGAAGTAATTTTTCTGACTTACAATTTTTCCCAGAATCCTCGTTTAATTACCCAAATAAACAAGTTTTACTATTTCGAATTCTTTTTGAGTTCTTCTCTTCTACCTATATATACAATAGTTTTCGTCTATCTGACCATGTTCCTTTGCCCTGGAGAATACTCCAGTAGCGTAGAAGAGCCTATCAGTTGGAACAGCTTACCTTATTATTACTATATTTGTCAATCTCTGGTCTATTCTTGTTAGTTCTGACCCTATTCTGAGTACTCTTGTTGTTTCATTTATCTAGATCATTTATATAAATTATAACTAACCAATCACATTGCTTGATTTCCCATAACCTGTACTTAATCGTACAGAGTTATCTCCCCTTATTACAACGAAGTTGTATCTGATTCGCATCACCTCTATATCCAATGGCCATATCCCATGAAACCCCTTTTTTGTCGTATGTGCTTATGTGAAAAGGCACAATGTGACACAATGTGCTCTAGCACATAGGCACATGCTTTATGTGCCGATATGTGCTTATATGTGCTTATGTGAAAAGGGACAATGTGACACAATGTGCCCTAGCACATAGACACATACAGGTATTTGAGGTTACCTATGACCTAGTATTGTATTATTCGAGGATACCTACTAGAGAATCCCTTTTTGTCATATGTGCTTATGTGAAAAGGCACAATGTGACACAATGTGCCCTAACACATAGGGACATACAGCTATTTTAGGATACCTGACATTGGACTATTGGGGATACTTGTTGCAGAAACTTTAAATCCGGGTACTTCTGTTGGGAAAGGTATAAAAAGGGTGTTGGTACGAAAATAAATTCATTTGTGTCCTGACCTTCGAGTGAAGACATGTTACCAGTTCGATGCAGATACTGTTCCAAGTTATTTTCGAGATCGGATCATGCTTGAAGGCACGAGAAGACCCATGATCAACTCCACTGGAGTTATTGTACTAAGTTGTTCGCCTAACCATACAATAGGAAGAGACATGAAGAACATAACTGTCGAAGAAGAACAGAAGAGGATAGAGATACTGGAGATTTGACTGACCAGAATAAAGCACTTCTAGAATTTTTACGGTATGCTGACAAAAAGGAAATCGATGCCGTTCTACGTACTACTAATGAAGATTTGATTACCTGTTTATGTAAATGTGCTACCAACATTATCGAAGATAAGATACCACTGAATTTGGCTGAATTTGATGACCTGCGAAAATATGAACATGTATTGAAGCTACTAACAGATGATGGAATTTCTCCAGATATAAAAAGAAGTATATTACGAAAGAGTTGCTTTCTCTCAGCGCTTATCAACCCAATCCTAGCTCTGAAAAAGGTATAACAGGAGTGTTGATGTGAAAATAACCTCATTTGTTCTACGATCACGAAAGAGTGAAGTCATGAAAGTCCATTGCTGCAAATATTGTGACAAAGAATTCTCCAGGAGCTTCACACGTAGGAGACATGAAGATGATTACTGTCCAAACCGACAAACGGAAAAATCGAGCAACACTACAAGATTAGAAAAAAATTTAGATACACTGCGAATCCTATCTGATGCGGATCGATATGAAGCCAAGACTATACTCAAGATGGCCAGTGATAATTTGATAGAATGTATATGTGACTGTGCCTCAAATATCTCGAAGGGCGCAGTACCTATAACCAAATCTGAGAGAGCTAAGTTGATTCCATACAAACACCAGATTAGGAGAATTGCCTCACCAAAGACAGAACTATCTTATCGGAAAAGAAGACGGCTCATACAGAAAGGAGGATTTTTAAGAAAGTTAATCAAGCCCGCCATCAATGCTCTGTCCGATATCCTATAAAAGGGTCGTGCTCATAAGAAATGTGTTATTTGTAATCTGACCTTCGAAGAGAGCGGACACAATGCAATCCTGTTGTGCACCAAAAAATTGGTCAATAGATTCGGACACCGATGAGTCGTCGGAACTATCAGAAGATATGGAATATGAAGAAGAAGAAGACGAAGAGGAAGAAGGAGACGTTTCTGTGATGGAAACTATCGTCCAAAGTGCCTTTGGCAAATACCAGGATGATTTTGACAACCTCATGAACAAATATATCGAGGATGGAATGGATAGATATTCAATTCAATTCAGAGAAGCCATTACTGAGAAATACATTAATACCCTTGTGTACATTAGAAATTTTTGCAACGACTCAATTCACAAGAAAATTCAAGAAACAGCCAAGCGTCTTCGTGAAGAACAGGATTATGTCTTTGAAGAATCCCAGAAATATGCTTTGGAAAAGCGAAGATTTCTGTTCGACAACCTTGTGACAAACTACTCATTCAGAGTAGATGATGATGGTGATGAAGAAGAAGAAACAGACGATTAGAAAAAAAGGTATAAAAGGAGTGTTGGTATGAATATAAATTCATTTCCGTTTTGAACGTCAAGAGTGAAGATGTCTGTGTCAAGAGCAGTGCTCAGATTCAAAGATGACTTACATATACAAATCCTCAAGAATGATGCTGGATTAAAGCTGACTTCCCTAGATCGGGCTCAAGCGAATCGTGTGGTAAATGCAGCCAAAAGAAAAAAATCTAGACATGGATGCAGCCGCCATGCTGCTAAAAGGGCATATCGGCGAGTGCAGCTTTCATCTGATGAAGATTCAGGATGTTTATAATATAATCACCATTAAATTGTCCATTACGGAAAATATCGTTCACAACACGTCTAATGCGGGAATGACATCAGAAGTCAACGTCGATGTAGTAACGTTGTGGGGTGGGTTTCAGAAGTAGAATTGAATTAACCTTTTGGACACTGGTAGTATCTTCCATGCCAGTTAAATGGCAGAAATTGGAAGAGTCCATGCCCATTATTTGGGGGTAGAGCAATTAATATTTTCAACGTGCACGTTGAAATATTAATTGTTATACCACACACATTCAGTTAGTAGCCATTCAATTTAATGAAACTATGGCGTATCGTGTTCCTGGACCGGAAAAGCGGCCTCTCGTGTTGAAAGAGTTTAGCTTCTCGTATATTTCATTAACTGTTTACCGAATACAAATGGCAGACGACAATTGAAAAAAAAACATTTCCCGAATAACTAACATTTTCATTTTTTTTTGTCGCGGAAACAAAGCTTATGGCCCCTCATTGGAACGAGCTCGGCGAGTTCGTTCCATTGAGAGGCAATAAGCTATGTTTTCAAGCCAAAAATTAAAAAAAATAATGAAATTTGTTTGGCGAGTTTTGTGAATAGCGGTGGCCTGTTTAGTCGTTACGTTAGGTAAAAGGTTAATTTACACATTATGTGATAAAAAGAATCCCAAATTCGTCACGATTTGATATGACATTTCTGAACATCCTTCACTAAAATCGATCTAAGCCTCTGTAAACCTAAGCGCAGGTCGATTTTAGTTAATTCGGTACAGAAATGTTATATGAAATAGCGACTCATTAGATATCCTCTATATCTTTTGTTATGACACTCCTGATACATGTACTCGAGCAATGCTCAAAATGGTAGCCAAGGTAAAGGACAAACAGATATAGTTTCTAATGATACATTTCGTCTGGTATCAAAAGGCTGGACGCTGACCAAGGAGGTTTAATGCATATATAGCAACCTAAAGAGATATAATATTGTTACGTGGGACAAAGTAAGAGGTTAAGACTAGCCATACACCTTTTGAAGTATACTCTTGTGGACGGACTGTTCGGAATCTGATAAATGACGTAATACTATTTATTATATACCTATCAATGATATGTCGTGTTTTTCACCTATCGGATCTGAGTGGTTTTCCGCCTCCTTACCAGATGGTTGGTCTCGGAGCGAGAACGGCACTGGAGACCGTCAATCGAGTCCGCCCAGGTTACCAACCGCTTCTAGGTGTGCTTCATTTGTGAACACTATCGAATAACGTGAATTTCTAATATTGTTCTTTACCAGTTTTATATTTATTTCTCAAGCGAAAGGCGAATTTCCATTACGGCAAAAAATACACAGATCATTATGACAGTAAAGTGATCTGGTTTGTCGTATTCCGTCTCGTTGAATATTTACCATGTGACAAAATTCATCCAGAAATGTTTCTTTGGTTGTACATTTATCAACAACAATAGCTTTTAGGGTAGGAATAGTACGGTGATGTTATTTTCAAATCCCCTAGACTCAATTGATACTTCTTCAAGTGACGACCTATTGATTTATAGCTTGTGTTCTACGACATATGGCGAATTGGAAATACCCGGTTCCATAGCTATCTGACCAGAACAGCAGAATTGATTGAATACTTTAATCACAAGTCAGCGGACGCTCATATTATTCCGAAACTTCCATAAGTGCCAATCTTTGAACCTTTACAACCCTTTTCTCGTTTACATCAACTGATATATTAACCCTTTACCCAACGCAGACGATATCAAAATTTATTATTTTAAATATCATTTTTAAAAATTTTTCAAACAATTTCAACAAAACCATATCATGTGACCCCTTATTGGAACGAGCTCAGTGAGCTCGTTCCAATGAGGGGTCACATGATATGGTTTTGTTGAAATATTTTGAAAAATTAAATTTTTTCAACTGCTCAATTTGCATATTACGGGGGCGGATGCGGGTGATTCGTTAGGTAAAGGGTTAATGTTTTCAAATCGGAACACATAACATTTTGTGTGAAGAGAAAGTTGGCACTAGAGAAGCCTACAACATAATGAACAATAAATTGGTAGTGGGATTACTAGTGGGATATGTACTAAATTAATCCGACACCTCTACAGATCTATGGATGTAGAGAAGGGAAGGGCCTTGAATGGGGAAGGATGTTCACTTGAATAATTCTAATTTCAATCATCCTCTCTATTGCATTCGGTTGGAAATCTTCCAAATGATGCTTTCAGAAAATCAATATGCAGGGAAGTCTAAATGGCCCCTTCCCCACCTCCCGTTGGGAAATATCCCGACTGTTGTCCTTTAAAGTATTAAATTCTGACTTCACTCAGAAGATTTTCTAATGTTTGGTCTAAGTAGTTCTAAACTTTAGTGAAAAGGTCAAATATTGTTGTTCGTTCATAATTGTTTCTTTGTTGCTTTTGTGTGGCTAAAAAGATATAAAGCAGATAATTGTTTTTATTATCGAACAATTTAAACTTACTTAGTTCACGGTATTTTGTACCAAGCAGGTATTGCCATTATATCGCCTTAGATGCTGAATAAATACCAAGTAGTTGTTTACTTTAGACGTTGATAAATGTTTTTATGCAATTTTCTAAAATATATGAATTAAGTAGAGTGGTATATAATGCTCTGATAATCTTTAATGTTATGGTCTCACTACTATGAACAAACATTGAAGGGAGAACACATTATGTCAGTTTAACTCTTTACCTAACATGAAAAACAGACGACACTTGGAAACAAAATTCTTGAGTATTGACTTTTTTCATTTTTTGTCTCGAAAACATAGCTTATGACCCCTCATTCGAACGAGCTCGGCGAGCTCGCTCCAAAGAGGGGTCATAACCTATGGTTCTGAACAAAAAATGAAAAAAAAAGATAAAAATTAATTGGGGATTTTTGTAAATAGAGATGGGCTGTTTTGGCCTTTCGGAGGTAAAGGGTTAACACATAAAAATCAGTGTGACAGAATAAGATTCACTTGGAGTATTATGAGGAAATGGGATGGAGAATAAAGGCTAGGTGATAATTGGGTAATACAGGGAAGGTAGTTCGTATGCTGATCCGTGAAATTGGGAAGAAAGATGGGCGGCGTAGCGTTAAACAGTTTGTTTCAGGGTGTTGGTACGAGAGAACGTACGAGAGAGGGAAGGGGTGGGCACTAGGGTAATCAAGGTCTTCTCATATGAAAACCACGACAAATCAGCGGCTGACCGAAGTGTTATTATTATTATCTTCTACTTCAACATAAATTTATTTATTTATTGGAGTTTAACGTCACTTTGGACAGCCAGGGTCACTATGCGTCGGACAGTTTTACGGGTGGGGGAAGCCGGAGTACCCGGAGAGAACCACCGAGCAACGGAGAGCAACTGTCAGACTCTTCAACGTACAAACTTCACACAAGTAGGGTTAGCATTGGTTGCAGACAGGTGCATCATTTACGTGCAGTACGCCTTAGAACACAGCGCCATCGTGCCCCACGAGGGTAAACGGGATGAAGTGCCTTGCCCATGGACACAACGCAGTTACCCTGGCGGGAAACGAACCGCAGTCCTCTCGGTTTGAAGGTCAGTGCCGTAACCCCTGGCCACCGCGCTCCCTACAACAACATAAATCAAATAATATATACTATTCAAAAAAAGTAGGGGATATCCAAACTGATGTTGATATTTTCGGAAAATGGTATTGGATACGCGTGATGGGACACATTAATATGTTACCAAGTTTAGTGTGGATCATGAATGTCACCCTCCCACGAAAACATCGTGCAGGTTTTTCGCACGAGCGCTGCGTTAATGTATGTGGGGTACGTTTTGAAATTTTCATTTGTACTGGACGGGCCTTTTCGGAGGTCTCATCGTTCTTTTCTTGGTATAAACTCGTTCATCAATAGTTTCTGATCGAAAAGTAACTTTTGAGGTATGCAAAGCCTGACACGTTGGCATGTTGGAAGCTGGCAACAGACAGACTGCAGTGACTCAAATTCTCAACGTTACTCAATCTGTGACTAGCAGGTTGTGGTTCCGCTACAATACAGGCAGTGTTGATGACAGACGTCGGTCAGGTCGTCCAAAGGTGAAACTGCTAACCAGAATCGTTTCATCTGAACCACAGCATTACGAAACCACCATCAAAGTGCCTCAGATATTGGACAGCAGCTGTACCGAGCAACAGATGTGCGAGACAGTAGCCAGACTATCCGAAATCATCTCCACAGCTTGAATTTTTACTATCAGCGACCTCGAATACTACCACGTTTGACTGAACGACATACGAAACAGTGTGGCGGGCGGAATGATACCATGACGTAACCGTTAGGCAGAACGATCGTTTTGGTGGTTGATCGGTTATGGTGTGGGGGTGGGGAGGCATAACCATGACAAGCAAAACAGCATTACAAGCAAGGGTGTGTCTACCGTGACAACATGTTAGCGGCTGATGTGGTTCCATTTGCGCGACATCACGGCCGTCGATTCATTTTTCAATATGACAACGCAAGAGCACACATGGCCCGTGTCGTTACAGAGTTCCTCCAGGAGCAGAACATCACTATACTGCCTTGGCCAGCACTAAGTCCAGACCTTTCACCAATCGAGCACGTCTGGGATATGCTTGGCAGGCGCTTACAACAGCGCCAACAGCCCCCTTACCAATGTCCAGGAACTCGCCGCTGCAATGCGGGAAGAATGGAATAAAATCTGTCAAGCTGATATTGAACGTTTGGTGAGGAGTATTTCACGTCGGATCTGCGCTTGTCTCGCGAAAGGAGGAGGATTTACAAGGTATTGAGGTCTTGGACTGGATATGGTAAAATCTCTGACTGACCGTCCATGTCTTCTACAACACATTGTCTGGGAATATGCGCTTGTCAAACACCCAACTATCGCTGAAATTATTCACCAGATGTCACAGTGCAGTGCATCCACTTTCTTTTTGATGAAAATATAAATATATTTCTTCATATATCTCACTTCTTTCAAATATCCTCTACCTTTTTTGAATAGTATAGTTTTTTAAATTCTAACTTTACTAGAATGACTAGGATGATTGTGCCCTGTCCGGTCTTGAAAACATAGTCGACTTTTTGTTGTATGCGACAGATCCATATCTATCACCCCCAACATTCGAGTTTGTCCAGTCGAATGCACCTTTATTATGGCGAATCGCTTGTTGATCGGTTGAAAATTTGAACGCAATAAGCATACCGACATTCCATCTTATGAAATTCCAGATATGAGTTTCGGATCACCTAATCCTTCCATGCGTCTCTAAGTTCTACTTCTCTCCCTCTTGCCTAAGGTTGTACAGTCTGAATAACATATTCTCTTTTTTGTCTTTTTTGTTTGTTTGTTAGCATTTTTTGTTTATGTTTTACCCCCTTTCTTGTTGATGTACTCTTCAGTGATAGGAGGAATAAAATATATCGTCATCATTCTCATCCTCATCCTGATCGTCATCACCGTACGCAAGCTCCCGGGACACTAGTCAAATTCTGTCAAGAACTTGTCGTTGTCTTGTTCTGGAACCAGTCTTGTCCTTAACCCGTTGATACCCTTGTACGTCTTATGACGTACGCGAAGCAAACAGCGCGTTGATACTTTGTGGTAATTTGTTTTAGTATTTTTCGATTTTAAAATGTGTTAACCTCAATTCCTATTTTCTCCCGAAAAGTGCTCAGTGACAACCGTTGAGCCAAATGTTATTGCAGCTTAAAATACTAATATAATCCTGCTGTCAAGACTTTTAACTGGTTGAGTGCTAGAAACCACAATCAGGGCTTACAAAAAATGAGGATACCGGAGCAAAAGCCAACACTTTCCTTGCTTCTATTTCATATTCTGTCAAACACAAATGATATTTTGTTTACATCAATTTATTTTATTACAGATTATTGGAGAGTGCCCGTGGGCACTCTCCAATAATTTGTAATAAAACAAGTTTTGAATAACAAATTCAGGCCACCAAAAATAGTCTAGCCCTCAACCAGATAATCACTAATGTGAAAAATATCTTGTTATTTGACGTCGCATTTAAAAAAAAAACGTTGAAGAAACTGAATTCCCAGTGACGTTTGAACGTCAGGATAATTTAAGTCCCAAAGGGCCAAAGGGTTAAATTGTCCATCCTCTAACTTTCAACTCTATCGTATGAAATATTTCAGTTAGTTGGAAAAGCGAACCTACCGTAAGCATTTCCGACAAACTGATATATACCAGAGGAATGAATCTAAAAAATACAACAAACATTCATTTTCTTTGAATCAACGCAAGAATGTTGCTCAATCGAGACTTGATTGGACCGAATGTTAGCATTAAGAACGAAAATTCACCTCTGCCGTATTTTTTATTTATTACGCTGCGAAGTTCCACCTATTGTGTTACTATCTTGATGTGTTATGGGCGAATTCAATACTCACTGCTTTGAATATGTATAACTAGGGTATGAAAGAATATCTGTATATATTTGTGCGTCAAAGAACATCATATTTCATCAACGGTAGTCAGTGCGCAAACTCCATGAAAGGTGGGTAAACCAATAGCCAATGGCATCGTCGAATTCCTCACTGAGTTGGACTGGTGATCTGAGCACTTGCACCGTTCGCTCTGGCGGCAATTGGGATGTAGAAACTATTATCCCCAAATGAAACAAAATACTGCATTTTGATTGTTTGAGAGGAACGGTGTAATTTGCAATCCAAAGTGACTTTTTTTTACCCCGTGGTTAACCACGGTGTAAAAACAAGAATATACAATAGCTGGCAATATGGCTAAAAAAGTACCCATTTTTAATTATTAATTCATACCTTCTGCTCGGTTATGCTAGAACAAAAATAAAAATACAGGAAATTTAATATTTATGTGCAATAAAATATTACAGATATGGATGCCATTGGAACTGGCTCATGGAGCCAGTTCCAATGCCATCCACATTTGTCTGGTTTTATTTATTAAGAAACTTATAGAGGACAAATTTTCTGTCAGTTTTTGCCCAGAACGTAGGTTAAAGTATTAAGTACACCAAAATTCTTGGAAATAAATCCGTTATCCTTGTGTTTTCCAGGGTGTATGGGAATTTACACCGGTTTGGGAACTCATACACCCTTCGGCTTCGCCTCAGGGTGTATGAGTTCCCAAACCGGTGTGAATTCCCATACACCCTGGAAAACACAAAGATAACTAATAGTGTGCAAGCAGCCAAAGTTCGTCTACCACCCATATTGTAATTTCCTTGCAATATATTGACAAAATCTGGTCCTAATTGATTTGTAATATCTAGCTGACCTGCATGGTATCAATTGCCAGTGAATTACAATATATTTCTAGTTTATCGTAAGCCATATCTCCCCGATGTATTGTCAGTGGAGATGATGAATTGCCTAATAATATGATTAACTATAGTTTGATTATTTCCATCTTTAAATAGTAAATTTACTAACTCTAACAACTTCTTCCACTCAACAAATAATTCTCCCGATATCGATCATTACTTGTAATTTTCTTCCGATTGCCCGCTGATGATAAATGAAATGAACATACATTTTATTTTTTCCAATGCAGTGTCTCGAATAAATACATTTTTTTCATTAAAAAATCGATGTGAAGAGCTCTCAACGCGTCAACAAAATCTTCACTGTTTTAAATTATTTTCCGATTTTCTATCTCTCATACAAAAATGATGGAAATTAATTTCCCCGGGATTTTAAATGCAATGATTAAATTCGTGAGGTGATTTTTTTTATCAGTTTTTGAAATCTTCTTGTCATAGGAGTTTGTTTGCAGTGCACAGTTGTAATAGATTACTTAATATAGATGTCAAGCACAACATGTGGAGAGTAGATTATCACTGAAACACCTAGAAAGTGGAATTTTCACTCGGATAAATAACTTAAATTCTGATGATAAGGCCGAAAATAGACATGGTGTATCCGACTTAATTGGATATATCTTTATTGATTAACCTGTTACTTTGTAATTTTGGAAGGTGACCTGATAACTGAAAACCTCCACTAACTGAATAGCTTTCATGGTCAATGTGTCTATTCAATTAACAGGGATTCACTGTATTTGTTTGTGATTTCCGGCCATGCGGGTGGGGTAGCAAACGCCTTATTACATCATGTTCCCTGAAAAAAAGAGAGAGAGAGAGAGAGAGAGAGAGAGAGAGAGAGAGAGAGAGAGAGAGAGAGAGAGACTGACTGACTGACTGACTGACTGACTGACTGACTGACTGATTGATTGATTGATTGATTGATTGATTGATTGATTGATTGATTGATGAACATAAAACTTCCAGTCACGTAGCAACGTGAGGTGTGTGTGTGTGGGGTGTCTCACCCACCCCAATAACTATCATAATTTTCAATAGTTGGAGATTCAAAGGTATAAATTCCAATAGTTGGAAATTCAAAGAAATCAATTGTCTTCATGTTTTCAACTTTTCCGACCAGCAGATTTGCCTTTTCAACCCTGAACACAGTTTTCGATCAACATTTGCAATCAGCTTCTTACAACATTTTCCAAAATTCTGGCTCGAATCTGTGACCGGTGGGGGTTTTCGAATTCATCGTTCTGTTTCCCCAACAAAGAGGACGCTACACAAGGACTTTTGACTGACAGCTATTCAGTCAATACCAACTCTTTCCAACTGACTGTTAGTCGGTGTAACGGAAAATTCATGGACCTGCCTGGAGAAATGCATTTTTGTGAATAAAATGATTATATTTAAGCCAGAGGTAGGTCTAAGAATCCACCTCAGGGGTTCAAAAATTTAAAAAAATCCTGCAGAAGAGGTCCACCCATCATCGAGATATGATACTCTTCCCAACATAGGAATGCAGCCCCTCGGGATATGCCTACGACATGTCCTGCTAAGACCCCAACCCAGTTAGAAATCTAACTGATCACTGATCACCCCCCCCCCCCCCTTTGAAGACCATCTAGCTAAGTCCCTGATAACCTCTCACTTTTATCTTTAAAACGAGGTTTTTGCCAAACATTTTTTCAAAGACCTGTGCAACTTGATTGTTCTTTGAAAACACAATGATTAGTAATTCTACCGTCTCAGAACTCTTACGATTGTTTGAAGGTTCTTATTTGTTGCGCGAGAACGTCGGCAAATTTACCAACGTGGTCGAAAAACTACTGTAGAGAGATAGACGTTCTTTTCTAAGAAATATATCGAGTTTTTCATACCTCTGAATCATATAGAACTCACTAAGCATGCAAACCAAAGCTCCGACACACAACAAAATGTTATTGGCACACCAAGTAACGGTGAATACAAATAACCAAGTTTTGTGCTGATAGTATTTTTATCTTACCATAAGTATGTATTGGGTCCGTAATTACCTGAATGCAGCGTGTATCAAGGGCCCCTGATACAAAATCTGTATCTGGCAACTGTATATTATGACCGCGTGCTTGGTTACGATTTGTTTACGTCATTACGTATAGAAGAACATTAGAAACTTTCGTTTGCGAGGGATCTTGATCGTTTATATATACGAAAAGAAAGAAAGAAAGAAAGAAAAAACTCTTCTCAAAAGTATAATTGTTAGATTATGGAAGCACTTTACTTTTGTGTATTTGTATCTGGATCACTGTGTCACAGCAGTTACGGCATTGCACTTCAAATTGAAATGTCGACGGTTCGATCCCCGCCAGGGGTAACTGCGTTGTGTCCTTTGGCGAGGCCCTTCATCCCGATTGCCCATATGGGGACACGGTGGCGACGATACACTTGTCTTTAACCAATGCTAACTCTGCTTGTGTGGAGTACGTTGGAGAGTCTGACAGTTGCTCACCGTTGTTCGGTGGTTCTCTCCGTGTACTCCGCCTTCCTCCACACGAAAATTTGTCCGACACGAGGTAACCATGGCTGTCGAAGTGTCTTTAAATTTAAATAAATAAATAAATAAATAATAAATAAATAAATAAATAAATAAATAAATAAATAAATAAATAATATGCCGATACTGTTAAAGCGCACAGTCTTTTCGGAATGTTGAATGTACACGTATGCGCTTGATAAGTTTATATGAGGATCGCAGAAGTTCAAAACAGCCGCTGACAGTTTCAACCGAAAAGACAAACATTTTTATGAGTCTAAAAATGAAAACAGATAAATTAAAATGCTAGTTATAATATTATAATAATGAGAGAGAGAGAGAGAGAGAGAGAGAGAGAGAGAGAGAGAGAGAGAGAGAGAGAGAGAGAGAGAGAGAGAGAGAGAGAGAGAGACGGACGTCTGTCATTTAGAAAGATTTTATGGCCAGCGTTGCAGAATGTACCATAACCCATTATATGAAAACCTTGCTATAAAAACTACAGTATTTATCTATTTAATGCCACTTTCGGCACCCATGGCTCTATCATGACCACAACAGTAGTACAAACTCATATTTGGCTAATCATTTTTTCCAATGCTGCCATCTATGGAGGACGTCAACCCCCTGACGTTGGTTCCCGGATCCAACTTTACCAGCAAACAGATGTTCTTTATTAAAGTAAACAGGCAATGTTCCTCTTCTCGTGGTGCTCACGAGGAAATAACAAGAGGATGAACAAGAGATTTCATGAGCAAATAGATGTTTCTTGGTGCAAGGTGAACACCAACAATTTTTCTTATAAGCTAGTTAGAATGAATGATTGCTACTCAGTACTTACTTTCAATGTCTACATTATATATGAAACCCGAATAAATGATGCGACCTAGACACTTAATTTTAGAAGCGAACAGAAGTTCCAATGCGCCAAGACAAACGTTGGAAAAGGCAAACAAGACCTGAAAGGTATGCACATAGACTGTGTAATATTATATATCATAACCCTACTCTCTGCTTCAAGTCGACAACCCCCCTCCCCCTCCAAAAAATGCAGTGACCTTCGATGGAAGGTGCAAACATACACACATCTAAGTAACAAAAATGATTTACAATTTTTTCACTGAGCCTACAATCTTTGAGCATCTTGTGCAGCAACACGTCCATGCCATCAATGTAGCTCTTTAACATGAAATGTCAGAGTATTCAACCCTGCCTAACACTGTTGGTGATAGCAAGTTTTACAGACAACACAATGTTTGACCCTCTCTTACATAAACTTGTTGAATTTTGAACCTTGTTAAGAAGTATTCGGGCAATGATTAAAAATCATCGTGTTGCCAAAATTATTTCTAAAGACACCATTTCAAAGATCTTGAATAAAACTGACCAATAGTTATTTTTTTCATATTTTTATTTCGGATATAGTTTTGTGCACATACATATACATAAATTTAAATACATAGAACAGTACTATGTGATCTAATGTAGTATATTGGAAATGCCGCATAAGTAGTCCTTTTGTTATAAAATTAAAATATTATTATATAATTATTTATTGCATTGAGAAATCGGGGAGATCTTACGTTCTATCTTACAACAACTACGTATTTCCCCAATACAGACAAAGACGTGCAACAAAATTCAAATCTGAACTGAAGGGTAGCAACCGCACGTGCGATCATTCGATTCAGAAAAAGAACGTATTTACCTACTTTCATTGAAAACTAATTACACCTATCGAGGCCACCGTTTTTGATAACAGTAATTAAATGATAAATAAATCACCAACTCAGCGAAATAGACTAGATCCTTTTTTGCCATGATGATATTTTTATGTAGACATGCCAACCGATAAACCTGAAAAATAAAACAAAAGAAACACACAGCTGAAACACTACTATTTCGCCATGCACAGCTCAAGAACGTAATACCACGACGTCATGATCTTCATTCATAAAAATCAATCCATAGACATTGAATAATTGTCAAAATATATCCGAACAAGTGGAAAAATAATAAAATAAAAAATATCACCAAATGGGTTGCCAAGATGGTGTACTGAGTCTCGACCTCGCCTCTGGGTCATATATCCGCTCGTCCTAACGGACTCGTCGATGTTTACCCAGAGACTTCAATACACAATCTCGGAAACCACAAGATGGTAATAACCTATACTTTTTATATTTTTGCGAAGATATTTAATATATTTATATTTATTGGGGTTTAAGGTCGTATATTTCTGCACTGTGGCTAATCATGACCATGACAGTTTTACGGGTGGAGGATGTCGGATTACCCGGAGAGAACCACCGAGCAACGGCGAGCAACTGTCAGCTCCCCAACATACTAACTCCACACCAGCAGGGTTAGCATTGGTTGAAGACAAGTGCACCATCGACGTGCAGTACGCCTTATTTCACGGCGTCACCGTGCCCCCAGATGGGCAATGGGGGTGAAGTGTCTTGCCCAAAGACACAACGCGGTAACCGCAGGTGGGATTCGAACCGAGGACCTCACGGCTTGCAGCCAGCACCTCTACCTACTGAGCCTCCCGCGCCCCCCGCGAAGATATTTAAAGCTTTTGAGTTTCTTCTAATCCAACAAGAGGAAGGAAGTATTTTTGACATTTTTGTCTCATCTGGGTTATTATTGAATCAGTTTTGATTTAATGCATCTTATGTAGTTCCTCCGCCCCCTGTTCGTATGACAGATTCTTTTTTCAACATTGCGGTAATGTTTTAGGTGATCAATATCTTTGTAAAATCTTTGTAGTACTGGTAGAGATTTCCCCACTTTAGAGTAATAAATGAATGTCTTATAGAGTACCTCTGCATAAATTAATTCATCTGCGTCAATGTGGATCTCTGCTTCATTATCTTCTTTGCATGGGTCTAGAATGGCATCTTGAGGTGTTACTGGAAACGATATATTAATTTTATCTCACAACAAGGACTTATTTCCCCCAATACAAGTAAAAACGTCTAGACAAAATACAAATCTGTGTTGAGGGTAGCAACCATACGTGCGATCATTTCATTCAGAAAGAGAACTTTTTTACCGGCATTCTAATGGCATCAAGATATTACACTTGTCCAGGCCACCGTTTTCGATAACAGTAATTAAATGATAAATAAATTACCAGCCCAACGAAATAAATTAGACAAGATAACTATTTGCCATTATGATATTTTATATAGATCTACCATGCGTTAAACATGAAAAATAAAATAAAGAAACACACAGCTGAAACACTACTATTAACGTTAGCGGTTATAGTACACAGAGAGCAATGAATGGGGATTACTCCATCCACAGCGCAAGAATGCAATAGAATGACGTCATGATCTTCAATCATAAAAAATCAGTCCATAGACGCTGAATAATTGTAAAAAATACAAGTCAAGAAATGGAGGAATATTGTAAGATGAATTGGTTACTACCACCAAGCGGGTTTCCGAGATGGTGTATTGAAAGAAGTCTCGACCTCGACTATAAGTCATACCGTCGCCTGAGTGCTAGAATGTTCTATGTCCCATGGGGGACATAGAACATTCTAGCACTAAGGTGACGATATATCGACTCGACCTCAGGGACTTCCAGCTATATGCTATGAGACGAGGTCTCGACTTCAGTACGTCATCTCAGAAACCGACATGGCGGAAATAACCTATATTTATTTTTGCAGTTGAGAAAGATTCAGAAAGTTGTTTTTGAAAGAAACAATCGAAAAAGAGATGCAGTGTGTCTCTTTTGTTTCATAACCGAACGTGCTAAGCTCTATTTCTGATAATCTGCATTTATGCAATTGCATATTCATGTATAAGATCCTCTAAAATTCTGTACTGTAAAGTTTGCAGATATGTGTCATCTAAAATATATTTTGGCATTTTATATATCAATCTCCAGTCTTCAGGTCAAAGACTAATACTTAAACTATCGTTTCATCTATTTTGGGTGTGCTTATGTGAACTTTGTGACAAGAAAGGTTGGATAAAAGGGTTTGCAAGATGTTTGATATTGTATTGTTTTATTATGACCCCACGTGTTCTTGATGCGGAATTTATTACTCCTTGGTAGACAGTGGACAAAGTTTTAATGTTCCTATAGGACTAAAATCCTCAAACTCTGATTGAATGAGAGCTCGCGTAGTTTTTTTCTGTTTACAGCTCTAGTAGCATATGTTACCGTCTGGCGTCACCTCGCGACATATTTAAAATAAGGCTGCCCATTTCGCAATTATTCCAACAACGAAGTGACTTGCAAACCGAATCATTTTTGTAGATTTTACACGCGCGCAGCAGACGATGTTCCTATTGAAGTGTTGTTTAAAGTACAAATCGGTTAACGATTGGAACCAAGATGGATTGACCTCGACCTTTATCTGATTTATTAAGTTTGTCCAGTAGTGGGGTACACGAGAGGTGTATTTATAAACTTGTGATCGTTAATATTGTTCATTTCACGATGTGAGTTTTGGGCTATGAGTATGATCTTCTTGGAACATGTACGTTACTTAGCCGAGGTTTGCGACTCGGAGCGTAAACACCGAGTCACAAACCTCAGACCATATTACCGTCAATTCATTATAATAACTTATAATGTTGTAATTTGTAGAGAATTCATTGTTGATATTTTCGGAAAATGGTATTGGATACGCGTGACTGGACACATCAACATGTTACCAAGTTTAGTGTGGATCATGAATGTCATGACTTCGTGCAGGTTTTTCTCACGAGAGCCACGTTAATGTTTGTGGGGTACGTTTTGAAATTTTCATTTGTGCTGGACGGGCTTTTTTCGGAGGTCTCATCGTTCTTTTCTTGGTATAAACTCGTTCATCAATACTTTCTGATTGACAAGTAACTTTTGAGGTATGCGAAGACTGACATACGACGAACGTTTACGTGCCGTTGGCATGTTGGAAGCTGGCATCAGACAGACTGCAGTGGTTCAAATTCTCAACGTTACTCCATAGGTGATTAGCAGCTTGTAGTCACGCTACCTTCAGCCAGGCAATGTTGATGACAGACGTCGGTCATGTCGTCCAAGGCCGACAACTGCTAACCAGGATCGTTCATCCAAACCACAGCATTACGTAACCGCCATCAAAGTGCCTCAGAAATTAGACAGCAGCTGCATCGAGCGACAGGTGTGCGAATCAGTGGTCAGACTATCCGAAACCACCTACACAGCTGGAATTTGTTCGACGGCCTCGAATAATTCCACGTTTGACTGAACGTCACATCGCAGCAAGGCATAATTGATGTGGAGCACGACCGCGCTAGGACAATCGTCGGTGGAGCAACGTCGTGTTTTCCGATGAATCGAGGTTCACTCTCACTTCCACGACAGGCGAAACAGAGTGTGGCGGTGGCGGAACGAACAATGCCATGACGTAACCGTTAGGCAGCACGATCGTTTTGGTGGCGGGTCTGTTATGGTGTGGGGAGGCATAACCATGACAAGCAGAAGAGCATTACATACTGCCGTGACAACATGTTAGCAGCGCATGTGGTGCCATTTGCGCGACGGCACGGCCGTCGATTCATTTTCCAAGATGACAACGCAAGAGGGACCGTGTCGCTATAGAGTTCCTCCAGGAGCAGATCTTCACTACACTGCTTTGGCTAGCACTAAGTCCAGAAACGTTCACCAATCGAGCACGTCTGGGGTATGCTTGACCATGACAACGACAACGCCAACAGCCCCCAACCAATGTCCAGAAACTCGCCGCTGCACTGTGGGAAGAATGGAATAACATCAGTCAAGCTTGTACTGGACGTTCAGTGAGGAGGATGCCACGTCGGATCCGCGCTTGTCTCGCGAACCGAGGAGGATTTACAAGGTATTGAGGTCTTGGACTGAATATGGTAAATTCTCTGACTGACCGTCCATGTCTTCTACAGCTCAGTGCGTGGAATATGTGCTTGTCAGACACCCAACTATCATCATTCACCAGATGTCACAGTTCAATGCCTCAACTGTCTTTTTGATGAAAATATAAATATATTTCTTCATACATCTCACTTTTATCACATATCCCCTACTTTTTTGAATAGTATATGTTAAATACCTCTGGTTTTCATTTAATAATCGTTTCTGAAGTAAAACCCGCCTTGCATCAGTTTTTGTTAAAAAAAAATTTATTATTGACTTTTGTTGAAAATCGTTTCATTATTGACTTTTAAATCATGCTTATAATATATTGTTTGTGGAAAAAAATCAGACAAGTTTGTGGCCACGTTATCGTTGAGCTGTGGAACGAAAATTCCTAGAAACCATGAGTGTGCTTCTCTACTAGTCGTAAACCTTTGTTTAACCCTTTACCTAACATGAAACAGACGATACTTGCAAACAAAATTCTTGAAAAACTAATTTTTTTCACTTTTTGTCTCAAAAACATAGGTTATGACCCCTCATTGGAACGAGCTCCAATGAAAATTAATTAGCGATTTTTGTGAATTGCGCTGGCCGTTTTTGGCCGTTACGTTGGGTAAAGGGTTAAGTACTATATTTTAAAGTTTCCTAATCCATCAAAATCCTTCAAAGCAAGCATTTTCATGGGAGCCATTATGTTAGGGCTTCTAAGTTGTTTTTTTTTAATCCTTAACAGTTTTACTGTTCGACTTTTGCTTTTGATGTGGGTGAATGTTAGACAACCATACTCTGTCGTATTGATAATAATTTCACATTTAACTTTATATTTCTTTATATTTAACTTTATATTTCTCACTAGACCAAGTTTAAAATAAGTTTCAGTCATTTTAAAAATCTACTCGGTTGGATCTGGACGGACTAATAAAGGTCCTATTAGTATTGGTAGGGAAAGTATTTTTAAAACTATACATTTTACCTATCAGAGCAAAGCTTCTTAACCCTTTAGCCAACTAATCGCCCGCAACAGCCCGCGTAATATGCAAATTCAGCAGTTGAAAAAATACCATTTTTAAAAAAATTCAACAAAACCATATCATGTGACCCCTCGTTGGAACGAGCTCGTCGAGTTCGTTCCAACGAGGGGTTACATGATATGGTTTTGTTGAAATTTTTTGAAAAATTTGAAAAAATGATATTTAAAATAATAAATTTTGATATCGTCTGCGTTGGGTAAAGGGTTAAAACAGTCAACAGCTTCTCACTGTTTCTTATTTTATTTGAATAATTGCTTTCTATGTAGTTTTCTTCAAATGGTCCAGATATACTTATCGAAAATATTTTCAGATTTGTATTTCACCGGAAGTACATATGTGAAGTAAACCACAAGTAATGGAATGTACCCATGGGTGATGATGGAACTGAAAAAAAACACATCCAATACCAGCGCAAAGCAAAGTTACTAAATTTAACGTGCTCCGAGTTGAGTGAGTCGCGTCCATCAGACTTCACTCTTCTGAATTCATTAACATCATCTGCTAACCCAGATGTAATAACAAGCAATGGGTAATCAAAAGTGACATTTTTACCTTTACCCAATACATGGGGTCTCAAAATTTATTATTTTAATTATTATTATTTTTTTAAATTAAAAAAGGCCAATAAAACAATATAATGTGACCCCTCATGGGAACGTGCTCGACGAGCACGTTCCAATATTGTGTCACATTATATGGTTTTGTTGAAATTTTAGGAAAAATATTCAACTGCTTAATTTGAAAATTACGCGGACGGATCCGACCGATTCGTTAAGTAAAGGGTTAACAAAAATGTTGATTATTGTATTTATTACTTTTTCTATGAAATTGGCATGTACTGAAAATACCGGATCCACATTTCAGTAATATTTTGTTACCATATAAATACCACTGGCAATTTCATCTTCGTTAACACAACGATATCTGGAAACAGATTTCCATAACTTGGAAAACTTCTTCACATCTATTTTAGGGCAAAACCATCTGACACAAGTCATCCTTATGTATTTTACTTTAAAATGTGTGTGCAAGCTGCGCATCAGGTCATAAACTAGTCCTAGACAAGCTTTAGGGTATAAAATTTCGAACATACTGATATTATTAGTTACACAGTTTGTTGGTGGCCTAATATGGTATATATGGTGTCAGTTAATTCCATATTGGACTCGAGCGAAAGCTCGAGTCCAATATGGAATTAACTGACACCATATATACCATATTAGGCCACCAACAAACTGTGTAACGAATATATCTTACCGACTGCTGCATTGGTGCACAGAACTAATAACAACAGCGATCAAAATTGTAACAAGGCAAATTCATACATACCAAACAGTTTCATTTCGACGGTAACATGACACAAATCCACAGAATATGAAGCCTTTTAAGTTGCCTAACCTGCACTTCAGACCAAATATGAGCTTCCAGCACTCAGTCTTTCAACCTGAAGCGTTTATCGGCTGCCGCCATTTTGAATAATCAATGAACGAAGGGGAGATTACCCGTAGCTGTCAGCGTATATTGATGTTGACAGGCAGTATATGGTTTTATATGCAGTCTGCATGTGACGTCATTGAACCAATGAAATTCCCAGATACTTGTAGGAGGTAAGATTTTTCGACATTCGGCCCTTGAAGTAAAAGACTCGAAACGACGGTTATACCAAGTGCGATGTGCCAGCTGGAATGCACCATCAATGATGAAGTTATCTCGCAACTGTTTGTAGCGTTAGGCTAACAGTCAATGAATGCATGCTTCATTAAGAAAATGCATTCAGTTTCATCGACCCATGTTTATGTTCATGAACAGAGATAAAACATGATACTCTGTCCTTTAGTTCCAAGCTGAAACGGTAATAACTACTCCATCACTCCTCCTTGCTGTGTACAGAGATTCCGATTTTGGTGAGAATCGGTCTCAAGGCAGGAAGACAGGCTTTCGGGCTATGCCATTTTCATGCTGTATTCTTGTTTATATTCTTGTTATTTATTATGTTATATTGTTGGGAATGTACTGGTATACTGCAAAATAAAGATACATCTATCTATATCTAACTATCTATCGCTGCAGAGAGAATTGATTCCACTTTTCAGAGGGCGCATTTGTCTTTGTGGAGCTGGGGCATTCAATTGAAAGCATTTCCATTACAGGTGCTCTGAGATGCAATTTTCCTTTGATTATCTCCCTTCTTTTGTAAGGGTGAGCCAACTATTAACTGATATTGGCAGTCACAGAGGGGCGCTGCATCATTTACGTTATAGATGAGATACTTATTTATTTCACCATTATGTGTCTATACGTGAAGTCGTGGACGTATATCAAAGTTGTTCTTCCTACTAAGACTACCGCACAAAGCTCTTATTGTGAAACATTAATTCAACTTCGTGCATGCTACGATGATGATAAAACGAATTTTTCATCTGTTAGCAGGGTACTATCGTAACCAGTTAGCAGGTTACACTATCTAACGTGATGGTAACTCAGATGAAAAGAAGTGTCGTTATGCCTTTCCGCTTTCTCTGTTTTTATTACGTCTTGATAGAATTTCTACCAAAATAAATATCAACAACTAACGCGCGATCTCGCTTTGGCGAGATCGCGCCTTAGTTGTTGCTATGTATTTTTGACGGAATTCTGTTAAGATTCCGCTCCACAGTTTTCCAGGCATTTCCTAAAATGACATGCCATACACTCTCTTCAAATGCAAATATTCTGTAACTTTGTTATCTAACCTATAACATGTATCACATTTATTTCCCAGATCCACTAAAAACACTATCTGACTAAGTAGAAATAAACAATCTGAATGTAGGTGAAATAATTTATTGTCAAAGACAAGACTTCAACCAGCAAAAGTGCATGTAAAAATGCCGATACCATTCATTTTCAGCTACCCAGCAGCCTCAAAAGCAGAATTTTCCCTTATGCACAATTACCTAACCCTGGAGCATATAACCCCCTGTTTCTAAAATGTGAAAAAAATTCCATGTTTTCGTCACATTTTTTAGATAGATGCCTAGTAACAAACCCGTGTAAAAATGACATTTTAAAAAATAAACCGATTTTTCGAAGCCATTGTTTCCCATAATTTATCTGGTAATTTACCCCGATGCATCAGACTCCAATTTGGGACCAATACTTCAAATTCTCTTGTCCACCAAATAGCTTGATGTAATCATATATCTGATACCAAAAAATATATCTACAATTTACATGCCATTAGTTTCAACATGTGCCCTATGTTTAGAATTTCACACCTGTGCAATAGTGCGAAACTGCAGAGCGGAACCTAAGATGTAAACGGCATGCCACTCTGGTCATATGTGGATGCAACGCGCAACCTTTGAGGCATATCTGCCTTGCAAAACATGTGGGATTAGGAAGTTGATTTATGCTGTGCTGTTTTATAGTAACCTGTACTACAAATGACGCAACCCCCACATAACCGAAATGATCGTTCGCGTGTTATTTCCAGGTCAGGTGATAAAGGTAGATCTTGATCGTGCTGAAGTAGCTGATCACACACGTATATCAGGGGACTGTATTTCTGTAACTTGGACTGCGATTAAATTTAGTGTAAGAATTAAACGATAAAAATGAATTTGTGTCTTTGAATATTTGATTGATTGTATAATTTTACTGATGGCAGCGAATGCCAGGCATATTGTAAATGGCCAAGACTTGGCACTTTTTTACGTCAATACTTTTATGTCGTCCATTGAGTGCAACAAGACGCCGTCGGCACTGCTTTAGCATTGTCTATGTTTATGTGACATGCAATAAATAGTCTCAGGGTCGTTAATCTTTTACCCAACGTAAGGACCAAATCCGATCAGCGCTATTCACAAAATCACCATTCAAATTTCATTATTTCTTCATTTTTTGTTCTCAAAAACATAGTTTTAATTGGGGGTGGGGTGGATGTGCGGGGTGGGACTATCAGAGAAAGATATAAGAAGCCTACGTTAAAAGAAATACTCAAAATGCTGTACAGAAAAAAAAATCTGTGACAAACAAACAAAATTCTTCGGTACTGCCAACTTCATTTAACCCTTTGAACCCGAACGGCCGCTTTTCCGACCAAGATCATAACGTCATTAAATAGGATGGCTGTTCAGTAAATGTGTGGGGTAGACCAATCAATACTTTCAACGTGCAGCCCTGAGCCGCTTATCTGGCCCAGAAACATGAGGGAGGGGGCTTTCATTATTATTTTTTATTTTTTTAACACCTTTTTCGAAAAATGAATACCGCCCAGATAAATATGGACTCTTCCAGTTGCTGCCATTGAACTGGCACGGAAGATACCACCATAGTTCAAAGGGTTTTGATGAAAGTATCAAAGACTCAAAATTTAAAGTATGTAAAGATGTGGCAACATATTTAGTTCCAGTGTATTCATTCCAAGAGATAATGTACTCTGAAGTTGTAAATGTGGGTGTTTTTATCCTAAATCTACCAACTGAGCTTCCGAGACAAAAACGTCAATAGTCTTTGTGATGTTTTCAGGCTATCATAACCGTCAAAGGAACCAAGAGATATCAAGGGGGATAACTGTATAATTACCCCGACACGCACGTTGAGAATTGCCTGATTGCAGATCAGTTCTGAACAGACAGTAAACAGCGGCGGATCCCGGAACTGTGATTAGAGGGGACATGGGGGTCAAACTAAAGTCATTGAATGGTCCGAGACCGCCAAATTCCCGGATGTTGACAAGAAAAGTAGTATGGTCTACGATGTTATTACCCCAAATACCCTAGTATACACTAGGGTACTACCCAACCTTTCCCAGGTATAGTAAGGTACCATGATACCTTTTTTATAAGGGTCTTTTCTGTTGCACTCAGGGATCTTTCCTCGCAGGTTAAATTTCTTACAGTGGAGGGTATTAGGTCTAAACTTTGTAAAAAGAAACCTGACCCTTTGAGCCGCTTTTCCGGCCCAGGAACATGGGGGGGGGGGGGGGGGGGGGAAGGGGAGGCTTTCATTATTATTTTTTATTTTTTTGCGTTGTATTTAACACCTTTTTCGAAAAATGAATACCGACCAGATAAATTTGGTCTTATTTTCTGCAGAACAGAGCAAAGTGGAAGCAAACTGGATGTTTGGTGCGCGATGCGCGATGGCTCAGTGGTTACGGCATTGGACTCCAAACCGAACGGTTCACGATTCGATCCCCGACAGCAGGGGTAACTTCGTTGCGTCCTTAGGCAAGGCACTTTATCCCGATTAATCCCGATTGTTCACGAGGAGGCACGACGGCGCTGTGTACTAAGGCGTACTGTGCGTCGATGGTGCACTTCTCTTCAACCAAAACTAACCCTGCTTGTGAGTAGTGAAGGCTGTCACTATAGGTACAAGCACTTAACACTGATTTCCCCATACCACAATGCTGTCACTATAGGTACAAAATTAACATAGGAATCTCCATAGGGGGGTTGTACCTATAGTGACATTTTTGTCCCTATAGTGACATTTCTGGAGGCGAGAAAAAGATTTTAAATCAGTGTTAAGTGCTTGTACCTATAGTGACAGCCTTCACTACTCTTGTGTGGAATTAGTACGTTGGGAAGTCTGACAGTTGCTCACCGCTGATGGTTCTCTCCAGGTACTCCATCTTCCTCCACCCGTAAAACTGTCCGACACAAGGGGACCCTGGCTTTCGAAAGTGTCGTTAAACCCAATAAATAAATAAATAAATAAATAAATAAATAAATAAATAAATAAATAAATAAATAAATAAATAAATAAATAAATAAATAAAATAAATAAATAAATAAACTGGGTGTTCTCAAAATAAATATAACAGACACTGTACCTCAATCATGCTTTGTTGAAACACATGCAATTAAATATATTTATCCAATCAAAAATAGTACTTTTGAAATATATTATATATACATACAATTACAAACAACAAAAACGTTTAGCATGGCATAATCCTAATAACTGCATATAAATCCCATACATAAAAATATTTATTATCACTTTAATCCTGAACCAACCTGATAATTGCAAAAATGTCATAGGTGAAGCCCTGTTAACTGGATGAATAATACTGTGTTACACTGAAAAAAGAACCAGACTATTCTATTTCATTTAACAGAAACTCAAGAGCCCTGTCAAACAAGTAGTCACAGAATACATGGCCAATTATAATTAAATGGAGAAAATTGACTGACCACATTCTTGTTAACTCGCAATGCATTTTAACTGAATATTTTTTCTTGGCAGAGGGTATGAGTACACCCCCCCCCCCTCCCTAATGTCTGGTAGCTCAGTTGTTTCTTTTTTCACAAGCACTGAAACTAGAAGACACGGTACTATCCACGACAACACATGGATATTCACTACCGGTGGATGTCAATGTGTTACCGCAGATAATAGCGCGGCTTATGCACTCTAGCTATAACCACGGCGTGGCATTCATGTGAGTCGTCATTGGTTTCCCTTTTTTTCAAAATTTGAATTAGTCTATACAAAATTGCTTCAATATTTTGGCTGGAACACTTTGTGGTCAAAGAAGCCACAGGTGGGACACACCAGCCTGCCATTTTCCACCATCCCTCACCCACGAGAAGGGGATACCCCTCTTGTGTTCGTTCCAAACTCATCGCTACGCGAGTAGTATGTGATGCGGTTTTGAGGCATCATTTGGGGGACCCCGGTTGGGACCCCAGTGGGGGACCCCGGGAGTGACGTCATGCCACGTGACTCAGTGGCGCCATGTTGTGTTGTCATGGTAACCCGCGTGAGCGGCCATGTTGTGACGTCATCCCCATAGTGATACGTTGCGTTAATGCGCGTGCGTAACGTGTGTTGTTATGGTGTTATGCATTTACCCCAGAATCCTTTTAGCCCCCCCCCCCCCGCATACCTTAGATTATACTTGTAGCACGTAGTGCTATAGTACAGAGGGCCCATGTGCCTATGTGCTAATGCACATTGTGTCACACATCCAACATGTGCCTATGTGCTACCCAGTAATGTGTACAATAGAACGTAAACATGTTTAGGGAAGTCGGAATAAATAGAACCAAGAAGTCATATAAAGGATTCTGGGGGAAATCCGAACTAGAAAAACTACTCTAGTTTAAACGAAATTTACCCCCCCCCCCAGGGACCCCCTCTGTACTATAGCACTACGTGCTACAAGTGAAATCTACGGTTATGGGGGACCTAAAAAAGATTCAGTGGGAAATGCGCACTAAATGAAGTCAATTTCGGTAGTTTGTAGTGGATTTTGGTGATTTGGAGGGCTTGTCGGGTTGTTTGTGGTAATTAGATTTACTCCTGTTCAATCGAACATGCCCTTCAAACATACCCCTATCCTATAAGGAGGTTTTAGATCACATAGCAACCACGTGCTACCATAGAAACCAAGATGGTGGCCTCCAGGACAAAATGGACTACGGAACTTGAACACGTATCACCATAACAACACGCGCTGCGCATGCGCACTAACACCACCTGTCACTATGGGGATGACGTAACAACATGGCCGCTCACGCGGGTTACCATAACAACACAACATGGCGCCACTGAGTCACGTGACATGACGTCACTTCCGGGGCCCACTCCGGGTCCCCCAAATGATGCCTCAGAACCACATTACATACTACTTACGCGCGCCGGATAATGCTTATCATCATGGGCTATCATTGAAATCCCCACCACACTCACCACGAATCCTGTATCAATTATTGGGGGGGGGGGGGGGGGGGTAGGGGAGGGGGAGGGAGTTGTTTTCCTTTAACCTCTGAACACTGATGTCAAAATACTGAAAATTCAAGCAGCAAATTTTTCACATAATGCAATTAGGAATTTAACCCTTTTCCCAACCTCGCGGCAAAACCTGGCCAGCGCTATTCACAAAAATCCCCATTCAATTTCCATTCTCGTTGAGATCGTTCCAATGAGGGGTCATAAGTTATGTTTTTAAAATGAAAAAAAGTAATTACTCAATTATTTTGTTTGCAAGTGTCGTCTGCTTTTCGTTTTAGGTAAAGTGTTAATCAATTAAGTCTTGTTTGAGAGAGCTCAATGATGAGGCTTAAAATGTTTACATTTTGACATCAGAGGGGATAGGTTAACATGGATCCACACCACTACAAAGCACACCTCTATTATTGTCTGATTATAATTACTTTGGTGTTAAATAAAATGTAATTTAGTTAACTATCCATGCTTATGTGCGATTGATTTGGATTGAATGTTTAAAATGAAAGGACAAAGAACGATATTTATTCTATATTTAAGCTTTAGTGCACATTGGTAATTGTACAAAACACTTGATTGCTTATTGATTTTGCGTGGAAATTAACATAATATGTGATATTTTTATCAAGAAATATTTCTGGATTTTTGATGTTCTGAAGCAGGTATTTATTATTTATATTTATTAGTAGGCACACAAATTTAGACTGTCCGTTGGATGGAAACGTGAATGTGAGAGGTTTGGCTGTACAATATAAAGTCAATCTGTGGAACAGAGGATACAGAACGAGTACCCGGGTTGTTGTGAAATTGACGGAACGTGTTCAGTAAATTAGGTCTTTGACGAGGCCCAAAGCTAATTACTAAATTAGTTTTGGGCCTCGTCAAAGACCTAATTTACTGGGCAAGTTTCGTAAATTCTAGAATAAACATTGTTTGCCGCCCAAAAACCGCTAATTTGAAAAAGGTTGACCGTTTGACGAAACCGCAATTTTCATTATATTGGGGTTTAATTTCGGGAATCTGAATTTTTTGGTTCTCGTTTTTGAAAGTCGGTCACGATACCGAAAATTTTTCGGTTGTCGTTTTTCAATATCAGTCCCAATACCCGAAAAATTCATAGGACAGAATCGGGAATCAAAGGTTGCGTTCCGCAACCTTTGATTCCCAATTCTAGTCTATGAATTTCTCGGGCATTAGAACTCATTTTCAGAACCGGTAACCGGGAAATTATCGTTCGCGAGATTAAACCACAGCACCAAGGGCGATGCTGGTCTCGAAAAAAATTGATATTCGCCGTAATCTCATAAACTGTAATACGCAATTATTGATACCGTGGTCTATGAATTTCCTGGTATCGTAATTGACTTTCAGAACCTGGAGCCGCAGAGACGTTAAATTCCCGTTCCCGGTATTAAACCTCAGCAAATACCCCCTTTTGTTTCATATAACCTTTGTATGAAAGGTCTCGTTATAAGTATATGGAAATAGAGTAGTCACGTGCACATTTTGTGTTATGTTTTGGTTTAAAAGGTTACTTGAATGAAAGTAATTCTTTAAAATAATAATAATAATAATAATAATAATAAACGAATGTGACAGGGCCTGTTTAGTTTATTATTGTTTAAAAGAAGTATATTGAATAAGGTTTCAATTCCGGACCAAAACGACTCGGGAATACTGTCGGGAAATTTTAACTCTCGCCTCACCATGTCAGAAAACTTTGAGATCCTGACTTCGGACTGCATAATACGCTAGGCAGAGAGTACAACCCAAGAAAAGCCCATCCAAGGGGACGAAAAATGCGTAAAAAGGTACTGGGAATAAGAGTTGGGCCGGGCTTGGCAAACGCGAGGATTCGCGAAGATACCGAGCCCCTCAAGTACTCCCGTACAATCGAACAAGTTTACAGAAAACATCCCTACTCTTCGGAAGGCCGTTCATACTTTTGCTTCCATAATAAGCAAACGCGACACCATGGAAATCTAAGACGGCGTTCTCCGTCAATCGAAATACATGTCACCTTGAGAACGTGTGTTTCGCATTTTATTTATTTATTTAATTTTTTATTGGGACTTAACGATACTTTCGACAGTCAGGATCGCCTCGTGCTAGACAATTTTACGCGTGGAGGAAGCCGGAGTACCAGGAGAGAACTACCAAGCAGCGGCGAGCAACTATCAGACTCCCCAACGTATCAACTCCACACAAGCAGGGTTAGCATTGGTTGAAGACAAGTGTAACATCGACGTGCCATACGCCTTAGTACACACCGCCACCAAGCTTCACGCATTTGGGATTAACTGTCTTGCCCAAGGTCACAACGCAATTACCCAAAGCGGGGATCGAAACGTGAACCTTTCGGTTTGGAGTCTAATGCCGCAACCAATAGGCCACCGCGCTCCCTGTTGCGTATTCAAATTTCTCTTTCATTCCAATGGGCCTTCGCGCTCCATGTTGCGTATTCTAATTTCAGTTTCATTATGATAATGACGTCACGATATGGCAACTCGTGATACCCGACATGCAACGAGGTATGACATCACTTCGTCGTCCTCCACTTTCCTCGGGCTGAAAGGCTCATCTTCCTTTGTGAAAGCTTCGCCAAGCCCTAGACCGCGGGAAAGAACATTTAATGCCAATATATAAGGCAATATCAGACAATTTTTTTCAGCTGTGTATTGTAAGAAAAATGAAAATTTAGGAAAAACCGATTGTAAGGAGTTGTCTCTACCCAACATAAAGGCCATTTCAGGCCATCGCAATACAAAACTACGATTCATATTTTATCATTTTGTTTTCATTTTTTCACCCAAAGCATAGTTTATGATCTCTCATTAGAATGAGCTCATCGTGATCGTTCCAATGAACGTCCATTAGCTATATATATTGAACACACCGGATATCCCGACAACTCGGCTTGTCAGAAGATAAGTCGGCCTTTTACGCGGATTCTCGCGCGCGTTTAGATACATGTCTGTTCAAAGGCGATTTCATGGAGAAAATAGCAAAAGAGAAGGAGGAAAACAGGCGTTTTGAGTCGGTAAGTGTTTATATTTTCCATGCCTGTTCCTTTTTACGTTGCAAAATGTCATTGAAGTGGAATACTCTTTACTTGAAATCTGATTTTCTAAATTTTATCGCCGAATTTCAATTTCAACTGGCATATTTTGCTACAAATATTCATCACGCCTTCAGTTATCACTGTTCCTACCAATATTTAACATCTTTTCGCCCCTTTCATGCCAGAAAACCGTTCAATGTTTGAAAGCAATGCCCCTAAATATGCATTTTTCATAACGATATGTCAGTTGATAAAGATAAGAAGGCCTGGGGAGGAATGATTGGTCGACCTGATCTATCCAATTTAAGATTTTCCAACCAGGCCGACTTATCCTTCTCCTCAATACCCACCTTATGAAAAATTCAGAATTGAAGATTCAAGATTGAAATTTTAAACGTTTCGTGGTCATGGAAGTGTCCCGTAGATGCCAGACATTGAAGGGGGTATTAGTTGGTGGCGGTTTACTGATTATTTTCGGACAAATATGCCGGTTGAAAAGGAAATTCGGGGATAAAAAGTGAACAGTCAGAGATTCTCGCGGAGATTATTCCCTTGGCTCAATAAATTAGGGGTGAAAATGAAAATATTTACGTAGAATGAACACTTACCGACTCAGAACGTCCGTTTTCTTCACTCTCTTCCGCCATTTTCTCCGTCAAATGACTTTTAAACAAACATGTATCTAACGCGCGCGCGAAACTACGAAAAAGGCAGACTTATCTTCCGGCAGGCCGAGTTGTCGGGATATCCGTTGTGTAGAATGTATAGAGGATATCTAGTATTTTTGAGTGGATACCGAAAATTATCTCATGAATGACCGATATAAATGTTTATTTTTCGGAAGCGCTTGCGCGAGGGAAAATAACCATTTGTCTCGGACACAAGTGAGATGATTTTCGGTATCCACTCAAAAACACTAGATTTTCTTTTTATTATACGCCTTTTATAAGAATCCGATAATTCCACTCATTTCAACCGTGAATTGATGCATGAAAGTAAACAGCGCATTGAATAATTGATACGCGGAAGTGATTTGATTGATCCTCGGAACAAATAGCGTCTTGCAATCTGATTCAGCTGGCGGGTTTCTAGTCCAAACATGGCCTGAAAGTCCGTAATATAAGTTTTTGGTTTGGTACATCATTTGAAAGGACGTACCAAACCAAAAACTTATATTACAGACTATCATGCCATGTTTGGACTAGCGAGTTTCATGAATCAATTCAAGGTGAACACGTGTTGAATTATTGCTGGAAATGATCGGTATCCACTCAAAAACACTAGATTTTCTTTTTATTATACGTTTTTAGAGCAAATTGATCATTTCCAGTGATAATTTGACTCGTATTCACCTTGAAGTGATGCTTTGAAAGCCGCCATTTTGATTGATACCGTGAAAGTGAAAATTTCTATTTCTTCGCAGTGAGGGATACGATTTCTATCATTCCGCAATTTCTTCGATAATCTATCGTTTAGCGTATAATAAAATTGTTTATTTATAGTAACCTGAAAAAATACAGAAGTTAAGATTACAAAAAAAATTGGTTGTATACTCCAGATGATGTTATATCTTGATTGGTTGTCTTCCTACCCCCCCCCCCCCGCCCCCCCATGCGCTATTTGAAGACAAAAAAAAAAAAAAGTTTTAGTTGTTTCCGTAATTCAGTTTTTATCATCTAGCTGTACTAGAGGAGTGTCTAATGACACAGCTGTCTTCAAATCACGTAAGGTGAATTTCCGAAGAGTGGAATCTGTTGGATCTTCGAAAATGGAACAGATATATTCGGAATTTCTAGCGAGAATCTTCCAGAAAAATCATGTCGTGATGTTTTATTCCAAATGTCACGGACCCCCCCCCCCCCCCCCCACCCCCACCGACAAGAAGAAAACGTCAGAACATATGCAGCTGCAACCGCGTTTCCGCCGTCCGCATCCAGATGCTATCACAATTGCATGACCGACAATTTGGGTCTTTTGAAAGAGATTTACAAGAAAGTTAACTGCCCTCAATTTTCTAAAGTTGTCAGTAAATGTAACAAAGAAAGGTATGGGGATTTCATATAAAAAAATTTGGAATTTCGAAATGTTAGCGAAGTGGTATCATCGGTGTGTGCATCAGTTTACAAACTGAGACATTTTCAAGTAGAGTAGTATAAAAATACAGAAGCTGACTTTTTACAATTTTTCCCCCAATCAGTTTGAACGTTTCACTATTATTCTATGTTTACACACATTTAAAAATAAGAAAACGGCATTTTCACCACATTTTAATGTTCTGTAACCTTTTTCAGTTCATAATATCAACAATGTGCGTATCATGACATATAATACAGACACTATCCTTTCCATTAATAAAAAGCCTAGGAGGTAAGATTTGCTGGGAGGAATAAAAACTTTCAAATTACTGTAAAAACACAATCGCTAAACAAAGAGCCAAAGTAGGAAGTTATTTAGGAGCTAATAATTAGCTTGGCAAAAAGCCAAGTTTCCTTTTATAACTTTTAATAATCGAAAACAACAGACAGCTCCAAGAGCTGTCTGTTGTTTTCGTTTCTTAAAAGTAACAAAAGAAAACTTCAGTTTATTTTCTACTGATGTCAAAGGTGTTTCCTCAACAATTTTATGCTTCTTAATTGGATCTTCCTTGCCCATTTAATAATTTCAGGGGCGAAAACTTTATCGAAAGTCTTATATCATTACGAGATAAGTCAGAGACAGGGATGTAGCTAGGAGGTTTTCAATGGGGGAAGGGGGGGGGGGGGGTGTAGATCTATGAAAAATTAAACTAGGGATGGATATTTAAAGGGGGTGCCTTAACCTTAAACCCCGCCCCCTCCCTCACCCCCCCTAGGCCCCCCTTACCCCACAAGGAAGATTGTTCAAAATGTTGACTCCGAATGACTGTACCGGTAAGTTTTAGGGCATTCTGAGAATATTTCCATGTAGTTTAAATGACTGCAGCTAAATATCTATGTACATAATTTGAGGTTTTAAAACAGCACAAAATGACAATTTCTTGTGGTTTTGTAGTTTTATAAGTAGGCCCTATCTGCCCTCATTAGGCATTGTGTCAATTACATGAATGTACATGTACGGAGAATGCTAAACAAATCAGTATTCAACCAATAATTTCTTAATTAATCATTTCAAATATCAGGTCGTGCTGAGCAGTGAGCACACTGATCTTGAAATGAACTTAATGACCAACAACCATTTATTATGCTTACGAAGTGTGAGTAATGAGTTAACTAACTAACTCAGCCTATATGTCACAATATGCGCGAGATTTTACTTCAACAAAAACAAATAAGTCTGGCTATATCTGTCTTTCATGAGAGTACAGAGCCAAAGAAAACTGTGCACAATTTTGGTAGTAACTTTAAAAAACCAGGACACAGCCTCACTGGGGGCACATTTTGAGTCCAAATAAAAACTACAGTCTGTGAGTGCATTGCATATAGAAGAGAACAAAATGCGTAACACGAACACGGTTGTACAATTAACATTGGAGTCGCTAAGTAGTCGGAAAATCTTACGAGTTCGATCAGAATTCTGTCTGTTGGGGTCGGCGGTTGGAATTTTCATGGAAATGTAATATCACATTCGGAAAAACCCTCGGTTACAACAATGCTTCGAATTTCGAACTGTTGGAATTTTTGCCTGAAATATTTCCAACTATCTTGATTTTTGGACAAATATTGGGGTAGGGTGAGGCACCTCCCCACATCCACCTCTAACTACGTCCCTGGTCAGGGATGATTGTAAGTAATGTATTCCCAATAACATTTACCACTATCGGATCTAACTTCGATATTAGTACTAACGCTGTTCAGTGCTTAGCAATGCATGTGTATTCCAAAACAACCAGTACTTTTTGACCTTGGGCAAGACACTTAATCCCAAAAGCCTAAGACAAAGCACGATGATACAGTATTCTGATGCCGACTTTACGCCAAGAGTACACACGCCTTTAGCTAACCCTGCTTGTGTGGGGTGTAGTAGGAGAGCGATGAAACGGCCCTCATTGGCAGGATCTCATGCAGGATCTCATATGTGACGTCATAGTCACGTGACCTGGTGACGTCATGTTGTGTTGTCATGGTAACCCGCGTGAGCGGCCATCTTGTGACGTCATCTCCATAGTGATACGTGGTGTGAGTGCGCATGCGTAGCGCGTGTTGTTAGGGTGACACGTGTTTCCGTCGGCCATTTTGTATACTGGAGGCCGCCATCTTGGTTTCTATAGTAGCACGTGATTGCTATGTTACCAATGGCTTCTAACAAGACAGGGGTATGTTCGGGGTGTGTTCCTTTGTAGAAGGGTATTTTCTGGAACGACTTCCCTGGATAATTACCACAAACAACCCGACAATCCTTCCAAATCACCAAAATCCACCCGAAATTGACTTTATTTCCCCAATTGATCGGCTTAGCACGTAGTGCCATAGTACTAAGGGGGTATAAGGGGTACGTTCGATTGAATAGGAGTAATGTTCTGGATTAGAATTCTCCCAGAATCCCTTTTTTGATCCCTATCCCATGACGTTTTTCCCCTATTAAGAATAGCACGTAGTGCTATAGGACAAATTTACCCAGAATTCTCTGCTTCTATCTATATATGCAATAGTTATCGTCTATCTGACCCTGTTCCTTGTCCTAGAGTATACTCCAGTAGCGTAGAAGAGCCTATTATTTTGAACAGCTTTGCTTATTATTACTATATTTAGCTATTCTAGTCTATTCTTGTTAGTTCTGACCCTATCCCAAGTACTCTTGTTGTTTCATTTATCTAGATCATTTATATAACCAACCAATCAGATTGCTTGATTTCCCATAACCTGTATGCAGAGTTATCTCCCTTCTGTACAACAAAAGCCAATATCATTCCCGAAGCCAATATCATTCCCAAAGCCAATAAGCAATAGAGCAGTTACTGATAAGTCATTGCTCGAACGACTCGAAGCTCATCGAGCAAATGAGCTATCGAGTAATTGCTCGTTCGAGTGACTCCTCGAACGATTTTTATACTCATTTCAGTATTTGAGGATACCTATGGCCCGGCATTGTATTATTTGAGGATACCTATCGAGGATACCTTTTATAGGATACTTATCTGAGGATACTATTACCTATATCACAAGGCATACCTATCCCAAATATCCCTTATAAGCTAAAGAGCAAGAGAGTAATTGCTCCATGAGCAATTGCTCGATCGACTCGAAGCTCATCGAGCAAATGAGCCCAGGAGCAATTGCTCTATGAGCAATTGCTCGAACGACTCGAAGCTCATCGAGCAAATGAGCTATCGAGTAATTGCTCGTTCGAGTGACTCCTCGAACGACTCTTAGACTCATTTCAGAAAAAAAGGGGTGCCGAAGGCCATATGTTTTCCAAAAAGGGGTGCCGAAATTGGGGTGCCTTCTGGAGAATCCCTTTTTTGTCAAATGAGCTATCGAGTAATTGCTCGATCGAGTGACTCGACATGCTGCCTGAACGACTCGAATCCTATCGAGCAAATGAGCTAACGAGCAATTGCTCGTTCGAGTGACTCCTCGAACGACTCTTAGACTCATTTCAGAAAAAGGGATTCCATAGCCATAGCCGTTTTCGAAAAAGGGATTCTGTAAAATGGGATTCCTATTCGAGTCCGTAAAATTTGGATGGGAACAGAACAAAGTGAACAAAGATCCAATGAAGTTATCGAAGTGAATTGACCATAACAAAGTTTTCAACTGAATGAACTATAACCCTTAAATATAACCCAATGTTAACCCCCTTAAATTGAACAAACCTGAATGAACCCTTTGAACTGAACAAAGTTTTCAACTGAATGAACTTTTATGTAATTAAAACCCCTTTGAACTGAATGAACGAACTATAACCTAAATGAAGGTAGTAACACCCTTGAACTGAATGAAGTATAACCCCTAACTATATCCCAGTGTTAACACCTTTGAACTGAATGAATTTTTTGAATGAACTTTTTATATCTAATATAAATAAACACCCTTTGAACTGAATGAATTTTAAACTTAATGAAAATATAACGAAAGGTGATCTGAATCTTTAAACTACAACCCATTGAACTGAATTCTTCCAAAAGGGAAGGGGAATACCCTCGAGTGTCGATGTTAAAACACGGAATCCAAATTTTACGGACTCGAATAGGAATCCCATTTTACAGAATCCCTTTTTCGAAAACGGCTATGGCTATGGAATCCCTTTTTCTGAAATGAGTCTAAGAGTCGTTCGAGGAGTCACTCGAACGAGCAATTGCTCGTTAGCTCATTTGCTCGATAGGATTCGAGTCATTCGAGCAGCATGTCGAGTCACTCGATCGAGCAATTACTCGATAGCTCATTTGACAAAAAAGGGATTCTCCAGAAGGCACCCCAATTTCGGCACCCCTTTTTGGAAAACATATGGCCTTCGGCACCCCTTTTTTCTGAAATGAGTCTAAGAGTCGTTCGAGGAGTCACTCGAACGAGCAATTACTCGATAGCTCATTTGCTCGATGAGCTTCGAGTCGTTCGAGCAATTGCTCATAGAGCAATTGCTCTTAGGCTCATTTGCTCGATGAGCTTCGAGTCGATCGAGCAATTGCTCATGGAGCAATTACTCTCTTGCTCTTTAGCTTATAAGGGATATTTGGGATAGGTATGCCTTGTGATATAGGTAATAGTATCCTCAGATAAGTATCCTATAAAAGGTATCCTCGATAGGTATCCTCAAATAATACAATGCCGGGCCATAGGTATCCTCAAATACTGAAATGAGTATAAAAATCGTTCGAGGAGTCACTCGAACGAGCAATTACTCGATAGCTCATTTGCTCGATGAGCTTCGAGTCGTTCGAGCAATGACTTATCAGTAACTGCTCTATAGCTTATTGGCTTTGGGAATGATATTGGCTTTGGGAATGATATTGGCTTTTGTTGTACAGAAGGGAGATAACTCTGCATACAGGTTATGGGAAATCAAGCAATCTGATTGGTTGGTTATATAAATGATCTAGATAAATGAAACAACAAGAGTACTTGGAATAGGATCAGAACTAACAAGAATAGACTAGAATAGCTAAATATAGTAATAATAAGCAAAGCTGTTCAAAATAATAGGCTCTTCTACGCTACTGGTGTATACTCTAGAACAAAGGAACAGGGTCAGATAGACGATAACTATTGCATATATAGACAGAAGCAGAGAATTCTGGGTAATTTTGTCCTATAGCACTAAGTGCTATTCTTAATAGGGGAAAAACGTCATGGGATAGGGATCAAAAAAGGGATTCTGGGAGAATTCTAATCCAGAACATTACTCCTATTCAATCGAACGTACCCCTTACACCCCCTTAGTACTATGGCACTACGTGCTAAGCCGATCAATTGGGGAAATTAAGTCAATTTCGGTGATTTCGGGTGGATTTTGGTGATTTGGAAGGATTGTCGGGTTGTTTGTGGTAATTATCCAGGGAAGTCGTTCCAGAAAATACCCTTCTACAAAGGAACACACCCCCGAACATACCCCTGTCTTGTTAGAAGCCATTGGTAACATAGCAATCACGTGCTACTATAGAAACCAAGATGGCGGCCTCCAGTATACAAAATGGCCGACGGAAACACGTGTCACCCTAACAACACGCGCTGCGCATGCGCACTCACACCACGTATCAGTATGGAGATGTCGTCACAAGATGGCCGCTCACGCGGGTTACCATGACAACACAACATGACGTCACCAGGTCACGTGACTATGACGTCACATATGAGATCCTGCATGAGATCCTGCCAATGAGGGCCGTTTCATCGCTCTCCTACTACTGTGGGGTTAGAAAGCTTGAGGGTCAGGTTGGTACAGTTAAAACTAGAAGCCCGATCACGAACTGTGCGCTTATCTAGGCTTAATTGAGCGTAGAAATTTCGCGCCATTGCCATTTCGAATGAGATCCAAAGCACGGCAGGTTCTCCTGGTTACTCATAGCAAACACAGGCAATGTTTCTGTCAATGGGCCCGGACCCGGAGATCCATTGGCTGTAACCTCGCTTGTAAACAGGCCATATGTTCAGAATTTAATAGCCTTACTATGGTCATAACGCGTGGATTAACGCGCAGATAGACGTACTATTTGTGCGCATTTCATGACGCGACTTCTAGTTTTAACTGTACTCGCTGCTGCTAGGTGGTTCTCTCCTGATACCACGACTTCCTTCACCAGTAAAACTGTCCAACAAAACATGATCCTGGTTGTTGTAAGTGTCTTTGCACCGCAATAAAAAATAAAAAAATAAATCTTTTTGCTAAATCAATCGTCTATCTCAGTTTTTCAACCAACTATAGAAATTCAGGAGCCCAAGATTTGTTGATGGCTGTTACAGGAGGAAATTAGTAATGGGAGTAATCGGCAATCTGAAACGTTTGAATGTCGTATTCACTCATACACGGCAGAAGGGAGAAAACTCTGTAAATCCAACACCAATGTGAGCATCTCCGTTCAGGTTATGAACGCCTAAAAATCCCATTGACCACAGTTCTAACCGTTCACTCTCTGTACAACACACCAGGTTGTTTTGAAAAAATTACCTATACATCCACAAAGTACATCATCTCTTGAAAACAATAAACATTAATCCTTTCTAAAGTGGACAAGTTTTAATTTGAATTAAAGCCAAAATATATTTAACCAATTGGCTGATCAGCCCTATTTAATCCTACCTACAACTTTCGGTGTCAAATACTCCAAGTCACGTGCTCACACTTATTCAGGTGCTCATAACCTTCATGCATTTCCTTTTCGGGACACTTGATGAAACTTGTTTTAAGCAAACTCCAGGTTATGAACAAAATCCCATTGGCAATAGGACTAACCTTTCACTCTCTGTACAACACACCAAGCTGTTGTGAAATAAATTACCATTTCATCCACAATTTGTCAAAGTTCATCATCTCAAGAAATATATGGTCTCAGGAAATTTGAAAATTTGAATTTTGAATTTTCACAACTATGGTATGGTCTTGCACTGAATGACCTTGACACTTTTTTTCATGTCTCGTGTTTTTGATAGATTCTCGTACATTACAGCACTAAGTCAAAAACTTTTTAATCCTTTCCAACCCTTTACCCAACGAATCGGCCACATCCGCCCAGGTAATATGCAAATTCTGTAGCTGAAAAAACATTCATTTTCCAAAAATTTGAAACAATGATATTCAAAATAATAAAGTTTGATATCGTCTGGTTTGGGTAAAGGGTTAAAGTTGACAAAAAACATTTCATTAGTGACTCAGTCGATCATCCTTATTTAATCCTACTCACAACTATGAGTGTAAACCGCACCAGGTCCCCTGTTCACGTTTCTGGGGGTTGGGTGGGGCAGGAGATAACTGATTATTTGACCCTGAGGCAAGGGGGGGGGGGGGGTGTACCTTTATCGCCAGACGCGCACTTACGGAAATGACTATTTGTCAGTCCATAAACCTCGTGCAAATTTTTTTTATATTATACTCAAACTCCCCCAGCCCATATTACTTTACCACACACCATGCGTATGTATTATTACTGTCATTCTCATTTAACTGGTTGAGTGCTAGAAGCCACTATCAGGGCTTTTAAAAAATGAGGGTACCAGAGCAAAAGCCAACAATTTCCTTGCTCATGTTTCTTATTCTGTAAAATGCAAATAATATTTTGTTTATATAAAGTTGCTTTATTACAAATTATTGGAGAGTACCAGCTGGCACTCTCCAATAATTTGTAATAAAACAAATTTTAAATAACAAATTCAGACCACCAAAAATAATCTAGCCCTCAACCAGTTAAAAAAAAATAAACCGCCGATCAAGTAACAATTTTGTTATTCCGAAATAAATTAACAAAGAATAGGCATATAAGAAACGTTTCAAAATATTGAGTAACACTTATTAACCTTTTGAACACTGGTGGTATCTTCCATATCAATTCAATGGAAGCAATTGGAAGAGTCTATATTTATTATTTCGGGGTAGACCAGTTTTCAACATGCAGATATGGTATATCGAATGAATTGAATCTTGAATAGAAGTTTAACGCTTCTAAACTTGCAGATATTACACTTCCTTGCAACAATTATGGCCAGTCTCCACTCAAGTATTGTATTTAGGGACGTTGCGACCGCCGGGGGGGGGGGGGGGGGTCACCCCCCACCAATCCTGGCAAACTTCCTATTGTTGGAAATTCGGAGGGCAAATCATGAGTAGTTGGAAATTTAATCAACATCTCGTATCTGGATTTTAGAGCTTTTTACTTCCCAAAATCCCAACTCGGGTTTCAAATCGGCAAAAATTCCAAATGTTACTATTTACAACAACAGTGTACGCAATATCGAGCTTCATAAGTATGCATGATGCCAATCGGTACGAGATTTCTATAGTACGTTTACTTATCGTAATAAAAAAAATCCACGAAATGCACTTCAAGAAAATCACATCATGTAAAATAGTTATCCTGAGTTAATTCCATCATTCACAGTTACAAAATGTTGAAACATCAAAAATTGATCATTCCTGAATAAGGTCTGATTTAATGTTAGGACATTGCGAATTGCTCAAGGTTCTCAGTTTGAGCATTTGTTTTGCACATATTCAGTTCCCAGAATAATACCAAATAATAATAACCTGATAATTCTATCATAACTTTGTTGGCATTTCAGTTATAGAATCAATTTTATGCCCCCTTTCATGGCTTCATTTTCTAAATTTTTCTCGGTAGTGAATTTCCAACAGGGGGGGGGGGGGGGGGGGGGGCTAGGGGTTACCCCCTCCAGATCCGTCCCCTAGTTAGAAATTCACTGCCCTACACCCCCTCCCAATCGGAAGCCTCTAGCCACGTCCCTGATTGTATTCAACGGAGAGTCGAGCCAGTAAAAAAGCGAAATTAGCAGCGGAACCTCCTTGAACTTTTCTCGGAGACTCAGATGATACAAGAGTTCGCGAGGAGACATTTGGTTGGAGTATGAGAACATAATGACGAATTCGAAGATTCCAAAATCAACGGGACAGGCTTCGAATCGAAAGAATGGAATCATCGTGACGATTTCGCATCGATTCGTATTTCGAATCAAATAAATTTATAAAGATTAACATTAAATATGAACAGAATTAAACATAAATTGATGGGGTTTCCGCTGTAAGTTTAGAGCTTATACGAGGTTGTCTCAAATCATTATTAAGCAAAGGAGATATGAACATTTGGCATATCGAATCAGTTTTGGTTCTGAAAATAACCATTATATACCAGGGGCCAAATTCATGAACGATCTTATGACAAATATTTGTCCTAAGATATGTCTTAAGACAATTTTCTGACCTAGTTGCGATTCACCAAAATGTCATAACTTAAGATAATCCTAAATTTGGTCGTAACTTTAAGACACCTCTAGAGGTGTCTTAAGACAGTCATAAATATGTCTGCGCCCTATGTTGTTCTTCAAGGTGAAAGGAATTTACGTCGCCAAAGAGTATTTAGAGATCGTAGTAACCCTTTGGACTACTTGGACGATGAAGATATTGTTCGTAAATATCGATTAACGCGCCCGTTAATATTAGACATTTGTAATTTACTAAATGAACACCTCGAGCGTGAAACTCGAAGGTCATCGCCATTTCCAGTATCAATGCAGGTTATGGTAGCTTTACGTTTCTACGCAACTGGCAGCTTTCAGAATGTAACAGGCGACGTCCATAACATCAGCCAGGCGAGCACATCGAGAATTGTAAATAATGTTACCCAAGCGTTAGTTAAATACCACAGGAGATACATTAAAATGCCACGAGAACCCAATGAACTGCGGGAAGTAAGGAATGGCTTTTTTGATTTAGCAAATTTTCCAAATGTTATCGGTGCCATTGACTGCACACACGTTAGAATTAAAGCACCAACCCTTGACGAAGATGCTTACGTAAACAGAAAAGGATATCATTCTATTAACACTCAAGCTGTTTGCGATGCGAATCTCAGATTTCTGAATGTTGTGGCGAAATGGCCAGGATCTAGCCACGACGCCTTTATATTGATCAACTCTGAACTTTTTCGGTTGATGGAACAAGGAACAATAGACAGTGGGTGGCTTTTGGGGGATAGTGGCTATCCGTTGAAAAAATGGCTAATGACTCCTGTAAACAACCCAATCACAGCACAAGAGACAAGATATAACGCGTCTCATATACGAACACGAAACACCATTGAACGTGCGTTTGGGGTGTGGAAAATGCGATTCCGCTGCATGGACACTTCTGGTGGCAGTTTATTGTACAGGCCTGATCGTGTCTGTGGCATGTCTGTCGCTACGCTTATGCTTCATAATATGTGCATAAGCAATAACGTTCCCATGCAGGATGTGACCCCTAGTGACAATAATGATGATGCCCAGTTACACGTGCCATATGGGGGTACTCAAAATGACGGAATGGGTGTAAGAGCTCGTCTGATCGAGGGAAGGTTTGGAGTATGTTGACGTCAACTTTTTAACCACTAAAAACGCCATTTGCCGTCACGTAACGGTAGCTTATCAATAAAACAATGTATATATGGACGCAACTGGAACTGGCTCCCCAGAGAGCAAGTTCCAGTGACTTCCATATATACATTGTTTTATTGAGATGTAGACAGTTATTTCTTAAAATACAAACCCATATAAGGTATGGGGATATTTTCTAGGATTGCATATAGGGTTCCGCAAAACTTTAGTTCTGAGGGTTAAAGAGTTAAATAAATATTGTAATTTAACTAGACTATTCTGTACGTTGTTTGTTATGACAACATAGTACGCACGTGCAGTAGAATTTACCACTTGAGTTAACTCATCTTTGTCCCTGCTCCGAATGGTTCTCATTCCAACTTA
>CM062291.1:314896018-315079409 GCA_031216915.1 Pictodentalium vernedei
TGGCATGTCCATTGCTTGTTAACAGAATTTCCGCAAAAATAAATGACAAAAACTAACGCGAAATCTCACGTTTTTATTAGTTGATGCTATTTATTTTGGCGAAAATTCTGTTAGCCCTTTACCCAGTATAACGACCAAAATCGGCCAGCGCTATTCACAAAAAGTACCATTCAATTTTCATGATTTTTTTCATTTTTTGTCTCAAAAACATAGCTTATGACCCCTCATTCGAACGAGCTCGTTCCTGTGAGGGGCCATAAGCTGTGTTTTAAAGTAAAAAATGAAAAAAAGAAGTTTTTAAAGAATTGTCTGCAAGTGCCGTCTGTCTTTCGTGTTTCGTACCTTTCGATTTCGAATCTTAAGTTGATATTCGATTCGAAATCAGCTGCCCGATTCGTATCTTTTCGAATCTTTATACGGTAATATAGGTTGGTATTAGTCATTGTCGTCGTCTCACACAACGTACAGTTCAGATGGAATTTGTACGTAAATAATGCTGAAAATAAACACAGGGCGTAATTTCATCTATATTAACATAAATAGCATCTGACCCACGCCACCTCCCACGCCAATTCCAGTCTCACTAGTCTCTACAAAGTAAAAGTTTCCAAACAATGTTGACGATGAGCTGTTGCTGGCGGCTAGTCTTGTTCAGTGCTTAGTGCTGGTAAGTCTCGTACCCGTTCCTGGGTAATGTTCCAACTACATCAGCAAGGCATGCCTTCCAGGAAGGCATGCCTTGATGATGTAGGTGGATCTTTTTATCAGTCGGGACTTGAGCCATCACAGTCAAAACAATCAGGTTGACGCCCCTCTCTCTATTGGTCATCTTCAAGACGCCCAGAATTCGATTCGAGATTCGATTCGATTTCGAATAAATGACCCGATTCGATTCGATTGGAATCGAAAATGTGGAATTCGCAGGGCCCTAGTGCGACTTGAACAGCAATGTGATAACAAATATTCACGCTAAAGTTCGTGGAAAGTGCCTCAGCGGTCAAGCACCGCTTTTCGACGACAAAAGACGACGGACATCAAAATTTGATACACAGCGGACGAAAACGCAGCAACTGTTGCATGTTCGGGAGAAATTTGAATGCCACTTACGCTGGTTGGGAAAAAGTGCTTTAAGTAAACCAGGTGGATCCCCTTTAATTGCATAACAGGGTTTATATATGTGCAAGTATATGTAGTTTAGTTGTTATTTATAAATATGATTTATTATTGTGAACCGATACACTTGGATGGGCCTTGTTAGCAATATTAATTATATCGTGTAATGTTGTTTCAATTTACTTTGTCGTCATGTCAGCCACTTGTGTGCAATACATTACTTTTATCTATATTACTATTCATCTCACATTTTATATAATGCTACGAAATAGATTGAACGGACGTGCGTAATATTCCTAAATATAAACCTCTTGAAATTATAGAAAAACGGTACAATGTTGCAGAAGTAGTCAAAATAAGCTGCGGATAGATCGACGAAAAGTGTCTCCTTTTCTACTAACGATTTTTCTGTTTGCAAAACCCCACAGACAGCGGACTAAAAATGAAAGTAGGTATGCGTGTGAGGGTATGTGTGTGTGTATGTGTGCGTGAGGGTGGGGGGAGAGGAGGGCTGACTTCCTGAATTTGTGAGAACTTAGACCGTAGTGTCTACTACCCCACAAGGATTTCTTTTGTTATCTCCAAGCCTCACAAATAAAACGATGGGTTGGGGTTTGTCTTCCGGATTCTGCGAGGGCTTGTTAGCCTTTTCCCTATGGAAAAGACTATTGTTTTTCTACGGATTATTATTATTATTATTTTTTTTTTTGGGGGGGGGGGGGGGGGGAGGGGGGTCCACACATTTTGTCCGTACGATTCCAAAGCCATTTTCGAACCGATTTTCACACAGTTTTGCACACGCATAGAGGGACACAAAATCTAAAAATGTACCGAAAGTGGAATTTTCGATTTAACCCTTGGTTCGCCAGAATTGGAAAAAAAACTGTCAAAATTAGGGAAAATAGGCACTTTCTCGAAACACGTCTTGTAGATTTTGTTTAAACATTCATCATTGTTAGACCTGTCTGTGACACGATTATCATACACAAGAGATATTAGGCAATGCAAATGTTAACCCTCCACAGGCTGTCAAACATCGAAATTTTGTTGAAATGTGCTGCTTTCTGACCCCTAAAGCATCCAAACAATACACGAGAGATAAACCTATCTTCCTTTATTGGAAGTGGAATTCACCGTGGATAATTTTTGTTGATAATAAGGGTGTTCAAGATACCAAGCATTAACCCGTTTTAGGCTGGTTAAACTGCAAACCCCTCAAAAGCTCAAAAATGCATGTTTTCTGTGGATTTCTCAAAACGAGTCTTGAAGATTTTCAAAAAAAATTGGCCACACGCAGGTCTTGGTGTGAAAATACAAGTTGCATGGACAAAATACTCCGGTGAGCATTTGTCAAAATTGTGATGAAATGGGCTGTTTTTGGACACCAACAGCACCCAATGGGTACGCCACAAAGAAAAGTGCTTTCTTTTATCGAGCGCACAATTTATATGGAAACATTTTTGGAAGTAGTAAGGGTATTCAAAAGTCGAAATCTTAACCCATTTTGGATATGCTAAAGAGAGATACCCCTTAAAAGCTAAAAATTCCCATTTTCTGTGGATTTCTCTAAATACATCTTGTAGGTTTTCAACAAAAATTGACTACTCGCAGGGCTTTGTGTGACATTACAAGTTGCATGGACAAAATATTCTGGTGACCGTTTATTAACCCTCTTGAGTATGCCAAGCATCGTAATTTTGTTGAAATGGGCTGTTTTTGGACACGCACAGCACCCAATGTACACCCGAGAGATAATCTCCTTTGTTGGAAGTGGAATTCACCGAGGACCATTTTTGTAAGTAATAAGGGTATTGAATAAACCAAGCGTTAACCCATTTTGTTGTGATTAATAGCGATACCCATCAAAAGCTAAAAAAAATAATGTTTTCCCTGGATTTCTTTATAAACATCTTGTATGGTTTTCGAGAGAAAATGGCCATTGATAGGTCTTGGTGTCACATTACCAGCTGCATGGATAAATTATTTCGGTGAGCATTTGTTAACCCTCCATGGGCCGCTAAATGTCCAAATTTGAAAAAATAGTCTGTTTTTGGACACCAACAACATCAAATGGGAATGCCACAGAGAAACATAACTTCTTTACCGGACGTAAAACTGATAGGGAACATTTTTGTAAGTAGTAAGGGTATTCAAAAATCGAGGTCTTAACCCATTTTTGACTGGTTAAGGAGATATACCCTTTAAAAGCTTAACATTCCAGTTTTCTGTGGATTTCTCAAAAAAAAAAAAAAAGAAAAAGAAGACCATTTGCAGGTCTTGGAGTGACATTACAAGTTGCATGGACTACATATTTCGATAAGCATTTGTTAACCCTCAGAGGCTGCCAAGCATAAACATTTTGAGAAAATGGGTTGTTCTTGGGCACCCAATGTGTACCTGCCAGATAAACATAACCTCCTTCATTGGAAGTGGAATTCACCGAGGATAATTTTTGTAAGTAATGAAGGTATTCACAAAACCAAGCATTAACCCATTTAGGGCTGGTTACAGAGCGATACTTCTCAAAAGGTTAAAAATTCATGTTTTCCGACATTTCTCTAAAAACATCTCGTAGATTTTCAAGACAAAATGGTCATTCTCAGATCTCAGTGTGACATTACAAGCTGCATGTACAAAATATTCCAGTAAGCATTTGTTAACCCTATGCAGGTTTTCAAAAATGAAAAGTTTGATAAAATGGGCTGTCTTTGCGTACCCACAGCACCCAAAGTTAAGAGGATAGACCAACAAAAGCGGAAATAGAATTCACTGAGAATTACTTTTGTAAGTAATAAGGGTATTCAAAAAGCAGCCCTTAACCCGTTTTGGGCTGGTTAAACAAGGATATCCATCAAAAGCTTAAAATTCATGTTCTCCCTGATTTCTCTGAAAAAAATGGCCATTCACAGTTCTTGGTGTGACATTACAAGTTGCATGGAAAAATATTCCTGTTAGCACTTGTTAACCCTCTAGAGGTGCCAGACATCAATATTTTGGATACATTTGAGATAAAATGGACCATTTTCAAATAGCCACAGCACTCAGTGGGTATGTGTCAAACAAACATAACTCCTTTTGTCGTTCATTAAGTTGTCGGACGGCGATATTAATATTAACCCTTTCCACCGTTAATGATTGTTTTACCTAAACATTTTTTTTTATCAAACTGGATAATTTGAGACTACTATACCCACCTTTCTCATAACATCAATAAAGAAACTTCAATGCGACAGTAAAACACAATTCAACAGGCACACTACGGTCATGTAAAATCATGGAATCTCACCTGGAAAAGCCATGATTTTCCAGAATCATAAAGTCTAGTTTGTCATTGTCATTGTCTGTCACTGGGAACAAAAGAAAGAAAAAAACCCACTAATTCTCACAACGATCACTAAACAAAACTCTCTCTCTCTCTCTCTCTCTCTCGCTCTCTCTCTCTCTCTCTCTCTCTCTCTCTCTCTCTCTGAATGTTTCTCTATGTGCGTGCGAGGGAGGGGTGGGAGAGCAAAATATGATATTAGCCCTTTACCCACCGTTACTGCCAAAACCGGCCAGCGCTATTCTCAAACATCGCCAATTAATTTTCATTATTTTTTCATTTTTTGTCTCAAAAACAAAGGTTATGACCCCTCGTTGGAACAAGCTCGTCAAGCGCGTTCCAATGATGGGTCATAACCTATGTTTTTGAGACACAAAATGAAAAAAGTAGTTATTCAGGAATTCCTTTTTCAAGTGTCGTCTGCTTTTCATGTTAGGTAAAGGCTTAACTGAAAAGGTAAGGTTTGCACCGTCACGGCATAAGCACCTTAGATTGATCCCTGCAACCCTTTCTAAGAGAGTGTTCTAAGAAGCAACATAGAGGTTAATATTATTAGTGGATATTAAACAAGAGAAATTTTCTTGCGATTGCCTTGAACTTATTTCCACCAATACAATAGTGTTTGTTGGTTACATAAATTGATGATCAGGCTGAGTGAAAATAATGATTAAATCTGGGTTTGTTTTGCCACTCTCATCGTTTGGCCATTCCCCTTTGCAGTAGGTTTCAACCACAGAATTTGAAGAATGGATTATCACGGACACACTTACAAAGTGGATTTTCCGCCCGGGCAATAACATACAAGCTCTATGAGAAAGGTAGTAAATCAAGCATTACTTCAGCCAATGGACCAATACTCCTCCCCCCTTCGATCGTAAAATTTACAATAGTTGGAAATTTGAAGCCCTAAAGTGAAAAGAGCTGGACAGGGCGCTAGTGGATTTTTCCAAACAAGTCTAGAATTCGACAAAAATATAGAATTTTTAGACTGAAAAGTAGTGAAAGTCCTCTAAATATTGATTGAAAAGTGGTAAAAATCCCCCAAATGTTGATTTGTGGTTTGAAATTGTGACCTAAGTTGGATAATAACTGTAGTTCGAAAATTTGGACTCAAATGGGGGTGGAGTGGGTGCTAATGGAATTTCAAACTTATTGGAAATTATGTAGTAGTAGTAGTCGGAATTTTGCCTACCGGGGAGGGGATGAGGTGGGAGTAGTTGGAAATCTATAGGTGAACACTCTCATCCAAAGCCCCTTAGCAACGTCTCTGCAAGAAAACCGATAACCCCGAGAAGTAAAGTATGACACTGATACGCTCGTGCACGTAACCGTTACTTAATCCCAGTTCCTTATTCGACATTCGTTATCAACCGATTTTATCGGTTGATAATGAATGTCGAATAAGGAACTGAGAATAAGTAACGGTTGTCAGGTCCCCGATACGCCTTCATATTTTAAACCAATCAGTCATCTGAACTGCAAATACTTTGTCTGCCAATTACGCCGTTTCGCCCAATCGTCTTCGCCAAACACGAGAACGGAGGTCTCTGATGGGGTATTTTGTTCGTCAGTCCTAATGGTTAACGCATATTGGTAAGCTAAAACACAGTTTTATTCAACGAAATAATTCTACAACGACAATTTGGGAAAACAAGAATAAAAAGAAGCAAAGACATGAAATAAATTCAAACCAACATTACAATGCAAACAAAAGAAGCAGTTTTTCCACAATGATGAATTTTTCATTGTGTACATTTAACTTAAAAGTGATTTCAAAATCAAAATTCTTTGGAAATCTCAATTTGTTCTGGAATTTATATCAAGTTTCAAAACTCATCTCTAGAATATGTTTAAAACTCTGTTTTTGCAGCAAAATTTTGACTTCATGTGGAAAGGAACTCGTTGTAATGTGTGTGTGTGTGTGTGGAGGTGGGGGGAAGGGGCAGATGGTAATGGAGGGCTTCATAAGCTACACCTCTGAAGAAAAGGAAGTTTCGCGCCCATACAGATTACAGGATAGAGAGCTACCTAAAAAGAAATTACCGTGACTTTTTTCAAGTTCACACCTTTTCGGGTAACCATTGAACCCTGATGGGCTCTCCCACACTTGTTCCGTGCCATTAATTGGAAGAGTACATATTCTTTATTTGGGGCTGGGGATATACCAATTAATGTTTTCAACGTGCAACGTGGGGCTGCACGTTGAAAATAAAAATATTGATTGATATACCATACAAATTAACCCTGTACCCAACGTAACGGTCAAAAACCGGCCAGCGCTATTCACGAAAATCGCCAAATAATTTTGATTATATTTTCATTTATTGTCTCAAAAACAAAGGTTATGACCCCTCGTTGGAACGAGCTCGTCGAACTCATTCCAACGAGGGGTCATAACCTATGTTTTTGAGACAAAAAATGAAAAAAAAAAAGTTATTCAAGAATTTGTTTTGCAAGTGTCGTCTGCTTTTAATGTTAGGTAAAGGGTAAACGGAGCAACTATCTAGTTTATGAATTCAGGTTTTTTCGACACCGAACCGGTGAAGCGGACTTTTGGGCTCAAAAAGGCTAAGCCTTTTTTTCAAGCAAGAGAAAGACGAAATGGCATTGATATGTTTATCATTGTAAGTGCAAAGCCTGGTATGATAGAATAATACAGCTTATTTCGCGGTATAGTGTAATGTAAATTGCTGGAAACTGTGCTGCGACGGTTAGTAAATCGTGTAGCCGGGTAACCACTCAGTTATAACCATTTAATTACCGAGTAACCGCCCTACTACTTGGGAACAAGAACTATACGTATGTGCCAGGTTGTCGATATGGGACAATGTAGTCTGGAACGCGATGGTTATATTTCGTATTACTGAATTCAAGAAATCAGAAAAACTCTGAATATAACTTCAAAATATGGAGTGACAGAATGTATCTGATGAAAATCTTGCATAAAATACTTGGGCCTGATCACCTGACTCGAAATTTTATATAAGGTTTGACATAAGTTACATTTTGTGTATTTCTCATCGTCTGAATTCACTAATCGGGCCTGGAAATAACCAGCAAACTATAGTTAGGTTACGCGTGGGTTGGTTACGTCAATTGTAAAATACCCGAATGAATTACAGGTTCCTGCAAATACACCAACAAAATAATACTACCCTTTACCTAACATGAAAAGCAGACGACACTTGCAAAAAAAATTCTTGAATGACTATTTTTTTTCATTTTTTGTCTCAAAAACATAGGTTATGACCCCTCGTTGGAACGAGCTCGTTGAGCTCGTTCCAACGAGGGGTCATAACCTATGTTTTTGAGACAAAAAATAAAAAAATAATGAAAATTAATTGGCGATTTTCGTGAATAGCGCTGGCCGGTTTTGGCCGTTACGTTGGGTAAATTCGTAATACGGTATGTTTTGCCTGTCCCACCTGACAATCTCTCGGGACTAGCTCGACTCATTGATTGCGCGTTGCAGAGGCGGACTGGGTATTATGGCCCCGGTGGGCCCCCAGTGGGGTCGCACTGGGGTCTCAAAAATGATGCAGCCCAACACGTGTGGTGCATGAAATGTTGCGAAAATGACCAACAGGCCAAATAGATCTGATTGCATAGACTGCCGTTATACCGAAATGCTCTCTATGTGGACTGCCATTGTCAGTCCACACAGAGACATTTCGAAATAACAGTAGCCTAATCTGCATTTGAAAAATCAAAATTTTCTCCCACTGGGTCAAACTATGGTCAGCTCGATGGTACAACCATTTTAGTCCGAATGAACGACAAAGATGATATAAATATGCCATCGAAAAGCCATCTATGTGGGCTGATATTGAACGCTCAAACATGGGTAAGCAGCGATCTTTCAGTTCGAAAAATCAAAGTTTTCTCCGGGTCCCCCTCGGTGTAGTTCCCGGTAACTTTTCCTGACTCAGTCCGCCTCTGCGCATTACATCGACAGATGAGTGGAATTTCGTGCCATTTATGTTTTAACAGAATTTCCGTGGCATTAAATAGCAAATAACTAAGGTGCGATCTTGCCAAAGCTGGATCACGCATTAGTTGTTGCTATTTATGGGAGTAGAAATATGAAATTCTGTTATCAAGACATAAACAGCGTGGCTGACGTAGTAAAATGGGGGCAGGCGAAAAAGCACCACGACACGTTATTTCTATAGGTTATCACCACATTATTTAGCGTAACCTGCTAAAGGATTACAATGTAAGCTCTTTATTTCCTTTATAAATACGAAAGATTTCCACACTTCTCTCAAGAGGGAGCGATTAACCGATAGCAAAAAATCGTGACCGGGAAAAGCTTGTATACAGCCGCCCCTGAAGGGATTAATTGATCAATGATTTCACCACCAGTTGAAAAAGACACAGAGACCTTTCCAATAATGTGTACATGAGAATATTGCCGTAGCAAATGAGTTCTTTAATTTAGCATACGACAAGCTCAGATGTCCAGTCCTTCTCAACAGCGAATAACATTACTGCAAACTGCAGTCCAGCTCCGCAGTAAAAGAAAAGATGATCTTTTTCAGTTTTTCTTCATTATAAAGCTACCAATGAAATCTGAAAAAGGATCAGGTGGGGGATGCGTTCTGTACGGTGTGCTAAGGAAATTGTTGACAATTTATATGCCAAATCCAAGATGGCCGCTGGTGGCCATTTTTTTAACGAAATTTAGAAAAAAATGACAGCTCCCTTCCAGACATCACACCAAAGCTACATATAAAATTTGAAAAAAGATCATCGGGTGAGAGGAGCAGTCCGTAGGGTGTGCTAGTGGAATTGTTGACAATTTATATGCCACATCCAAGATGACCACTACCAGACACGTTTTTGAAGGAAATTCAGAAAAAAAATTGATAGTTCCCATCTGGACATCACACCAAAGCTATATATGAAATTTGAAAAAAGATCGGGTGAGAGAAGTACCTCCTGTCCCGCAGGGCATGTTAACGGAATTATTGACAATTTATATGCCAAATCTAAGATGGCCAAAGGCAGCCATATTTCTCAATGAAATTCCAAAAACTCGATAGCTCTCATCTGGACATTACACCAAAGCTACATATAAAATTTGAAAAAGATCGAGTGAGATGCAATAGGGTAGGGTGTGCTAATGAAATTGTTGACAATTTATATGCCAAATCCAATATGGCCTCCGGCGGCCATGTTTTTTCCGCGAAATTAAAAAAAAATCGGTAGCTACCATCTATACATTACCTCAAAGCAATGTATGAAATTTTAAACTAATCAGGTTAGAGATACGGCCTGCAGTGTGTGCTAAAGAAATTGTGGATGGACAGACGTACGGACGAACAACGGAACGCAACCCATCCAAATAGCTCACACTTTACGTTGTCAAGTTGACTTAAACATATTTAAACCATTTCCAAAGCTACGCATCTAACCGGATTTTTCCCCACAGATTTCAGAATTTTAAATTCCTGCTTCCATATAATAACCTCAGCCTTTCCTTGTCTTCAACCAACTAGTTTATTTAACAATCATAAGAACATTAACTATTACATGTAACTATAAAATTTTGTTTTATTCTAAAAACATTATAGCTCCTTATCTCATTGTGAATTTATTTATTTATCTATTGGTGTTTAAGGTCACATATTTCTACACAGTGGCTAATCACGACAACGACAGTTTCACGGGTCGAGGAATCCGGAGTACCGGATAGAACAACCGAGCAACGGCGAGTAACAGTCAGCTCCCCAACATACTAACTCCACACAAGCAGGGTTAGCATTGGTTGAAGGCAAGTGTACCATCGACGTGGACTCGTGCAGTACGCCTTAGTACACAACGCCACCGTACCCACAGGCCCACGTGGGTAATGGTGGTGAAGTGTCTTGCCCAAGGGCATAACGCGGTTGCCGCAGTGGGATTCGAACCGAGGTCCTCTCGGCTTGCAGCATGTACATCTATCTACTGAGCCAACGCCCCCCTCCCCCACACCATTTCATTCCAACTGCAGTCATAAGCTGATTATATACTTCTACACATATATTACTGCACCGATCAAGCTCAGGTTAAAAATTAAAACACAATTACTTACAGCTTGTCTAATCAATAATGTCCAAACCAGCAATTTAATGAAGTAAATAATTTTGACATGCATGCAGTTCTTTCATCAATTATACCAACATCACTCTGCATATGCAGGTTTTGATAATGCTGACTGCATTAAAATCCTTACCTTCATACAGCGAGACAATGACTTTGCAACAAACAGGGACACCGAATTTAACCTTATCTATCATATGGTGTTTATTTATTTGTGTTTAACGCTCAGATGAAATCCGTCATTCTATTTTGTTCAGCTTGATGTGAGGTATTCTGTATTTTATAGGGGATATTCCTCGGAAGCGGTTCCGTATTCGGTATCTGACTTCACTGTGATTTGCTGATAATACGGTATCAGTACCAAAGGGGAATCCACAACAAGAAAATACAGAATAAGTTGTACTTGTATCATTCTACCACAGCGCCACTAATGTCACTGCTCAACAGTGGCATTTTTTACGAAAACAAATCATATCTACAGCAATTGTGTGACTTGTTCTAAACACACCTTAACTTTCGAAGACTTATTTTAGGCGTATGCAATCTCAGTGCATGTGCCCTGACCATGCCATCTTCAAGAGGTCCTGCTGACAATAGACAAAACATTTGGACAGTAAATTCCTAGACAAGATTTGGCTAAAAATCACGGTTAAGCAGCATGACATGTACAGCTTGTTGTCTAGTGAGAATTCGGGACCATTGCCGGACCCCTGAAGGTTAACAAAACTGAAAAGAAAATCAGCCACTTCTTTCATGAAAATGAACCCTTCAGTTACTATCAAGCCTCATCAGGGCCTTATAAGTAGCGAATGTAGAAAAATTTGAAAATTCATACAGTTTCGGTATTAAGTGATTGATTGGGTTCGGTTGTTCGGTACGCTATGATATCGGCATCGGGTTTTTCGGTATGTTGTCTATCTCTACAGTGCAGATAGGCCATTTAAAAGAGAAGACTGAGAAGTTCCAATTGAACAATATTGAGGCGAGCTGAAATTGAATATTGCCGAAACAAATCTAAGATCGTGCGATACTTTTTCAAGGGTTTCAAAGGAAGCTTCCAGTATTTAACGACTTTACAGACAAGGGATTTCTAGATGCCAAGAGTTTCCAGGAATTAATGAAACCTCGAGGCCCTGCCGAAACAGATATGTGCTGTTAGTTGGTACGCTCCTGGAAAGCACATAACAGTATTACTGCTTCATAAGGAGAAAAAGAAACAAAGATGATGGTCTTTTTCAAGAATAGATGGAGGCCATGAAACAAAGGAATTTGTTTTCAGGGTAAATAGTTAACTCAGTGGAGGTCGAGGGGGTACTGGGATGGAGCGCTGGAGTTGTGGTAGAAGGTGGGTGTGGGGGGGGGGGGGGGGGGAGTTCGCTCCGGGCTGACTATGATTCGGCCCGGTGTGAGAATATTTTGATTTCCAGGTTTGAAAGGATTGTATCTAAAACCAATTTTTTCATGTTTTACGTTAATATTCGGCGTAACTATCCAATTGCCGACGCTCAGAGTAGGGCCTCCGCACTCGGAGTAGCCCCCCCCCACCCCGTGAAAAAAAGTGCTAAATATACGGGGCACATTTTGTGTGTTACTGGAGGGAATGGATGGAGTATCATGAAAAACAATACTCCGATATTTTTCAAAACTCATCCTGACGAAAGGACCCTCGTATATTTTGAGAGAAAAAAACAACTTTTAGTAAAAAAATATCTTTTCTTCAAACGTTTGGGGCGCCCCCGAACTTACTCCACCCCTCTCATTATGGGTGCCGCCAATGATTTAATCCTTTAAACACTGACGCTCTGGATGGTCTTATATCCGGTCATGTATCTCTATTCCGAAGGTCCAATACTCCGAGGTACCGATATGCCGAAGGCCCAATACATCTGAGGTTCGATATTCAGAAGGTCCAATACTCCGAGGTACCGACGAACCGACCACCCAAAGTCCGATGGTCCAATACTCCTAGCGTCCGAGGGTCTAATACTCCGAAGGCACAATAGTCTGAAGGCCTGGCCACCTATCGTCGAAAGCCCAATATTCCGAAGACCCACTCCTCCGAATGTCACTCTGACGGTCCACAAGACCGTTAGAGAATGTGACCTTTGGAGTATTGGACATTCAGAACATAGGTCCATCGGAGTTTTGGACCTTTGGACTATTGGTCAGTGGGAATATATTACCTTCGGAATATTGGACCTTCGAAGTATTAGGTCGCCGGAATATCGGACCTTCTGAGCATTTGGCCGTCAGAATGAATACCAGACCTTCATATTATTGTGTCTTCGGTCCTTAGAAGTAATGGACTTTGGGAGTAGTAGGTCTTCGAAATCACGCGCCGTATACACTACCCTCAACAGTGAAAAGGGTGTGTCTTTTTGTAATTGTAAGGTGGTTCAGTAATAATTTAACCTACAGTCCCCATGGGTTGTATTAAATTAAAATTTTACTGTCCTTCCCTGCCAAAAATTATGCATAACGTCCTTTAAGGGTTAAAACAAGATTTTGTGACATTGATACTATAACTAGTTCAGGAGCATATAGCCATACGGAAGCGTTGAGGCGCCAGTTGAGTATTATTTCTATCTTGCACGTGCAACTTAGCTATCTTGCACCTGCAAGTTACTATCTTGCACGTGCAGGTTAGCTATCTTGCACCTGCAAGTTACTATCTTGCACGTGCAGGTTAGCTATCTTGCACCTGTAAGTTACTATCTTGCACGTGCAGGTTAGCTATCTTGCACGTGCAGGTTAGCTATCTTGCACGTGCAGGATAGCTATCTTGCACCTGCAAGTTAACTATCTTGCACGTGCAGGTAAGCTATCTTGCACCTGCAAGTTACTATCTTGCATGTGCAGGTTAGCTATCTTGCACGTGCAAATTACTATCTTGCACGTGCAGGTTAGCTATCTTGCACGTGCAGGATAGCTATCTTGCACCTACAAGTTAGCTATCTTTCACGTGCAGGTTAGCTATCTTGCACGTGCAAGTTACTATCTTGCACGTGCATGTTAGCTATCTTGCACGTGCAGGATAGCTATCTTGCACCTGCAAGTTAGCTATCTTGCACGTGCAGGTTAGCTATCTTGCACCTGCAAGTTACTATCTTGCACGTGCAGGATAGCTATCTTGCACCTGCAAGTTACTATCTTGCACCTGCAAGTCTATACTATATTTTAGAATGTCTCTCTGTCTCTCTGTCTGTCTCTCTGTCTGTCTGTCTGCCTGTCCGCTATACAAATGAATACGGGGCCATCCAGAGTACCCAAAATGGGTCTACTAGGGGTACTTTTTATGGAGGAGGTCCTCGTTAGGTTTAGAAAAGTGTGCGGGGTGGGGGTGGGAGTGGGGGCTGGGAAGGGCACCGAAAGTTATGACCAAATATTTTTTCACCGATACAGGTCTTCAAAGGGGTCTACTTGGGGTAACTTTTTATCAGGAATCTAATGGTGGTGTTTAAAAAAGTGGCGGGGTGGGGTGGGGGAGGGGCAAAATTGATGAATTTTACCGATATAGGTCCTCAAAGGGGTCTACTAGGGGGTAACTTTTTACCAGGAATTTAATGTTGGGGGTTTAAAAAAAGTGACGAGATCGAAGGCCCCGCCCGGAGGGCGGGGCGAAGTGTGCCGCCCGTAGGGCGGGCTGGGTCGAAAAATACGCGGCCCCTATTTTTTTTTTTTTGGGGGGGGGGACTTTTTTATGGCGGAGGTCTTCGTCAGGTTTAAAAAAGTGTGCGGGGTGGAGTGGAGGCAGGGAGGGGCACCGAAAGTTAGACCAAATTTTTTTTGCACTGATATAGGTCTTTAAAGGGGTCTACTTGGGGTAACTTTTTATCAGGAATCTAATGGTGGTCTTTAAAAAAGTGGCGGGGGTGGGGTGGGTGGGGTGGGTGGGGAGAGGGAAAATTGATGGATTTCACTGATATAGGTCCTCAAAGGGGTCTACCAAGGGTAACTTTTTACCAGGAATCTAATGGTGGGGTATTAAAAAGTGACGGGATTGAAGGCCCCGCCCGGAGGGCGTGGCCGAGTGTGCCGCCCGTAGGGCGGGCTGGGTCGAAAAATACGCGGCCCCTATATTTTGTTGTTTTTTTTTTGGGGGGGGGGTACTTTTCATATGACCCCTACATTTTCCCGTGCAACGCGGAATACCCTGCTAGTTAGTTATATTTGAGGAACATCATTTTAGTCATATTTGAAGTTGAGTTCATCAAAATTAGTATATAAGGGTCCAACCTAGTCCCAATTTGCCGGACCTAGGTTCGAATTTGCCGGCCCCCCTTCCGGACTACGGAAATTCCTATCGCGGAGACAACCACTATAGGCTTATTGGCCATGTCTAGTCGCCTGGCTATATACGTTTCGCATCGCTCGCATCGCAGGCTAGGTGTGGATGCTGTATGTTGGGGGTGTGAATGGGAAACGCCAGGTATAAAGAGTAAAATGGTTAGAGTTGCAATGACGCCGGTGACGCCATGGTGAGCTTGCGACGTCATGACGACGTTGACTGCTGTCGATGTCCACAGAAATGGGTGACTGGCACCTGCAAGTTGCTATCTTCCACCTGCAAGTTGCTATCTTGTACATGCAGGTTAGTTATCTTGCACTTGCAAGTTAGTTATCTTGCGACAACCACCCCAGCCACCCTATCTCAGAAGCCTCGGCTCCCCATACTTGCCCCAGTGGCTTACATTCCCATATTTGACAGCCATCCTATCTCAGAAGACCCGGCTCCCCATACCTGTCCAGAGGCTTACATTCCCGTATTTGACCCGGTGTCCTTACCTCTGCCGCTTAACCAAGAGCGACACAGTCGCCCGTCCCCTTGTTCCAGAAGCCCTTCACGCCACGATTCCCTAACCCTGCCTTCCCGACCGAATACCCTAATCACATCAGAGACCCGTCGACCTTATTCCACGACCCAGGCCTCTGCGACCTGCGCCAGTGAACCAGGAACCCTACACCGAGCGTTCCGATCAAGAGCGGCACAGCCACTCTTCCCCATCTTCCAGTACCCCTACCTCAATAAGCTCGAACAGTCGCCTGACAGGTCAGTCAATGCTGGTGATCACTATAATCCAGATGTAGAAGAATCGTTCGAAGAGTTGCTGGGACTAACTCTTTGATTACTAATTTTCTTCTCGAAGGCTCATTTCAGTGAGTCGTTCGAAAAGCTGCTTCTGGAGCAGCTCCCCGGTCAAACATCTGTATGAGTCATCCGAGGTGTCAATTTTCGAGGGGCTGCTCTAGTGGCGCATTGTTTCGAGCCGACAGAGTAGGACAGAATCGATCAGGGAGAAGAAGGGTCGAAAGCCAGAAAAGGGACATCCCTGTTCCTGTTAAGGGGTATTGAGACCCGGCCCAGCATGGTCTACCAACGGCACGGCCACCTATAGGGAAACATCGGCTATTCAAAGACCCTACGGACGTCCAGTCACTCACCTCTGTGGACATCGACTGCGGGCAACGTCGTCATGACGTCGCGAGGTCACCGTGGCGTCAGCGACGTCATTGCAACTCTAACCGTTTTTCACTCTTTATGCCTGACTTTTCCCATTCACACCCCCAGCATAAAACATCCACACCTAGCCTGCGATGCAATCGATGCGAAACTTACATATCCAGGCGGCTAGACATGGCCAATGAGCCTATAGTGGTTGTCTCAGCGATAGGAATTTCCGTAGTCCGGGAGTGGGGCCGACAAATCCGAACCTAGGTCCGGTCGGCAAATTGGGGCTAGGTTGGACCCTTATATACTACTTTTGATGAACTCGACTTCAAATATGACTATATATATAACTAACTTGCAGGTGCAAGATAGGTAACCTGCACCTGCAAGATAATAACTTGCAGATGCAAGATAGCTAACCTTTACGTGCAAGATAGCTGACTTGCAGGTGCAAGATAGCTATCCTGCACGTGCAAGATAGCTAACCTGCACGTGCAAGATAGTAACTTGCACGTGCAAGATAGCTAACCTGCACGTGCAAGATAGCTACCCTGCACTTACAAAATAGTAACTTGCAGGTGCAAGATAGCTAACCTGCACGTGCAAGATAGTAACTTGCAGGTGCAAGATAGCTATCCTGCACGTGCAAGATAGCTAACCTGCACGTGCAAGATAGTAACTTGCACGTGCAAGATAGCTAACCTGCACGTGCAAGATAGCTAACCTGCACGTGCAAGATAGTAACTTGCAGGTGCAAGATAGCTAACCTGCACGTGCAAGATAGTACCTTGCAGGTGCAAGATAGCTAACCTGCACGTGCAAGATAGAAATAATACTCAACTGGCGCCTCAACGCTTCCGTATAGCCATGATTCTGCAATGTGGAGTGTCCTATCCAGTTTGGGGGGTGGGGTGGGGGTCAAACGAAACATTTGGAAGGTCACTATGGTGTGTTGGGTGGCCAACCCTAGCCCTAACTATGACCCCCGGTCGTTACCTCCTCCTCTCACTTTCCTTCGGGAACGTGGGAGGAGAGGGTAACGACCGGAGTCCTAGTTAGGAGAAGGCTTCCACGAGAAACCTTTGCAAAATTCAGTTCCCTAAGAGCGAATATGAGGCACTTGCAGCGTGTGTGGCCCAATATTGGAAAACATTTTTGAGCTCTATCCTCTGTGGTATGTGAAATTTCCATTGGGCCGATGTTTTGTGGAGGAGGATCGAAAATTAGTGGGCCAAGCGCCACCCCCTACAATTTCTCGATAGTTTGCCATTAAGAGACCAGAGACTAAAGACTTCCACCATTCTGTGTTTTTTTTTACTATGTAAAGCCACGACGTTCGAATCGCTGAACTGTTTTTATGCTCTTTGACAAACATTCGATTTCGATGCTGATTCAGTTTTGAATCTCTTCTTATGAAAGCTTCGCTTCTGTCCAGTTTTTGGTGCAGTTTAAGAGCAAAATTATATTTTGATTTCTCAGAACCCGAAGCGAGGCTCTTATAGTTGACTTTCGGTATCGTTTTTTTTTTAAAACGAAACTACAAAGGATAATTCGAGATTACCAAATAGTTATGGTATGTGATAAGGATAAGGGCCCTACTTATTAATGTCTAAAAATAAACCCTGACGTAATAGATCGAAAATACAAAATCATCTCATCAAGATAGGAACAACAAATAATTTGAACAATTACATAAAATCATGAAACGGAAAGAGTCTCATAATAGGTTTGATCCATGTATATTTATACAATGAAAAATGATAATGTATTAAATATAATACTGTCTGAACTTAACATAAAATGAGGTTCCTCACAAATATTTTGTCTCGGCGACTTTTAAAGCTGGCAATGGACAGTAGCACCAACTAAAGTCCTTCACATTCACATCGAAATTTATTTTTATTAAAGAAATCAAACATTTATCTCAAATAATGACAAAATCTGTTAACTAGTTTTGAGTCCTAGACGCTACTATCATAGGGATGGGGGAGGGGGGAATTATGAACCACTTTTTGACTGAATGCTGGGAGATTAACCCTTTACCAACAGAATTTATTATTTAAATAACATTTTAAAAAAATTTTCAAAAAATTTCATCAAAACCATATCATGTGACCCTCGTTGGAACGAGCTCGACGAGCTCGTTCCAACGAGAGGTCACATGATATGGTTTTGTTGAAATTTTTTGAAAAATAATATTTTTTCAACTGCTGAATTTGCATATTACGCGGGCAGATGCGTGCGATTCGTTGGGTAAAGGGTTATGAAGAGGAGTGGGGAAAGAATAGCCCGGCGGTGGACTAGGTTAATGTAGGCCCCCTCGTTAGAGGACCGCGGCAAATCAGCGGAAGGCCGAAGAATTATTATTATTAAGACTCTATTGAAAAGTGCTGAAAGCGACATTAGTGGCTTTACAGTGAAAACAGCAGCTTTTTGTTTGCTCACTAGTAGAAAAAAATGTTCACATAAAATTGTTTTGTTACAATTTATAGGAGAGTGACATCAGGTACTCTCCAGTCAATTGTAACAAAACAACCGTTTATGGAAAGAATCTTACAAACCTGGGACTCCTGTTGCTGGTAGCATAATATCTTTGAAAAAATAATCATGCTACAAATCAGCCCTGCTGATAAGTACATTTTATCGATAGATCTCAGTCTACTAAATGTTAAAGAAGACATAAATGACGGACCTTCACGTATATATTTTGGGCTTAACATTTAAGAGACCTGTAAGACATCACTGGAGTTGTGGAGGCAAATTGTTTCTACATTTTTAAAAGAATTAAAATTTATAACTTTTGGATATTAAGTAAGAAGATGAAAAATCAGCTTGTGAGTTCTACGTATTAAAGTGAAGCACTTCTCGTAGATGAGTGTTTGATGACTATTCCAACATACAACACTCGTAGTTTTACAAAAATAGGCCTACTCAAATGATTGGTGAAGTCTAGTACGCAGGGGGTGGGTGTCACTGGAACACTCGAAGAGTGAAGTCTCGATCAAGTAATAGTTTGTAATGAGGCACAGTAATGTTTCAGCTAATGGACCGCCGGGTTGAAAGCATCAGGTAACCCTTTCCCAAACACAAGAAGACGACATTTGCAAAAATATGTCTTTTAGCAACTAAAACTTTCCATCTTTTGTCCTACAAAGAGCTTATGGCTCTCAATGGAACGAGCTCACAGAGTTCGTTTCATTGAGGCGCCATAAGCTATTTTTCAGAGACAAATATTGAAAAAAATAATAAAATTTGAATAACGATTTGTGTAAACAGCGCTAGATGGATATAAGTTCATATAACCGTTATGTCAAGTTACTAGTAAGGGTTATAGCCTTATTCTTAGATAATTATGCTTGTTCAGAGAATTTCAATAATTTTCTGGGTTGAACGTCCAATCCGCGAATGTCTGGGTGGTAATCCAGTGTCTGTGCAGTGGATACTGCCCTCTTCACGATGAAGAGACGTCATTCCGTTTATTTTCGGTTAAGAAAGTGAAAAACTACACTAAGAATAGTCAGGCATATCTATTACTTTTCTGTTGAAATGCTGCGATCTGACACATTAGTGGAAACAACTCTTTGTAAGTTTAAAACAGAAATTCAGGACTTTGGGTAGGTACTCTCCTCTTACGTACTCTAATCGAGTTATGAGCAGAGTTCCTGCACGAGAAGCATCGATGCGAGTGATAGTTTACGAAATACAGACTGCCGAATTGATACGACGAATGACAAAAAAAAGAAAAAGAAAAAAGAATAACTTGCCTAGTGTGACAATTTTTGTATTGAATACATAGACTTTCTCACTCGGGATGGGGGTGGGGGGGGGCAGATAGTTAGTTCAGAGAAGAACAACAGCAGCAAGCAAGTTAAAAGCTCACATGGTGCATCTTCCCAAATCCAGTGAGCTTGTGAGATGAGACATCCAAGCTTTCGGCTAAAGGCGGACGAGCAGGTTGTCACGCCAGCGGAGACAAGTGATTTGTTGCTCCACTGACTGTCCCAGCTGCCGTGTACGTCAGTTGCCGGCCTCGTACATGTGTAGACAAATTAAGTTAATTAATAAAACCATATGTCCAAACCAGGAAAACCCTGCCCACTGCCGTTCCCAAGAATCCACAACATAATCCCACGCGGAGCAGGGGCATCAACTCGAAATCATTTCTTTTTAACATACCACAATAACGGGCAAAGTGACAACCATTACTTATTCCCAATTCTTTATTCGACAATCAGTTATCAACCGATAAAATTGGTTAATATCGAATAAGGAACTAGGATTAACCCTTTACCTAACGTAACGACCAAAACCGGCCAGCGCTATTCTCAAAAATCGCCTATCAATTTTCATTATTTTTTTCATCTCAAAAACATAGGTTATGACCCCTCGTTGGAACGAGCTCGTCGAGCTCGTTCCAACGAGGGGTCATGACCTATGTTTTTGAGACAAAAAATGAAAAAAAATAGTTATTTAAGAATTATTTTTGCAAGTGTCGTCTGCTTTTCATGTTAGGTAAAGGGTTAAGTAACGGTTGTCACGTCCATCACAATAACTTGACTGACGAACCTGCACAGGTTGAGTGAACGTTCGTTTTCTTCGCCATAAAATGAGGCAACCAATTTTTTGTTTGATCGAGTTTCAAGATTTCAAACAATAGCTAAAAGATTACTCGAATTGCTCTTATTATTTGTCAACTATTTCAAAGGCACGTGCTCATTTATTATAATCACAATAGCACATTCAACACTGACGCCGATATGCTGAGGTGTGATCAGCAGTTGGGAAGTGCTGAGCCCTTTCCACCAATGTATCACAACACAGCATGCTGGCTTTATGAACGATACTCGTGAAAAATATGTTTTCTGAGTTCCTCGTCGCAATAGTTGCACTTGAAGTAGTAAATATATGAGAATTATGGTATTTCTTATCACATTATTTATTATTGTTATTTAGTAGGGTTTAACGACACATTAACAGCCAAGGTCATATCGTGTCGGTGACCGTTTTCGGGCGGAGGAAGCCGGGGTATCCGGAGAGAACCACCGAGCAACGACAAGCAGCTGCAGGCTCCCCAACAGCGTAACTCCGCACTGCAACACAGTCAGGGTCAGATTGGTTGAAGACACGAGCACAGGTGGACAATCGGGGTGAATTGCCTTGCCTAAGGACACAACGCGGGAGTCCGAATCGATCGCTCAGACGGTCACCCATTCAAGGACTAACCGGGCTCGACGTTGCTTAACTTCGGTGATATGACGAGAACCGGTTACCACAACGCCACCGCGCCCCAATTTCTTATCACAAAACGTCTGAAAAGGATGACCAGAACATTGGAAAAATTAGACTTTATGATTCTGGAGAATCATCGCTTTTCCAGGTGAGATTCCATGATTTTTCATGACTCCAGAGTGTCTGACGAATTGTTTTTAACTGTCTCACTGAAGTTCCTTTTTTAATGTTATGAGAAAGATGGGTATAGTAGTCTCAAATGACTCAGTTTGATAAAAAAGTGTTTAGCTGAAAACCATCATTAATGGTGGATAAAGTTAATATCAATATCGTCGTCCGACAGGTTAATGACCGACAAAAGGAGTTACGTTTGTTTGACACATACCCACTGAGTGCTGTGGCTATTTGGAAATGGTCCATTTTATCTCAAATGTATCCAAAATATTGATGTCTGGCACCTTGTAGAGAAATAACAAGTGCTAACAGAAATATTTTTCCATGCAACTTGTAATGTTACACCATTAACTGCGAATGGCCATTTTTCCCTAAAAATTTACTAGATGTTTTCAGAGAAATACAGGGAGTGCATGAATTTTAAGCTTTTGATAGGATCTCATTGTTTATCTAGCCCAAAACGGGTTAAGGGTTGTTTTTTGAATACCCTTATTACTTACAAAATAATTCTCAGTGAATTCTACTTCCACTTATGTTAATCTCTCCTCTTAACCTTGGGTGCTGTGGGTACGCAAACACAGCCCATTTTATCAAAATTTTGATGTTTGAGAACCTGAATATGGTTACCAAATGCTTACTGGAATATTTTGTAATGCAACTTGTAATGTCACACTAAGATCTGAGAATGGCCAATTTTTCTTGAAGATCTGCGAGATGTTTTTAGAGAAATCCTCGGATAACATGATGTTTTAACCTTTTGAGGGGAATCACTATGTAACCAGCCCTAAACGGGTTAATGCTTGGTTTTGTGAATACCTCCATTACTTACAAGAATGATCCTCGATGAATTCCACTTCCAATGAAAGAGGTTATGTTTATCTCGCAGGTACACAATGGGTGTTATGGGTGCCCGAGAATACCGGAATATTTTGTACATGCAACTTGTAATGTCACACTAAGATCTGAGAATGGTTCATTTTTCTTGAAAAATTACAAGATTTTTTGGAGAAAACGGGTATTTTAAGCTTCTAAGGGGTATATCTCCTTAGCCAGTCAAAAATGGAGTAAGACCTCGATTTTTGATTACCCTTACTCCTTAAAAAACTTTTCCCTATCAGTTTTGTGCCCGGCAAAGGAAGTACGTTTCTCTGTTGCATTTCCATTTCATGTTGTTGGTATCCAAAAACAGACTATTTTTTTCACAATTTTGACATTTTGTAGCCCATGGAGGGTTAACAAATGTTTACCGGAATATTTTATCCATGCAACTGGTAATGTGACACCAAGACCTATCAATGGCCATTTTCTCTTGAAAACTTGCAAGATGTTTGTGAAGAAATCCAGGGCAAACATGAATTTTTTAAGCTTTTGATGTGTATTGCTATTAACCATCCAAAAGGGGTCAACGCTTGGTTTTTTGAATACCCTTATTACTTACAAAAATGGTCCTCTTTGAATTCCACTTCCAACAAAAGAGATTATGCTTATCTCTGCTGTGTTCATTGGGTGCTGTGCATGTCCGAAAACAGACCATTTCAACAAAATTACGATGCTTGGCAGCCTATGGAGGGTTAATAAACTCTCACCGGAATATTTTGTCCATGCAGCTTGTAATGTCAACAAAGATCTGCGAATTGTCAATTTTTATTGAAAACCTACAAGATGTTTTTAGAGAAATCCACAGAAAATGGGAATTTTAAGCTTTTAAGGCGTATCTCTCTTTAGCCTGCACAAAATGGGTTAAAACTTCCGACTTTTGAATACCCTTACTACTTACAAACATGTTTCCCTTTACATTGTGTGCTCGATAAAAGAAAGCACTTTTCTTTGTGGCGTACCCATTGGGTGCTGTTGGTGTCCGAAAACAGCCCACTTTATCATAATTTTGACTCTTAGTAGCCTGTGGAGGGCTAACAAAGCTGCTCACTGGAGTATTTTGTTCATGCAACTTCAATTGTCATACCAATACCTGCGCTTGGCCATTTTTTCTTGAAAATCTACAAGACTCGTTTAGAGAAATACACAGAAAACATGAATTTTTGAGCTTTTGATGGGTATTGCAGTTTAACCAGCCCAAAACGGGTTAACGCTTGGTTTCTCGAATACCTTTATTACTTACAAAAATGATCCACGGTGAATCCCACTTCCAATAAATGAAGTTATGTTTATCTCTCGTGTATCGTTTAGATGCTTTAGGGGACCGAAAACAACCCATTTCAACAAAATTGCGATGTTTGGCAGACTGTGGAGGGTTAACATATGCATTGCCTAATATCTCTTGTATATGAATGGTCGTGACACAGACAGGTCTAACAATGATGTATGTTAAAAAAAAATCTACAAGACGCGGTTCGAGAAAGTGCCTCTAAACCTTAATGTTGGCAGTTTTTTACAAATTCTGGCGAAATAAGGGTTAAATCGAAAAGTCCGCTTTGGTGCATTTGTAGATTTTGTGCCCCTCTGTGTGTGTGCAAAATTGTGTGAAAATCGGTTCGAAAATGGCTTCTGAATCGTGCGGACAAAATGTGTGGGAAAAAAATCACTTAACCCCGATTGCCTACATGGGGGCACGTTGACGCTGTGTTCTAAGGCGTACTGCACGTCGATGGTGCGCATGTCTTCAACCAATCTAACTCTGCCTGTGCCGCGGTGCGGAGTTCAGAGTTACGATGTTGGAGAGCTGACAGCTGCTCGTCGTTGCTCGGTGGTTCTCTTCGGGTACTCTGGTTCCCCCCACCCGGAAAACTGTCACGGTCACGGTCACGATTAGCCATTGTGCATAAGTATGTAACCTTAAAACACCAATAAATAAATAAATAAATAAATAAATAAATAAATAAATAAATAAATAAATAAATCATTCCTGCCGGGCCGTTAATGAACCACAACGCCCTACAAAATCATGTTATTGTATAATTATGCACAGGTTATAGTCTTTCCAAATGACAATAATTCCAACAATGATAACTCAGGGTTATATCTTCAGGTAATGCCGTAATCACCTTGTCTTTGTCCTCTTTCACTTTGGCTTTGATCTTTACTGATGCTGAGTTTTCTTAGCTTCTTTGAATGCCAGAAGTTTCCTGTTGCCATTCACCGCCCAGTAGAGTTTAAATGCTTTTATAATATCCATTGGTGTTATCTCATTCTCCATCAGCACTGACCCTATTTCATATTGTGGCCCGCGGATCACAGAATCCACAATTAAGCTTGATTTTATTGTTGATTTTGTAAAGCGAACTTCATCGGGATGAAGTTGATGGAAGTCTTGGTTGCTAGCAACAGTATTAAAAATTGTGGAAATATTTGTGGATGTACTGCTTAACCGAAATAATCATTCCTAGGAGGATACAATCCAGCACACATATAGTTAGAACTGCGCGAAGCCAAGGACGACGTTGTCACCGGTGTATTTGTTTGTGTAAGGATTTCAAATACCAAGTTCCTCCCGGGTATCCCCGAACTCTAATGGACACACCACTGTTAACTGTTGTAAACTTTCTCCGAGGTATGTAATAAGTTTCGTGTACAGGCACTTGCGAGCATTTTCCAAGATTTTTCAGATTTCTGAAAACCCAAAGTCGCCTGTTGTCGGCGGTAAACCACAAACCGTCCCGTTTCATTACACTTATAACTGGGATGCAAAGTACTGTAATAGTTCCATTACAAAGTTGGTCGAGTGTGTCTCCAATGTTTCTTCCACACCGGAATGAACTTTTTATTGAGTCCTGAGAAAATCGAATTTCAGAAGGATCGAGGAGCATGATTAACATAAAACTGAGACTACACACCCGAGAAAGATGCGCCATACGCACTGTGACGATCAAGCAGTCTTTATCTTTGTATACAATACCAGGACATGAATTCATTCCTGTTTTCAGTTTCGTTTACTATGCTTGTACGATTTATCTGAGGGGTATTGGAAGCATATTAGTAACACAAAGGATGTCTCTGAATGTCCAACTTTCGATATGCTCTATTGAATAACCAAATGCTGTATCGAAAAATCAGACCATAGGAACCCGTTACAAACTATTATTTAACACTTTACCTAACATGAAAAGCAGACGGCACTTGCCAAAAAATTCTTGAATAACTAATTTTTTTCATTTTTTGTCTCAGAAACATAGGTTATGACCCCTCTTTGTAACTAGCTCGACGAGCTCTTTCCAACGAGGGGTCATAACCTATGTTTTTGAGACAAAACGTGAAAACAATAATGAAAATTAATTGGCGATTTTTTTTTAGAATAGCGCTGGCCGGTTTTTGCCGTTACGTTGGGTAAAGGGTTAACAATAAAATACTATAAGTCAAGCATAACTAGATACACCCCCCAAAAATACTATATAATGGGGGTATCCAGTAATGTTTGTCTAATATTATTTTATAAGCGTAAAGTAGGGTACTAATGCGATTTTCTTTGCTGAAAAGGATAGTTTATGGGGTGTTGTTTCAGACTCTGATGGGTGCCACTTTTTCACTAATGATGTCATAAGCCACGCCCCCTTTTTGACCATATATTAACTATGAGTAATGTACTTTGAGGTATAAACATATCATGTTTGGGATCAAATTAAGCCTATTTTCATATAAAAAAATATATGGGTATACAAAATATACAATTCAAATGAAGGATTGTAGGCCCCCCAAGGTTCACTTTAAAAGTCATATAAGGTCACATATGGTCAAATAAGGTTGAAATTGTATACGACGCCCTCTCGAAATTTCACATTTCAACCCATTTGCATAGTCTTAGGGTATCAACGCATCTTAACATCGTAAGAAAGCGAAATATACCATAATGATGTTTAACCCCACAAGGCCTAATAATCAATATCTTGGGGGGGGGGGGGAGGGGGGGCGGGGCGATGGCTCAGTAGGTAGAGATGCAGGTTGCAAGCCGAGAGGTCCTCGATTGTGCACTTGTCACTTGTCTTCAACCATTGTTAACCCTGCCTTTGTGGAGTTAGTATGTTGGGGAGCCTGACAGTTGCTCGCAGTAGCTCGGTGGTTCTCTCTGGGTACTCCGGATTTCTCCACCCGTAAAACTGCCCCGACACGAGGTGACACTGGCTGTCGAAAGTGTCGTTAAACCCCAATAAATAAATATCGAGGGCTAGATATTGATGGTATCTGCCCTTCTGGTACATTCTGTCTTGTCTGGCAAAACAACAGTAGCTGCCATAGAAGAAGAGTGTAGAAAGTGTGGTAATCACGAATAGGTCGCCTCTGGGTTGATTGCTTAATCACACCAGTTATGATAATTTATTCACCTTTTATATTCGCTCTAGGGACGCGGACCGAACAGCAAAAAACCGGTACGGTCCGTTACGGACCGGACCGCCGTCATTGGATCGCTTTGGACATGGCGGTCCGGTACTGGCCCGGTTCGCATACTTTAATGCATAGACGTATGTCTAGCTATAGCACCGGGGTTATCTGGTACGAATCCGGAAATACACAGTGTCGTAAATGTCTGGTCATCTGGTGTGAGATGAAATGAAAAGTTTCAGCGCGCCGAAGGCGCACAGGGACGATATGGGATTTAAATCCCTTGCTACCCGAATAACTATATTTGCTTTATACTTTAGGTGTGCTAATGAAATTGTTGATAATTTATATGCCAAATCCAAGATGGCCACCGGCGGCCATGTTTTTTTCCGCGAAATTCCGAAAAAAATCGTTGTCAAGTTGACCTAAACATATTTAATCCATTTCCCATTTCCAAAGCCACGCAGCTGACCGGATTTTTTCCCCACAGATTTCGGAATTTTAAATTCCTGCTTCCATGTAATACCCTCAGCCGTCCCGAGTCTTCAACCAACTAGTTTATTTAGCAATCATAAGTACCCGGAGAGAACCACCTAGCATCGGCGAGCATTAACATGCTAACTCCACACAAGCATCATTAGCATTGGTTGAAGGCACGTGAACCATCTACATGTAGTACGCCTTAGTACACAACGCCACCGTGCCGCCACGTGGGCAATGGGGTGAAGTGTCCTGCCCAAAGACACAACATACTAACTCCATACACGCATGGCTAGCATTTGTTGAAGGCAAGTGTACCATCGACGTGCAGTACGCCTTAGTACACAACGCCAACGTGCCCTCACGTGGGCAATGGGGGTGACGTGTCTTGCCCAAGGACACAACGCGGTTGTCGCAGGTGGGATTCGAGCCGAAGACCTCTCGGCTTGCAGCCTTCACCTTTACCGACTGAACCACCGCGCGCCCCATCTTATTCCTACTGCAATCATAAGTTTACTATATACTGTTACACACATATTACTGCACCGATCAAGCTCAGGTTAAAAATTAAAACTCAAATACTTACAGATTGTCTAATCAATAATGTCCAAACCAGCAATTTAACCCTTTACCCAACGCAGACGATATCAAAATGAATTATTTTAAAAAAGACTTTTTTTAATTTTCAAAAAATTTCAATCAAACCATAGCATGTGACCCCTCATTGGAACGGACTCGTTCCAAAGCGATGTCACTTGATATGCTTTCGTTGACTTTTTTTAAAAAAATAATATTTTTTTATCAGCTGAATTTGCATATTACTCTGGGGTATGTGGCCGATTCGTTGGGCAAAGTGTTAATGAGGCAAATAATTTTGACATGTATGCAGTTCTTTCATCAATTATAGCAACATCTCTATGCATATGCATGTTTTGATAATGCTGACTGCATTAAAATCCTTACCTTCATACAGCGAGACAATGACTTTGCAACAAACAGGGACACCGAATTTAACCTTATCTATCATATGGTGTTTATTTATTTATTTGTGCGTTGACAGTCAGATGAAATATGTGAATTATTGTCTTTCTGTTTGGCAGATAGGCCATTTCAAAGAGAAGTTGCAATTTAACAATATTCAGCTCGATGTGAGGTATTCGGTATTTTAAAAGGGGTATACCTCGGAATCGGTTCCGCATTCGGTATCTGATTTCACTGTGATTTGCTGATAATACGGTATCAGTACCAAAGGCGAATCCACAACAAGAAAATACAGAATAAGTTGTTCTTGTATCATTCTACCACAAATGCCACTGCCAACGAGTTCAACAGTGGCATTTTCACGAAAACAAATCATATATACAGTACGTGAATATATGACCTTCGGAATATCGGACCTTCCAAGTTTTGGGCCCACCGGAATATCGGACCTTCTGAGAATTGGGCCGTCAGAATGAATACCAGACCTTCATATTATTGTGCCTTCGGAATATCGGTCATTAGAAGTAATGGACTTTGGGAGTAGTAGGTCTTCGAAATAACGCGCCGTGTACACTACCCTCAACAGCGAAAAGGGTGTCTTTTTGTACTTGTAAGGAGGTTCAGTAATAATCTAACCTACTGTCCATATTGTCTGTATTAAATTAAAAGTTTTACTGTCCCGCCTTCCTTGCCAAAAATTATGCATAACGTCCTTAAAGGGTTAAAACAAGATATTGTGACATTGAAACTATAACTAATTCAGGCGCATATAGCCATGATTCTGCAATAGGGAGTGCCCTATCCAGTTTGGAGGGGGGGGGGGGGTGGTGAGGGGTCAAAAAGAATATTTGGAAGGTCACTATGGTGTGTTGGGAGGCCTCCCCTAGCCCTATGACCCCCCGGTCGTTACCTCCTCCTCTCATGTTCCTTCAGGGACGTGAGTCCTAGTCAGGACAAAGCTTCCCCGAGAAACCTTTGCAAAATTCAGTTCCATAAGAGCGAATCTGAGGCACTTGTAGCACGTGTGGCCCAATATTGGGAAACATTTTTGGGCTCTACCCTCTGTGGTATGTAAAATTTCCATTGGACCGATGTTTTGGGGAGGAGGATCGAAAATTAGTGGGCCAAGCGCCAACCCCTACAATTTCTCGATAGTTTGCCATTAAGAGACTAAAGACTTCCACTGTTTTGTGCTTTTTTACTATGTAAAGCCACGGCGTTCGAATCGCTGAACTGTTTTTATGCTCTTTGACATAAATTCGATTTCGATGCTGATTCAGTTTTGAATCTCTTCCTATGAAAGCTTCGCTTCTGTCCAGTTTGTGGTGCAGTTTAATTAACCATTGTACATAAGTATGTGACCTTAAACACCAATAAATAAATAAATAAATAAATAAATAAATAAATGGTGGAGTTTAATAGCAAAATTAGATTTTGATTTCTCAGAACCTGAAGCGAGGCTCTAATACATAGCTGACTTTCGATATCGTTTTTTTTTAAAAACGAAACTACAAAGGATCATTCGAGATTGCCAAATAGTTATGGTATGTGATGAGACCCACTTATTAATGTCTAAAAATAAACCCTGGCGTAATAGTTCGAAAATACAAAATCAACTCATCAAGATAGGAACAACAAATAATTGGAACAATTGCATAAAATCATGAAACGGAAAAACACTCATAATAGGTTTGATCCATGTATATTTATATAGTTAGGGAACAATAATAATGTATTAATACTGGCTGAACATAAAATAAAATGAGGTTCCTCACAAATATTTGGTTTCGGCGACTTTTGAAGCTAATAGTAGATAGTAGCACAACCAAAGTCCTTCATATTCACATCAAAATTTTTTATTGTTAAAGATATCAAACATTTATCTCAAATAATGACAAAATCTGTTAACAAGTTCAATCCTAGAAATCATAGCGATGGGGAACTTTTAGACTGAATCTCGACCCCCGTTCGGGACGACCCGCGTTGTGTCCTTGGGCAAGGCACTTTATTCCGGTTGCCTACATGGGGGCACGATGACGCCGTGTACTAAGGCGTACTGCACGTCGAGCTTGAATAGAGTTAGAATGTTGAGGAGCTGACAGTTGCTCGCGTTGCTCGGTGGTTCTCTGCGGGTACTCCGGCTTCCTCCACCCGTAAAACTGTCACGGTCATGATTAGCCATTGTGCATAAGTATGTGACCTTAAACCCCAATAAATGAATAAATAAATAAATAAATAAACAAATAAATAAATAAATAGACTGAATGCTGGGAGATTAGAAGGGAGAGTGGGGAAGGTATAGCCCGGTGACGGACTGGGCTGATGTAGGGCTCCTCGTTAGAGGACCGCGACAAATAAGACTCGATTGAACAGTTCTGAAAGCGACATTAGTGGCAGGGTACACAGCAGTAGAAAAAAGTTCATATAAAATTGTTTTGTTACGATTTATAGATTTCCACCAGGTACTCTCCAGTAAATTGTAACAAAACAATTGTTTATAAAAAGAATCTTACAAACGTGAGACCCCTGTTGCTGGTAGCATGGGATCTTTGAAAAAATAATCATGCTACATATCACCCCTGGGGAAAAAATGATCACTCTTACCAGTTAAGAACATTTTATCGATAGATCTCAGTCTGCTAATGTTAAACAAGACATAAATGACGGACCTTCACGCATATATTTTGGGCTTAACATTTAAGAGACCTATAATACACCATTGGAATTGTGGGTGGCAAATTGTTTCTACATTTTTAAAAGATTTAAAATTTCTAACTTTTGGATATTAAGTAAGAAGATGAAAAATCAGCTTGTGCGTTCTACATAAAGCGAAGCACTTCTCGTAGAAGCGTGTTTCATGACTATTCCAACATACAACACTCGTAGTTTTACAAAAATAGGCCTACTCAAATGATTGGTGCAGTCTAGTACCCAGGGGTGGGATATCACTGGAAAAGTCGAAGAGTGAAGTCTCGACCCAGAAATCAGGTAATAGTTTGTAAAGAGGTAATGTTTCAGCTGTTACGAGATTCTTTGCCCACAAATGTTTCTCCGCTTCGCACAGCAGTAACCCCCACCCCCTCTCCCTCTATCTTTCTCCCCCCTCCCTCCCTCTCTCTCTCTCTCTCTCTTTCTTTCTCTCTCTCTCTCCCTCCCAGCTCATTTAAAAGATGAGCGATCAGAGTATTGCCACGAATGTTAATTTCTAATCTGTTTATGTCATCTACAAATTGTCGCCTGAATGAGGGTATGTTCTCTGTTAAACTGGATCGTGGAGCATGCCAGCATTTATGCGACAATGGAAAACACTGCCAAATTAAAGACTATAAATGTGAGCCGAATCGTAAGAAGTAATGTGCCTAATTGTTCTTTCCACTCGCTCATCGTTCATCCCACCCTGTTTCTTTTCCTCTCAACCCCTGTCTTGTGATTGTTTTGTTTGTTTACATACTTTTCCTATTTTATTGTTATAATAAAGCAAGAAGAAATTTTGTAACATACGTTAGCCATGGCACAATTTGTATCAATAATTTGTAGGAGCGGAGGGTGATCTAAGTGTTTAGCACCTGTCCTCCAATCCATTTTGCAATATTTATGCAAATGAAATATGTCTAAACTAATGTTTCAGTTAATGGACCGCCGGGTTGAAAGCATAAGTTAACCCTTTCCCTAACACAGGAAGCTGACACTTGTAAAATATGTCTTTTAGTAACTAAAACTTTCCATCTTTTGCCCTACAAAGAGCTTATGACCCTCAATGGAACGAGCTCCCAGAGCTCGTTTAATTCAGGTGCCATAAGCTATTTTTCAGAGATAAAAATTAAAGAAAAAAAAAATAATAAAATTTGAATAACGATTTGTGTAAACAGCGCTAGCTGGATATAAGTTCATATAACCGACATGTCAGGTTACTAGTAAGGGTTATAGCCTTATTCTTGGATAATTATGCTTGTTCGGAGAATTTGAGTAATTTTCTGCATGGGTTGAATGTCCAATCCGCGAATGTTTGGGTGGTAATCCAGTGTCTGTGTCGTGCATACTGCCCTCTTCAAGACGAAGAGACGTCATTCCGTTTATTTTCAGTTGAGAAGGTAAAAAACTAGACTAAGAAAAGCCTGGCATATCTATCACTTTGCTGTTGAAATGCTGTGATCTGATACGTTATTGGAAACATAACTATTTATAAGTTTAAAACAGAAATTCATGACGTTGGGTAGGTACTCTCCTCTTACGTACTTCAAACGAGTTGTGAGCAGAGTTCCTGCATGAGAAGCATCTATGCGAGTGATAGTTTACGAAATATAGACTGCCGAATTGATATGACGAATGAAAAAAAAACAAAAAAAAAAAAACAAAACAACAACTAAAACTAGAGAATTGTAATTTGTTGGATAAATTACGAGCTTTCCCAACTTTTCAGTGTGAAAATGCAGACTACATATAGCAAAGCAAGTGTTCAATTTGAAATTATCCATTTCCAAAATGACAAGAAAATGTAACCGAAGTTAGCTACTTTTAGCATTTTCGAATGGAACTTTTACCCACATTGTGCTTGAAAGTTAAAGATGAGATTAAAAACTAAACAGTAACTTTCTTCTGCAAGCATTGTTGCATCTATGCATACAAAAATAATTCTTACAAAAACATTGCAATTAGAGAAATTAGCGCTTGAAGTTAGTCATTCTCGAAGATAAAATGCTATGTTCATATCATTTGAGGCCAACTGGGGTTAATTTTAAAATATTTGTGTGGTGATTTTAGCGTATCATATTATGCTCTAAATGTGTGAACATCAATCACAGTCTGGGTGTCTTATAAGCGACATGGAGGAATCTTGAATCTTGGTATTTGAATGAACATGTAAAAGTTTGGGTGAGGGTTAAAACTTGGAATAAAACATATAACAGCAAAATTGTTCTTGGATGAATGCCCTATCTTCTCATGGGAAACGTTTTGAGAAAATATGCTCCGGTGCTGAGAAATTGCATGTAAATTTGGGCGAAAATAACAATTATTCCGACATTACCCTTATGGGAAGTCTCAAATCTGCGAAGGGTTAAACTTTTAATAATAACATATAGAACAAAATTTGTCTTACTTGGACTGCAGCATGCAGCTATAGAGAACATTCAGAGCTCAAGCAATTTAAAATGGAGTAAATCGTCACCTAAACTTGCCAAATTCTGGAAAAAAAATAGTTTTTTTGGACGGTACTTACTTTTATGCAACCAGAATGGGATAGAGTTAAACTTTACAACCACATACAACAGCAAATATGTTCGGTAATCAATTGTGAATACTTACATGAAAAGGTTTCGAAATTCACCCTTTCCAAAATGATAGAAAAAGCAACCAAAGTTGGCTAATTTTGGAATTTTCAAACGGTACTCTTATTCTCGCTCTCATTGTGCTTGAGGGTTAAATCTGAGATTAAAAAGTAAACAGTAACTTTCTTCCGCAATCATTGTTTCATCTGTCTATACCAAAATAATTGCTACAACAACCTTGTAATTAGAGAACTTTGCCCTTGAAGTTGGTCAATTTTGAAGAAAAAATCGAAATTCATGTCATTTTTGGCCAATGGGGGTTAATGTTGAAAGATTTAAGTGGTGATTGTGGTGTATCATATTATGCTCTAAATGTGTGGAAAATGTGAGCTGAATAACTGTAAACAATTTGGAGACTTTCGAAAAATGTTGTAATTTTGAAAGTTTGGCAGAATATTTTGAAAATACACGTTTTCACAGACATGGCGATAACGCATTTCACTAGATTTTATGACATTACATAAGTATGCCAAATTTGGTCAAAATCGTACAGCTTGTTTTTGAGCAGTGCAACAGACAAAATTCACGGCGAAAAAAAAAATAATAGAAAATTGTAATTTGTTGACCAAATTACGGGCTTTCTTAACTTATTAATGTGAAAAAGATGGCGGTTTTGTGTACACATGAAACTATCAGCCATATTAATTATTTAACCCGATTTTTCTGTACATTAATGATGAATCGTAGGGGTTTACTTTGTGTGTAGACACTAGTGTTTCTAAAATCTAGCCAGTAAAGTGTTTGAAATTAACCCTTTCCAAAATGATAGAAAAAGCAACCAAAGATGGCTAATTTTGTCATTTTCAAACGGTACTCTTATTCTTGCCCTCATTGTGCTTGAGAGTTAAATCTGAGAATAAAAAGTAAACAGCAACTTTCTTCCACAATTATTGTTGCATCTAACCATACCAAAATAATTATTACAACTACCTTGTAATTAGAGGAATTTGTCCCTTGAAGTTGGTCAATTTTGAAAAAAATGTATATTCAGGTCATTTTTGGCCAATGGGGGTTAATATTGAAAGATTTGAGTGTTGATTATAGTGTATCATATTATCCTCTAAATGTGTGGAAAAGTTGAGCTAAATAACTGTAAACAGTTTTGAGACTTTCGAAAAATGTTAAAATTTTGAAAGTTTTGGCAGAATATTTTGAAAATACACGCTTTCACAGACATGGCAAATGGGATTTTGCAAGTTCCCATGGTGCCACATAAGTGTGCCAAATTTGTTTGAAATCGTTCAGCTAGTTGTCGAGCTATGCCACAGACAAAATTAGGGGGAATTTCTTGAGGGTTAAAGTCGAGATTAAAAACTAAACAGTAACTTTCTTCTGCAAGCATTGTTGCATCTATGCAAACAAAAATAATTGTTACAACAACCTCGCAATTAGTGAAATTTGCCCTTGAAGTTAGTCAATCTTGAAGATAAAATGCTATATTCATATCATTTGTGGCCAACAGAGGTTAGTTTTGAAATATTTGTGTGGTGATTTTAGTGTATCATATAATGCTCTAAATGTGTGAACATCAATCACAGACTAAGTGTCTGAAAAGAGACATGGACTAATCTTGAATCTAGGTATTTGAATGAACATGTACAAGTTGAGGGTACTCCAATTCAAGGCCTGACATCTGGATGAGGGTTAAAACTTGGAATAAAACATATAACAGCAAATTGTTCTTGGATGAATGCCCTATCATCTCATGGAAAAGGTTTTGAGTAAATATGGCTCCAGTGCTGAGAAATTGCATGTAAAAGTTGACGAAAATAACAATTATTCCGACATTACCCTTATGGGAAGTCTCAAATCTGCCAAGGGTTAAACTTTTAATAACATATAAATACAATTTTTCATACACTGACTGCTGCATACAGCTATAGAAAACATTCAGTGCTCAACCAATTAAAAATGGAGTAAATTGTCACCTGAACTTTCCAAATTCTGGAAAAAATTGGAGTTTTTTGGACGGTACCTACTTTCATGCAACCAGAATGGGATAGGGTTAAACTTTTTAACAAAACGTACAACAGCAAATATGTTCGGTAATCAGTTGTGAATACGTACATGAAAAGTTTTCGAAACCCTTTCCAAAATGATAGAAAAGCACCGAAGTTGGCTAATTTTGGCATTTTCAAACGGTTCTCTTATTCTCGCCCTCATTGTGCTTGAGGGTTAAATCTGAGATTAAAAAGTGAACAGTAACTTTCTTCCGCAATCATTGTTCCATCTATCCATATCAAAATAATTGTTACAACAACCTAGCAATTAGAGAAATTTGCCCTTAAAGTTGGTCAATTTTGAAGAAAAAAGCTATATTCATGTCATTTTGGCCAATGGGGGGGGGTTAACGTTGAAAGATTTGAGTGGTGATTGTGGTGTATCATATTATGCTCTAAATGTGTGGAAAATTTTAGCTAAATAACTGTAAACAATTTTGAGACATTCGAAAAATGGTGACATTTTGAATGTTTTGGCAGAATATTTTGAAAATACGCGTTTTCACAAACATGGCAAATGGGATTTTGCGAGTTCATATGGTGTGCCCAATTTGGTTGAAATCGTTCAGCTAGTTTTCGAGCTATGCCACAGACAAATTTAGGGGGGAAAAAAAAAATAATAAAAAAAAAAATAACAAGGACAATTTTTTTGAAATTTAAGAATAACAATAATCTTTCTGAAACAAAGTTTGGGAAAGCCTAAAAAAAAATTAAAAAAAAAATAGAGAAGAAAAATTTTGAAAAAGAAGAATAACAAGAGTCTTTCCCAAACTGGGAAAGCCTAAAATTAATAACTTGCCTAGTGTGGCGATTTTTGTATTGAATACAACGTTTTTCCCACTCGGGAGGGGGAGGGGGTCAGACAGTTAGGTCCGAGAAGAACAGTAGCAGCGAGCAAGTCAAAAGCCTACATGGTGTATCTTCCCAAATCCAGTGAGCTTGTGAGATGAGACACATAAGCTTACGGCTAAAGGCGGACGAACAGGCTGTCAAGCCAGCGGAGACAAGTGATTTGTTTGACCCACTGACTGTCCCAGCTGGCGTGTACGTCAGCTGCTGGCCTCGTACATGTGTAGACAAATTAAGTTAATTAACAAGACTATGTGTTCAAATCAGGCAAACCCTGCCCACTGCCGTTCCCAAGAATCCACAGCACATTCCTACGCGGCGCAGGGGCATCAACTCGAAATCATTTCTTATAAACATACCACAAAAATGGGGACGTGACAAACATTACTTATTCCCAGTTCCTTATTCGACCTTAGTTATCAACCGATAAAATTGGTTGATAACGAATGTCGAATGAGGAACTTGGAATAAGTAACGGTTGTCACGTCCATCACAATAACTTGACTGACGAACCTGCACAGGTTGGGTAAACTTTCGTTTTTTTCGCCATAAAATAAGGCAACCAATTTTTTGTTTGATCGATTTTCTAGATTTCAAACAATAGCTAAAAATTTACTCGAATTGCTGTTATTATTTGTCAACTATTTCAAAGGCACGTGCTCGTTTTTTGTAATCACAATAATACATTCAACACTGACGCTAATATGCTGAGGTGCAATTAACTGTTGGGAAGTGCTGAGACCTTTCCACCAATGTATCACAAATTCACAATACAGCATGCTGGCTTAATGAACGATACTCGTGAAAAATCTGTTTTCCGAGTTCCTCGTCTCAATAGTTGTACTTCGGTAGTAAATATATCAGAATTATGGTATTTCTTATCACAAAACGTCTGAAAAGGATGACCAGAACAATGGAAAAATGAGTTGCTTGAAACAAGTTAGCCTTTCTTGGGTTGACCTATTTCTAAGTTGCATAGGTTGGACAGGCGCTCACCAAACTCATTTTCTGCTTGTTCGAGGTTGGCCTGTACTATCACGGAGCGTACAGTGGTGAAGACCCTGGGCGAGTGGAATAGGAAGGTCTATCTATAAATAACCTTTAGACAAGAATTGGGTGCCCGCTGGATCACTCGCCTCTAATGACAAGTCTTTTTGGAAACGACTATATGAGGTTAACACAGCCCTTCATCGTGTTAGATATATGCAATCAATCAGTAGAATAGAAGACACGCCACGAGGCGAGGTGTTCCGGTCTGCTAATCTCAACCTTGGTCCTGAATTTTTTTTTAATAACATTGTTATTGTTATTTAACTGGTTGAGTGCTGGATGCCCATATTCAGGCTTTATTCTGGAGTTCAAATATCACAACTCAAATACTTAAAATTCTGTAATCTTTGACGTGAAGTTATTTACTCTCCACGGAGTGCCTATAGGAACTTTTCCATGAATTGTAACAAGGCAAAGAGATGTGAACAATTTTTTCCGACCGAGCATAAATAGTACAGGCTTAAATTTTCAAAATTTTTTATGACAGAAACCGAACAAAAATGGATGTATAATGACAAAAATTGGTTGTTGCCATTTGAAACATATTTGCCCCGTTTAACAAGGATTTAAGGACTGTTCTTTTAAATTTAAAAAAAAAAGTACAAAAATAAATGAAAAATTTAACCACTAATTTGACAGAACCAAAACTGTGGCGGAGAACTTCTTCCTTGACTTTACGTCTTGAGGTTGACTAAAAACAATCCAGACTTCTCTTCTGAATACCCAGAGCGACAAACATCGAAGTGAAATGGGTTTTGTGCGACGAAGGCGCGCAGGGACGCCGTGAGGCAAGCACCTTTCGACAAACATACTGACAGAAAATCACTATTTTACACAGGTCATATTCTTTCCAAATGACAATAATTCCAACAATGATAACTCAGGGTTATATCTTCAGGTAATGCCGTAATCACCTTGTCTTTGTCCTCTTTCACTTTGGCTTTGATCTTTACTGATGGTTGAGTTTTCATAGCTTCTTTGAATGCCAGAAGTTCCCTGTTGCCACCCACAGTAGAGTTTAAATGCTTTTATAATATCCATTGGTGTTATCTCATTCTCCATCAGCACTCACCCTATTTCATATTGTGGCCCGCGGATCACAGAATCCACAATTAAGCTTGATTTTATTGTTGATTTTGTGAAGCGAACTTCATCGGGATGAAGTTGATGGAAGTCTTGGTTGCTAGCAACAGTATTAAAAATTGTGGAAATATTTGTGGATGTACTGCTTAACCGAAATAATCATTCCTAGGAGGATACAATCCAGCACACATGTAGTTAGAACTGCGCGAAGCCAAGGACGACGTTGTCACCGGTGTATTTGTTTGTGTAAGGATTTCAAATACCAAGTTCCTCCCGGGTATCCCCGAACTCTAATGGACACACCACTGTTATATGTTGTAAACTTAGTGAAAGATATGTAAGAAGTTTCGTGTACAGGCACTTGCGAGCATTTTCCAAGATTTTTCAGATTTCTGAAAACCCCAAAGTCGCCTGTCGTCGGCGGTAAACCACAAACCGTTCCGTTTTATTACACTTATAGCTGGGATGCGATGTACTGTAATAGTTCCATTACAAAGTTGGTCGAGAGTGTCCCCAAGGTTTATTCCACATCGGAATGAGCTTTTTATAGAGTTCTGAGAATATCGAATTTCAGAAGGAGCGAGGGGCATGGTTAACATAAAACCGACTACACATTCGAGGAAGGTGCGCCATGTTACAACCGATAATGTTACAACGCCGCATAATGTTACACCAACGCATAATGTTATAAATTCCGCATAATGTTATAACTTTTTTCAACCCGTTATGTTATAAAAATCGACGCATAATGTTATAACTTTTTTCAACTCGTTATATTACAACAAATTAACCGATAATGTTATAACTTCAAATAAACATACCTTTGGTAACTTATACTGTCATGACATCAGTTTCAGGTGGAGACCGTCCGTCTGTACTTGAGGGAACTCTTCAGTTCCCTGTGTAGAATTGGACCATTCTGACTTTAAATAATATATACCATTATTGTAATAAACCCATTTCTGTGATAAATTACGCGTCCATTATATGGTCGGACATTAGGTAAGGATACTATCCTATATTTTAAGGATACTAAACCCACAGAATCCCCCTTTTCGTCGTATGAAGCAATGAAAGCTATCAAAATGAGCACGATGCGCGCAAAAGCATACGTCTCAAAATAAAAGCTATGAAAATGAGCGCAATGAGTACCTCTTCATACGTCTCATACCCTCATTAAGGATACTATCCTACCTTTATTTGGGAGTGTTTTCTGGAGTGTTTGGGTCAGTTTTCTGAAGATTGTCGGGTTGTTTGGATTAATTAGATATCTATTGTCGGGTTGTTATAGGTGAGACGGAGCACGTGTTCCCATAACACGCACTGTGCATACCCACTCCTACCACCTATTATCATGACAATGACGTCACAACATGGCCACCCACGTGCACTATCATGACAACCCAACATGACCGCCCAGTCACCTGACCTGACTCACTTCCCCCGGGGTCGTACAAAATGGCTCATTTTCAACATACATAACTACTCAGCACCATCACCAACTCCGTCACAACACCAACATCAACACAGCTCCTCCTCCATAGCCTCATCCTTCTCCCTATACTGCATGTTCTAGTAATTCCGCCTTTTCCAGAACCAGTAATCTCAAATTCATCACTTCTACTTCTTCCAACATCTCCTCCATCTATATTATCATACCGTCTAGCACTACTGCATTATAGCATTCTCAGATAGCATCCTTTGCACAATCACCCTGATGTACTAATTCATGACCTCCTCTCTTTCTCAGCCTAATCCCTGCCCACCCCTTTCAGTCCTCCTAAACCCCTTCCCTCTTCCTACCCAGTCTCGCATCTTATTCTTGTTCCGTGCGGCAATACCAACCCGCCACATCCACCATATGTACCTCGCTCCATCCAACTTTTTGACCTCTTTTAACTCCACCTCATTTTTGTTCACTATTAGTTGTTAAAATGTCAAATTAATGAACAATAAGATATTCTTAGGACTAAGAAATAGGCGACAAATGAGTTTTAGAAGCCCAAAACAAACAGAAACAGAGGCATTTGCCCATCCCCAAAGGCATCAGGGGACTATGTCACACTACATTTCTAGAAGCGGAGACTACGCATGTTGGTAAACGTACCAACCGGATAAAATAGCACCCCTCCCCCACCACCCCCGCCTTCACCATGTTGGGCACTGGATGATCATGGTAATGACGTCACACGATTAAGTTACCAGGATAATCCGCGTCTATGTAACGTGACTATGTCATTCTATGATAAATCACCGGGAGTTGTGGGGGGGGGGGGGGGGGTATCTCCTCGCCTTAACCAGAGCAGAAACCTTTAGTATAAATATTGCATACCTTTATGCGGCAATAAATGGTAAGTGGTAAAATCCACCTACAATAGCTGTAACTGGAATTAGTATACAGAAGTTATAACATTATCGGTTAATTTGTTGTAACATAACGGGTTGAAAAAAGTTATAACATTATGCGTCGATTTTTATAACATAACGGGTTGAAAAAAAGTTATAACATTATGCGGAGTTTATAACATTATCGGTTGTTTACTACATTTTTTGTAACATTATGCGTTGGTGTAACATTATGCGGCGTTGTAACATTATCGGTTGTAACACGCCATACGCTCTGTGACGATCTAGCAGTCTTTATCTTTTTATACAATACCAGGAAATGAATTCATTCCTATTTTCAGTTTCGTTTACTCTGCTTGTACGATTTATCCGAGGGGTATTGGAAGCATATTAGTAACATAAAAGATGTCTCTGAATATCCAACTTTCGATATGCTGTATCGAATAATCAAATGCTGTATCGAAAATTCAGACCATGGGAACCCGTTACAAACTATTATTTAACCCTTTACCTAACATGAAAAGCAGACGACACTTGCCAAAAAATTCTTGAATAACTAATTTTTTTCATTTTTTGTCTCAAAAACATAGGTTATGACCCCTCTTTGGAACGAACTCGACGGGCTCCTTCCAACGAGGGGTCATAACCTATGATTTTGCGACAAAAAGTGAAAACAATTATGAGAATTAACTGGCGATTTTTGAGAATAGCGCTGGCCGGTTTTGGACGTTACGTTGGGTAAAGGGTTAACAATAAAATACTATTAGACAAGCATAACTAGATACACCCCCCCCCCCCCCCCCCCAAAAAAAAAAAAATACAAAATAATGGGGGTATCCAGTTATGTTTGTCTAATATTATTTTATAAGCGTAAAGTAAGGTACTAATGCGATGTTTTTTTGCTGAAAAAGGATAGTTTATGGGGTGTTGTTTCAGACTCTGACGGATGCCACTTTGGCACCAATGGGCAAATTTTGACCATATAATAACTGTGACTAATGTACTTCGAGGTATAAACATATTATGTTTGGTATCAAATTAAAGCTATTTTCATATAGAAATAATATATGAGGATACAAAATGTACAAATCAAATGTAGGTTCCCCAAAGATCACTTTAAAGGTCATATAAGGTCAAATAAGGTTGATATTGTATGCCACGCCCTCTCGAAATAATTTCGCATTTGAACCCATTTCACGCCATTTGCATAGTCTTAGAGTATCAATGCATCTTAACATCGTAAGAAAGCGAAATATACCATAATGCTTTTTAACCCAACAAGGCCTAATTATCAATATCTGGGGAGGGGGAGGGGGGGGGGGGGTCAGTAGGTAGAGATGCAGGTTTCAAGCCGAGAGGTCCTCAATTGTGCGCTTGTCTTCAACCAATGCTAACCCTGCCTGTGTGGAGTTAGTATGTTGGGGAGCCTGACAGTTGTTCGCCGTTGCTCGGTGGTTCTCTCTGGGTACTCCGGATTCCTCCACCCATAAAACTGTCCGACACGAGGTGACACTGGATGTCGAAAGTGTCATTAAACCCATTTAAATAAATAAATAAATAAATAAATAAATAAATAAATATCGAGGGCTAGATATTGGTGGTATCTGCCCTTCTGGTACCTCCTGTCTTGTCTGGCAAAACAACAGTAGCTGCCATAGAAGAAGAGTGTAGAAAGTGCGGTAATCACGGATAGGTCGCCTCTGGGTTGATTGCTTAATCACATCAGTTATGATAATTTATCCACCTTTATATTCGCTCTAGGTACGCGGACCGGACAGCAAAAAACCGGACCGGACCACCGTCATTGGGCCGCTTTGGGCATGGAGGCCAGGTACTGGACCGGTTCGCATACTTTAATACATAGATGCATGTCTAGCTTTATTATCTGGTACGGAAATCCGAAGCTCACCAGTCAATAGACTCAATACACAGTGTCGTAAATACCTGGTCGTCTGGTGTGAGATGAAATGAAAAGTTTCAGCGCGCCGAAGGCGCACATGGACGATGTGGGATTGAAATCCCTTGCTACCCGAATATCTTTATTTGCTTTATAGCTTTAGGGTAGGGTGTGCTAATGAAATTGTTGACAATTTATATGCCAAATTCAAGATGGCCACCGGCGTCCATGTTTTTCCGCAAAATTCAGAAATGAAAGCGTCAGTGACACTGTAGCTCAAATTGCTAAGACATATAGTATGTGACACAGAAATGACAAACATCTAGGTAATGACCTGATAACAAAGGTACATATAAAGTATTGTAACGGTCTGTACATAATTACTGACCGTAGCCCGTAACAAATGTATAGGTAAAGTATCGTAAAGGTGGGCAACAGTCAGATGCTAAACTAGAAAAGAAATCTTTGAGTCCCAGAATGGGTCTGACTGAACCCTAAAATATTTGTTCTCATAGCACAATGATAACAAAGGCACCCCAAACACTCGTTCCTGTCCCAAGATGATAACAAAGGTACCCAAGAAGTTTCGTGAAGATCGGTTCATAAATACGGCCTCTAGCCTGAGCCGTATAGAAGTTGTGTACAAAAAACTGATTGGACCTAATTTCGGTACACAATGGCCACTGGCAGCCATCTTGAATTTTGAACCGCACCTAGAACCACTCGTTCTCGTCCCAAGGTGATAACAAAGGTACCCAAGAAGTGTCGTGAAGATCGGTTCATAAATACAGCCTCTAGCCCGAGCCGTATTGACATGTGCACTTACTGTGTATAAGTTGCACTGAATAAATCAAAGTTCATCTAATTTGCATAAATTCTGCACGAGAAAAAAAAACCCGTATTATATGTGATGTATTCCATGTTACTACACATTCATTCAAAAATTTATTCAAATCAGAACCTTCATATAGAGGTTCTGTGCCAAAAACTGATTGTACCTAATTTTGGTACAAAATGGCCGCCGGTAGCCATCTTGAATTCCGGACCGCACCCCAAAACACTTGTTCTCGTTCCAAGGTGATAACAAAGGTACCCAAGAAGTTTCACGAAGATCGGTTCATAAATACAATAGCAGTGAAGTATTGACATGTGCACTTGCTGTGTATAAGTTGCACTGAATAAATCAAAGTTCATCTAATTTGCATAAATTCTGCACGAGAAAAAAAAACGTATTATTTGTGATGTATTCCATGTTACTAAACATTCATTCAAAAATTTATTCAAATCAGAACCTTCATACAGAAGTTCTGTACAAAAAACTGATTGCACTAATTTTGGTACAAAATGGCTGGTGGTGGCCATCTTGAATTTCGGACTGCACCCCAAAACACTCGTTCTCGTCCCACGGTGATAACAAAGGTACCCAAGAAGTTTCGTAAAGATCGGTTCATAAATACGGCCTCTAGCCTGAGCCGTATAGAAGTTGTGTACAAAAAACTGATTGGACCTAATTTCGGTACAAAATGGCCACTGGCAGCCATCTTGAATGTTGGATCGCACCCAGAAACACTCGTTCTCGTCCCAAGGTGGTAGCAAAGGTACCCAATAAGTTTAGTGAAGATCGGTTCATAAATACAGCCCCCAGCCCGAGCCGTATTGACATGTGCACTTACTGTGGATAAGTAGCATTGAATAAATCAAAGTTCATCTAATTTGCATAATTTCTGCACGAGAAAAAACCCCGTATTATATGTGATGTATTCCATGTTACTAAACATTCATACACAAATTTATTCAAATCAGAACTTTCATACAGAAGTTCTGTACAAAAAAACTGATTGCACTAACTAAAGTAAAAATTGGCTGCTGGTGGCCATCTTGAATTTCAGACAGCACCCAGAAACACTCGTACTCGACCTAAGGTGATAACAAAGGTACTGAAGAAGTTTCGTAAAGATCGGTTCATAAATACGGCCTCTAGCCAGAGTCGTATTGAATTGTTGACGGACAGACGGACGTCCAGACGGCCAGACGGACGACTACCCATGGCATAACCTCAAATTTGACTTACGTCAAAGTAGAGCTAAAAATCTTTGTCAAGTTGACGTAACATATTTAACCCATTTCCAAAGCCACGCATCTGAAAGGATTTTTTTCCCACAGATTTCAGAATTTTAAATTCCTGCTTCCGTATAATAACCTCAGCCGTCCCGAGTCTTCAACCAAGGATCAAGCTCAGTTTAAAAATTAAAACTCAAATACTTACAGATTGTCTAATCAATAATGTCCAAACCAGCAATTTAACCCTTTACCCAAAGCAGACGATATCAAAATGTATTATTTTAAATACCATTTTTTAAATTTTCAAAAAATTTCTACCAAACCATATCATGTGAAGCCTCATTGGAACGAGTTCGACGAGCGCGTTCCAAAGAGGGGTCACATGATATGCTTTTGTTGAATATTTTGAAAAATAATATTTTTTTAGCTGCTGAATTTGCATATTATTCGGTCGGATATGGCCGATTCGTTGGGTAATGAGGGTTAATGAGGTAAATAGTTTTGACATGCATGCAGTTCTTTCATCAATTATACCAACATCACTATGCATATGCAGGTTTTGATAATGCTGACTGCATTAAAATCCTTACCTTCATACAGCGAGACAATGACTTTGCAACAAACAGGGACACCGAATTTAACCTTATCTATCATATGGTGTTTATTTATTTATTTGTGTTTAATGCTCAGATGAAATCCGTCATTCTATTTGGCAGACAGGCCATTTGAAAGAGTAGTAAGTAGTTCCAATTTAACCATTTACCTAACATGAAAAGCTGACGACAGTTGCAAAAAAAAAATTCTTGAATAACTATTTTTTTAATTTTTTGTCTCAAAACATAGGTTATGGCCCCTCATTGGAACGAGCTCGACGAGCTCGTTCCAAAGAGGGGTCATAACCTATGTTTTTGAGACAAAAAATGAAAAAATAATGAAAATTAAATAGCGATTTTTGTGAATAGCGCTGGCCGGTTTTGGTCGTTACACTGGGTAAAGGATTAACAGTATCTAGCTCGATGTGAGGTATTCGGTATTTTAAATAAGGGGGGGAGGGGGGGGGGGGCGGATTCCTCGGTATCGGTTCCGTATTCGGTATCTGACTTCACTGTGATTTGCTGATAACACGGTATCCACGGTATCAGTAACAAAGGGGAATTCACAACAAGAAAATACAGAATAAGTTGTTCTCGTATCAGTCTACCACGGCGCCACTAATACCACTGCTCAACAGTGGCATTTTCTTACGAAAAAAAATCATATCTACAATAATTTTGTGACTTATTCTAAACACTCCTAAACTTTTAAAGCCTTATTTCAGGCGTATGCAATATCAGTGCATGTGCCCTGATCATGCCATCTTCAAGAGGTCCTACTGACAATAGACAAAGCACCTGAACAGTGATTTCTAGACAAGTCTTGGCTGCCTGTTAACGCAGCCAAGACTTGGTTAGAAATCACTGCTAAGCAGCTGGACATGTACAGTTTGTTGTCTAGCGAGAATTCAGGACAATTGCCCGGCCCCCCCGAGTGTTAACAAAAACTGAAAAGAAAATCAGCCACTTCTTTCATGAAAATGAACCCTTCAGTTACTATCAAGCCTCAACAGGGCCTTATAAGTAGCGAATACAGGAAAATTTGAAAATTCATACAGTTTCGGTATTAAATGATTGGTTGGGTTCGGTTGTTCGGTACGCTATGGTATCGGTATCGGTTCGGTTTTTCGGTATATTGTCCATCTCTACAGGGCAGATAGGCCATTTGAAAGAGAAGTTCCAATATAACAATACAATATTCAGCTCGATGTGAGGCGAGCTGAAATTGAATATTGCCGAAATAAATCTAAGATCGTGCGATACTTTTTCAAGGATTTCAAAGGAAGCTTCCAATATTTAACGACGTTACAGACAAGGGATTTCTAGATGCCAAGAGTTTCAAGGAATTAATGAAGCCTCGAGGCCCTGCCGAAACTGATATGTGCTGTTAGGTGACTCACTCCTGGAAAGGGTCGAATCCTTTTCAATGATTTAGCACATAACAGTATCACTATTTCATAAGGAGAAAAAGAAACACAAAGATGATGGTCTTTTTCAAGAATAAATGGAGGCCATGAAACAAAGAAATTTGTTTTCAGGGTAAACAGTTAACTCGGTGGCGGTCGAGGGGGTACTGGGATGGGTCGTTGGAGTTGTGGGAGAAGGGGGTGGGATGGATCCTCCGGGTTGACCATGGTACGGCCCGGTGTGAGAAAATTTTGATTTCCAGGTTTGAAAAGATTGTATCTAAAAACAAATTTTTTCCTGTTTTATGTTAATATTCGGCGTAACTATCCAATTGCCGACGCTCAGAGTAGGGCCTTTGCGCTCGGAGTCGCCCCCCCCCCCCCCCCCCCCCAAAAAAAAAGAAGTTCTACCTATACAGAACACATTTTGTGTGTTACTGGAGGGAATGGATGGAATATCATAAAAAACAATGATTCGATATTCTTTAAAACTCATCCTCACTGAAAAGACCCCCAAATATTTTGAGAAAAAACATTTTTTTAGTAAAAATATCTTCTTCAAACGTTTGGGTCGCCCCCAGACTTACTCCACCCCTCTCATTATGGGTGCCGCCAATGATTTAATCTTTTAAACACTGATGCCCTGAATGGACTTATATCCTGTCATGTACCTCTATTCCGAAGGTCTAATACTCCGAGGTACCGATATTCCGGAGGTCCAATACACCAAAGATTCGATATTCCGAAGGTCCAATACTCCGAGGCACCGACAGACCGAAGACCCAATAGATCGAAGGCCCAATACTCCTCGCGTCCGAAGGTCTAATACTCCGAACAGTCCGAAGGTCTAGTCACCTGTCTTCGAAAGCCCAATATTCCGAAGACCCACTCCTCCGAATGTCACTCTGACGGTCTACAAGACCGTTTTAGACTATATGACCTTTGGAGTATTGGACATTCGGAACATCGGGCCATCGGAGTTCTGGACCTTTTGGACTATTGTGCAGTCGGAATATATGACCTTTGGAATATCGGACCTTCGAAGTATTGGGCCGCCGGAATATCGGACCTTCTGAGCATTGGGCTGTCAGAATGAATAGCGGACCTTCATATTATTGTGCCTTCGGAATATCGGTCCTTAGAAGTAATGGACATTGGGAGTAGTAGGTCTTCGAAATAACGCGCCATATACATTACCCTCAATAACGAAAAGGGTGTGTCTTTTTCTACTTGTAAGGAGGTTCTGTGATAATTTAACCTACAGTCCCCATGGTCTATATATTAATTTACTGTCCCTCCTTCCCTGCCAAAGATTATGCATAACGTCCTATAAGGGTTAAAACCAGATTTTGTGATATTGATACTATAATTCAGGCGCATATAGCCATGATGTTGCAATAGGGAGTGCCCTATCCAGTTTTGGGGGTGGGGCAAACATGATATTTGAAAGGTTATTGTGGTGTCTTCGGTGGCCTCCCCTAGCCCTAACTATGAATCCCCGATCGTTATCTCCTCCTCTCACTTTCCTTCAGGGACGTGGGAGGAGGGCGTAACGACCTGAGTCCTGGTTAGGACAAGGCTTCCCCGAGAAACCTTTGCAAAATTCAGTGCTCTAAGAGGGAATCTGAGGCACTTGTAGCGTGTGTGGCCCTATATTGGGAAACATTTTTGGGCTCTATCCACTATGGCATGTGAAATTTCTATTGGGCCGATGTTTTGGGGAGGAGAAGCGAAAATTAGTGGGCCAAGGGCCCCCACCCCTACAATTTCTCGATAGTTTGCCACTAAAAGACGAAAGACTGAAGACTTTCACTGTTTTGTTAGTTCAGCTATCCGAACATCGTTCACTACCCTCAATAGCGAAAAGGGACAGTATTTTTGTATTTGTAAATTTTTTCTGTCCCTCCTTCCTAGCTTTTATGCCAAAAATATGTATAACGTCCTTTAAGGGTTAAAACAAGATTTTGTGACATTGAAACTATAACTGATTCAGGCGCGCAAAGTCAGGATTCTATAATAAGGAGGGCCCTGCCCAATGGGGGTGGGGTGAGGGGGGGGGGGCTATATTAAATTAAATTTTTTTTGTCCCTCCTTCCTAGCTTTTATGCCAAAAATATGTATAACGTCATTTAAGGGTTAAAACAAGATTTTGTGACATTGAAACTATAACTGATTCAGGCGCACATAGCCAAGATTCTATAATACGGAGGGCCTACCCAATGGGGGGCGCATGACATTTTGACGGTCGTTGTGGTGTGTTCGGTGGCCTCCCCTAGTCTTAACTATGACTCTCCGGTTGACACCCCTCCTCTCACTTTCGTTCAGAAACGTGGGAGGAGGGGGGTAACGACCGGGGTCCTAGTTAGGAAAGGCTTCCCCGAGCAACTTTCGCAAAATTCAGTGCCCAAAGAGCGAATATGAGATTATGAGGCACTTGTAGGCTGTAGCGTTTGTAGCTCTACATTGGGAACCATTTTGGCTACTGCCAAAAGCCACGACGTTCGAATCGCTTAACTGTTTTATACTCTTTTTGACATACATTCGATTTCCATTCAGTTTTGAATCTCTTCTTGTGAAATCTTCGCTTCAGTTCAGTTTTTGGTGCAGTTTAATAGCAAAATTAGATTTTGATTTCTCAAAACCTGAAGCGAGGTTCTTATAGTTGACTTTCGGTATCGTTTTTTTTTAACCCTTTACCCAACGAATCGGCGACATCCGCCCGCCGTAATATGCAAATTCAGCAGCTGAAAAAATATTATTTAAAAAAAATTTTAAACAAAACCATATCATGTGACCCCTCTTTGGAACGAGCTCGCCGAGCTCGTTCCAGGGAGGGTTAACATGATATGGTTTTGTTGACATTTTCTGAAACATTTAAAAAAAAGATATTTAAATTAATAACTTTTGATATCCTCTGCGTTGGGTAAATGGTTAAAACCGAAACTACAAAGGATGATTCGAGATTGCCAAATAGTTATGGTATGTGATGAGACCTACTTATTAATGTCTAAAAATAAACCCTGACGTAATAGTTCGAAAAAGCAAAATCATCTCATCACGATAGGAACAAGAAATAATTTGAATAATTACATAAAATCATGAAACGGAAAAACACTTATAATAGGTTTGATCCATGTATATTTATATAATGAAAAATGATAATGTATTAAATATAATACTGTCTGAACTTAAAATAAAATGAGGTTCCTCACAAAAACTGGGTTTCGGCGACTTTTGAAGCTGATAGTAGATATAGTAGCACCAACCAAAGTTCTTCATATTCACTAGAGCTGGAGGTTAACCGAAACCGAACCGAGGTTTTTCGTTTTTTTAAAAAACCGAAACCGAAACCGTCGACATCCCGTAATCTAAGGTTTTTCGTTTTTATTAAATACTCTCTTGCTGCAGAAATTCACAGAATGTAGCCATCCCAGACTAGTGAGAGTACCCAGACACTGCCAATGGCAGTGTCTGGGTACTCTCACTACTCTGGGAAGGCTACATTCTGTGAATTTCCGACATTTCAGTTTAGTTGTGTTTGCAGCTTTCCTCAAGTTGCGTGTAGGTGTCAGAGCTCGAAAAATGACCAAGCACAATAAAAGTTCTTATATTTAGGTAATTATTATATTGGCCTTCCTGATTCTTCATGTATTTATAGCTTATTTCGCGGCACTCATTGAGTTTCACTCAATTTCACTGCCATTCAGTTTTATAACTCCGGACATAATGAGGTTTATTGAATTTTATTTGGCCTCATGAACAAACCGAAAACCGAACCGAACCGAGGTTTTACTCCACCTGAAAAACCAGAAGCGAAACCGAACAAGAAATTTAAAAACCTACAGCTCTAATATTCACATTAAAATGTATTATTGTTAAAGAAATCAAACATTTATCTCAAATACTGACAAAATCTGTAAACTGGTTGAGTGATAGAAGTCACTACCATGGCGATGGGAGGAATTATGAAACACTTTTCGACTGAATGCTGGGAGATTAGGAGGGAGAGATGGTGAGGCCGAATAATTATTATTATTATGACTCGACTGAAAAGTGTTGAAAGCCACATTACTGGCTTTACAGTGTAGATATAAAATTGTTTTTTACAATTTACAAGAGAATGCCACCAGATACTCTCCAATAAATTGTAATAAAACAATTGTTTATGGAAGACTCTTACAAACTTGAGACCCCTGTTTCTGGTAGCATGGTATCTTTGAAAAAAATACTCATACAACAATTCACCCCTTGGAAAAATTAGCACTCTGCCAGTTAAGTACATTTTATTGTCAGATCTCCGTCTAGAAAATGTTATTATAACAAGACATAAATGACTGACCTTCACGTATGTATCTTGCGCTTAACATTCAACCCTTTACCTAACCTGAAAAGAAGACGACACTTGCAAAAATAATTTTGAATAACTAATTTTCGCGCGCTTGTCGGTTTTGTCCGTTACGGTAGGTAAAGGGTTAAGAGATGTGTAATACATCATTGGAGTTGTGAGTGGCAAATTGTTTCTGCCTGTTTGAAAGAATTAAATTTTATAACTTTTGGATAATATGTAAGAAGATGAAAAATCAGCCTGCGAGTTTAACATATTAAAGTGAAGCACTTCTCGTAGAGGAGTGTTTGGTGGCTCTTCCAACATACAACACTCGTATTTATATATTTATATTTATTGATGTTTAAGGTCACATATTTATGCACAATGGCTAATCATGACCGTGACAGTTTTACGGGTGGAGGAAGCCGGAGTACCCGGAGAGAACCACCGAGCAACGACGAGCAACTGCCAGCTCCCCAACATCGTAACTCCGCACTGCAGCATACAACACTCGTAGTTTTACAAAACTCGGCCTACTCAAATGATTGGTGAAGTCTAGTACGCAGGGGGTGGGTGTCACTTGAACACTCGAAGAGTGAAGTCTTGACCCAGAAATCAAGTAATAGTTTGCAAAGGAGCATAGGTAATGTTTCAGCTAACGGACCGCCGGGTTGAAAACATCAGTTAACCCTTTCCTTAACACAAGAAGACGACACTTGCAAAATGTCTTTTAATAACTAAAATTTTCCATCTTTTGCCCTACAAAGAGATTATGACCCTCAATGGAACGAGCTCACAGAGCTCGTTCCATTGAGATCCCATAAGCTATTTTTCAGAGAAAAAAAATTGAAAAAATGATAAAATTTGAATAACGACTAGTGTAAACAGTGCTAGATGGATATAAGTTCATATAACCGTTATGTCAAGTTACTAGTAAGGGTTATAGCCTTATTCTTAGATAATTATGCTTGTTCAGAGAATTTCAGTAATTTTCTGGGTTGAACGTCCAATCCGCGAATGTTTGGGCGGTAATCCAGTGTGTGTGCAGTGCATACTGCCCTCTTCACGACGAAGAGACGTTATTCCGTTTATTTTCAGTTGAGAAAATCAAAAACGAAACTAAGAAAAGCCAGGCATATCTGTTACTTTGCTGTTGGAATGCTGTGATCTGACACGTTACTGGAAACACACCTCTTTATAAGTTTAAAACAGAAATTCAGGACTTTGGGTTGGGGGTACTCTCCCCTTACGATCTCTAAGTGAGTTCTGACTTGTGAGCAGAGTTCCTATATGAGAAGCGTCGATGCGAGTGATAATTTACGAAATGCATACAGACTGCCGAATTGATTCTACAAATGACGAAAAAAAAAAAAAATGAAAAAAAAAATAAAAAAAAAATGAAAAAAAAACCCCTAAAGAAATGAATAACTTGCCTAGTGTGATGGAGGTAAGGTAGTTAGTTCAAAGAACAACAGCAGCGAGCAAGTCAAAAGCTCACATGGTGCATCTTCACAAATCCAGTGAGCTTGTGAGATGGGACATCCAAGCTTTCGACAAAAGGCGGATGAACAGGCTGTCATGGCAGCGGAGACAAGTGATTTGTTTGGTCCACTGACTGCCCCAGCTGGCGTGTATGTCAATTACTGGCCTCGTACATGTGTAGACAAATTAAGTTAATTAACAAGACCATGTGTTCAAATCAGGCAAACCTCGCTCACTGCCGTTCCGAAGAATCCACAACATACTCCCACGCGGCGCAGGGACATCTACTCGAAAACATTTCTTATAAACATACCACAAGAACGGGGATGTGACAACCATTACTTATTCCCAGTTCCTTATTCGACATTAGTTATCAAACGATAAAATTGGTTGATAATGAATGTCGAATAAGGAACTTGGTATAAGTAACGGTTGTCACGTCCATCACAATAACTTGACTGACGAACCTGCACAGGTTGAGTGAACGTTCGTCTTTTCCGCCATAAAATAAGGCAACAGATTTTTTGTTTGATCGGGTTTCTTGACTTCAGACAATAGCTAAAAATTTACTCTAATTCCTCTTATTATTTGTCAACTATTTCAAAGGCACGTGCTCGTTTATTATAATCACAATAATACATTCAACATTTAAGCTGATATGCTGAGGGTGTAATCAACTGTTGAGAAGTGCTGAACCCTTTCCACCAATGTATCACAACACAGCATGCTGGCTTAACCCTTCACCTAACATGAAAAGCAGACGACACTTGCAAAAATTATTGAATAACACATTTTTGTCTCAAAAACATAGGCCATGACCCCTCGTTGGAACGATCTCGTTCCAAAGAGGGGTCATAACCTATGTTTTTGAGACAAAAAATGAAAAAAATAATGAAAATTAATTGGCGATTTTTGAGAATAGCTCTGGCCGGTTTTGAACGTTACGTTGGGTAAAGGATTAATGAACGATACTCGTGAAAAATCTGTTTTCGGAGTTCCTCGTCTCAATAGCTGTACTTACAGTGGTAAATATATGAGAATTACGGTATTTCTTATCACAAAACGTCTGAAAAGGGTGACCAGAACAATTGAAAAATGAGTTGCTTGAAAGAAGTTAAGTCTTTCTCGGGTTGTCCTATTTCTAAATTGCATAGGTCCGACAGGCCCTCACAAAACTCATCTTCTGCTTGTTCGAGCTTGGCGGAGCGTTTCGTGGTGAAAACTCTGTGCGAGTGGAACGGGACAGGTCTATCTATAAATAACCTTTGAGACAAGAACCGGGTGCACGCTGGATCACTCGCCTCTCACGAAAAGTCTTGGTTGGAAACGACTATATGAGGCTAACAGAGCCCTTCATCGTGTTAGATGTATGTAATCCATCAGTAGAATAGAAGACACGCCACGAGGCGAGGTGTTCCGGTTTCCTATAATCAACCTTGGTTCTGAATTGTTTAATAACATTGTTATTTAACTGATTGAGTGCTGGAAGCCCACATTTGGACTGTGTTCTGGAGCTCAGATATCACAACTTAAAGACTTAATATTCTATTATCTTTGACGTGAATTTATTTATTCTCCACCGTTTACCTTGCTACCGTTTATGGGAAAGTGCCTATAGGTCCTTTTCCATGAATTGTATGAAGGCAAAGAAATGTGAACACATTTCTTCCACCGAGCACAATTTAGCACACATCCAGTTAGGCTTAAATTTTCAAAAAATGGATGTATAATGACAAAAATGCTACTTTAAAACAAAAATCGGTTATTGCCATCTGAAACATATTTGTTCCGTTTAACAAGGATTTAAGAACTGTTCTTTTTAACATTTTGCAAGAAAAAAGTAAATAAATGAAACACATATCCACTAATTTGACAGAACTAAAACTGTGGCGGAGAACTTCTTCCTTGACTTTACCTGTTGAGGTAGACTAAAAACAATCCAGACAAAACAATCAAGACTTGTCCTCTGAATACTTGGAGCGACAGACATACTGACCGAAATCACTATTATACACAGATTATAGTCTTTCCAAATGACAATAATTCCAACAATGATAACTCGGGGTTATCTTCACGTAATGCCGTTAACACCTTGTCTTTGTCCTCTTTCACTTTGGCTTTGATCTTAACTGATGGTTGAGTTTTCTTAGCTTCTTTGAATGCCAGAAGTTTCTCGTTGCCATCCACAGCCCAGTAGAGTTTAAATGCTTTTATAATATCCATGGGTCTTATCTCATTCTCCATCAGCACTGACCTTATTTCATATTGTGGCACGCGGATCACAGAATCCACACCGAAGCTTGATTTTATTGTTGATTTTGTAAAGCGAACTTCATCCGGATCAAATTGATGCAAGTCTTGGTTGCTAGCAACAGTATTAAAAATTGTGGAAATATTTGTGGATGTACTGCTTGACCGAAATAAATCATTCATAAGAGGATACAATCCAGCACACATGTAGTTAGAACTGTGCGAAGCCAAGGACGAAGTTGTCACCGGTGTATTTGTTTGCGTAATTTTATCTGATGATTTCAAATACCAAGTTCCTCCCGGGTATCCTCGAACTCTAATGGACACACCATTGTTATATGTTGTTAACTTATTTAAAGGTATGTAGGAAGTTTCGTGTACAGGCACTTGCGAGCATTTTCCAAGATTTTTCAGATTTCTGAAAACCCAAAGTCGCCTGTTGTCGGTGGTAAACCACAAACCGTTCCGTTTCATTACGCTTATAACTGGGATGCGAAGGACTGTAATGGTCCCATTACAAAGTTGGTCGAGAGTGTCTCCAATATTTCTTCCACACCGGAATGAACTTTTTATAGAGTCCTGAGAATATCGAATTTCAGAAGGATCTAGAAGCATTGTTAACATAAAACTGACAACACACTCGGGGATACGCTCTGTGACGATCTAGCAGTCCTTATCTTTTTATACAATACCAGGAAATGAATTCATTCCTATTTTCAGTTTCGTTTCCTCTGCTTGTGCGATTTATCCGAGGAGTAATGGAAGCATATTAGTAACATAAAAAATGTCTCTGAATATCCAACTTTCGATATGCTGTATTGAATAATCAAATGCTGTATCGAAAAATCAGACCATAGGAACACGTTACAAACTATTATTTAACCCTTTACCTAACATGAAAAGCAGACGACACTTGCCAAAAAAATTCTTGAATAACTATTTTTTTTCATTTTTTGCCTCAAAAACATAGGTTATGACCCCTCGTTGGAACGAGCTCGGGGAGCTCGTTCCAACGAGGGGCCATAACCTATGTTTTTGAGACAAAAAGTGAAAACATTAATGAAAATTAATTGGCGATTTTTTGAGAATAGCGCTGGCCGGTTTTGGCCTTACGTTGGGTAGAGGGTTAACAATAAAATACTATTAGACAAGCATAACTAGATACACCCCCCAAAAATACTATATAACGGGGGTATCCAGTAATGTTTGTCTAATATTATTTTATAAGGGTAAAGTAGAGTACAAATGCGTTTTTTGTGCTGGAAAGGATAGTTTATGGGATGTTGTTTCGGATTCTGACGGGTGCCACTTTGGCACCAATGGGCAATTTTTTTTAATAACGTCATTAGCCACGCCCGCTTTGTGACCATATAATAACCATGACTAATGTACTTTGAGGTATAAACATATCATGTTTTGGTATTAAATTAAAGATATTTTCATATAGAAATAATATGTGGGCATACAAAATGTACAAATCAAACGTAGGTCTCCCAAATTTATTTATTTATTGGTGTTTAAGGTCACATATTTCTGCACAATTGCTAATCATGACCATGACAGTTTTACGTGTGGAGGAAGCCGGAGTACCCGGAGAGAACCACCGAGCAACGACGAGCAACTGTCAGCTCCCCAACATACTAATTCCACACAAGCAGGGTTAGCATTGTTTGAAGACAAGTGCACCACCGACGTGCAGTACGCCTTAGTACATAGCGCCACCGTGCCCCCACGTGGGTAATGGGGGTGAAGTGTCTTGCCCAAGGACACAACGCGGTTGCCGCAATGGGATTCGAACCGAGGACCTCTCGTCTTGCAGCCTGCACCTCTACCTACTGAGCCACCGCGTCCCAGGTCTCCCAAAGATCACTTTAAAGATTATATAAGGTCAAATAAGGTTGAAATTGTATACCACGCCCTCTCGTAATTTCACATTTGAACCCATTTCACGTCATTTGCATAGTCGTAGAGTATCGATGCATCTTAACATCGTAAGAAAGCGAAATATACCATACTGATGTTTAACCTCACAAGGCCTAATAATCAATATCTGAGGGGGAGGGAGGGGGGGGGGGGGGGGGGGGCTTTGGCTCAGTAGGTAGATGCAGGTTGCAAGCCGAGAGGTCCTCGATTGTGCACTTGTCTTCAAGCAATGCTAACCCTGCCTGTGTGGAGTTAGTCTGTTGGGGAGCCTAACAGTTGCTCGCCATAACTTGGTGGTTCTCTCTGGGTACTCCGGATTCCTCCACCAGTAAAACTGCACGACACGAGATGACACTGGCTGTCGAAAGTGTCGTTAAACCCCAATAAATAAATAAATAAATAAATAAATAATTAAATATCGAGGGCTAGATTTTGGTGGTATGTGCCCTTCTGGTACCTCCTGTCTTGTCTTGCAAAACAACAGTAGCTGCCACAGAAGAAGAGTGGAGAAAGTGCGGTAATCACGAATAGGTCGCCCCTGGGTTGATTACTTAATCGCACCAGTTATGATAATTTATCCACCTTTATATTCGATCTCGGAACGCGGACCGGACAGCAGAAAACCCGGTACGGTCCGTTACTGACCGGACCGCCGTCATTGGACCGCTTTGGACATGGCGATCCGGTACTGGATCAATTCGCACACCTTAATGCGTAGCTGTATGTCTAGCTAGAGCACTGGGGTTATCTGGTACGGAAATCCGAAGCTCCAATCACCAGTCAATAGACTCAATACACCGTGTCGTAAATGTCTGGTCATCTGGTTTGAGATGAAATAAAAAGTTTCAGCGCGCCGAAGGCACACAGGGACGATATGGGATTGAAATGCCTTGCGAATAACTCTATTTGCTTTATAGCTTTATTTGCTTATGAGCCCACGAGAGTCGGAAGCGAGAGCCAATAATCTTATCTGGTTTGAATGTGCGCATTGGCAGTAGGGTAGTGGGTTGAGATCCCCGAGAACCTGACAGAATTAATGAATTGAAAAGTTTCAGCGCGTCGAAGGCGCACAGGGACGATGTGGGATTGAAATCCCTTGCGCCCCGAATAACTGTATTTGCTTTATAGCTTTATTTGCTTATGAGTCCACGAGAGTCGGAAGCGAGAGCCAATAATCTTATTTGGTTTGAGTGTGCGCACTGGCAGTAGGGTAGTGAGTTGAGATCACAGAGAACCTCGAACTGGAATATGGCTAGGAATTTTGCTTAACTACAAGAGCTCTACTCTGTGTGTTTGCTTGGAGAGGTGGGCACATGTATGGTAACACTGAAGCCACAATTTGGTGGTTATTTTAGAAAAGAGAAAGAAACCCAAACTGGTTTGGGAGCTGCCTCAGCATATTATCCTTAACGGTTACAAAAAGGAAAAAATCCACCAATATGTGTTTTTGAAAGCTGGGAGTTGTCCATCAGCCTTTTAGGAAGAGTGGATGCTCAGTTTTGGCCATCTGATCTGCCTTCGGGGGAACAGATGACGGGATGAAAAGAGAAAAAAAACCCCTAAAAACCAAAAAACCCAAACCCACACGCACACATACTCACAGACAAACACCAAAGCCCTTAAAAGGACTGTTATATCTTTATTCAAATATTTAATTAAAATCTGCACCATTCCCAGCCAGGCAAGCTTGTTTCAATCCTTGCTTGGTATTTGAATACTGAATACTACTCACGAAGAGAAGAAGAGAACTTTCTGCTAGGAACAGTTTATAAGTATCTTTTTAATATTAGTTTTTATTTCAGGGAAGTTTTTATATATTTAGTTTTGCAAGTGTGTTTGGGGAGGATCGTAGGGTGTAATAGGGAGATTTAGTTGAGTGGTTTTGCCAATTTTGCCGTTTGTTTACCTTAGTTACCTTTTTTTCGTGTGTGTTTGTTGCCCTGGTGTTTTTGTCGTTTTTGGTCATTGGATTCTGTATATTATTTGTAATCATGAATGGTAAGTGTACGACGGGTGTTCAGACGGAGGTAAGTATGGGTGTTAAGGGATGTCTGAGGGAGGTGAGTCGAGGGGTGCAGGTGGGGGAGAGTGAGGATCCGGAGGCATGCAGACAGTGTAATATGAGGTATGGTGGTGGTCGGTCAATGGAGAGTAGTGGGGTATGTGCGAATTGCAGGGATATTTACAGTTGTTAGAGAAGTGTGTTGGATTCGAGCGGGAGATTGCAGAGCTGAGAGGGAGGTTGGGGAGGGCCGGTGTATCTGGAGTTACCCCGTTGAAGGTTACCTACGATGGTGAGGTGGAAGGAGGGTGGAAGGTCGTTGTGGACTCAAGGAGGAAACTGGGAAGCAGGAAACGTGGGGGAATAATGCTTGATGTGGGGGGTGTAAATGAGGAGGGGGGTTCCAGTAGGAAAATTCGGAAGGTGGCGTCAGGTCAGGGCTGCGTCGAGTCCGGAAGCCAGAGTCGGCGTAAGGCTGCCAAGGTTGCTAGGCGGTGTTTAGAAAACAGGTTTAGTGTTTTAGACTCTGATACCCCTGGGGACGAGAGTGAGGGGGAAAGTGTGGGGGGGGGGGGTGAGATAGTTGTTGATGATGATAGGCCAGTCGGTGTAAGGAGGACGGTGAAGAGAAAGAGGGGGCCAGGAGCTTGCAAAACGAGAGGAGGTGCAGATGATATAGGAACTGGGGCCAGAAGAAGAAAATTAGTTGTAGCGGGGAGCAGCATTGTACGTGGGATTGACAATGTAGTTTGTGGTCCTGATAGTTCCAGTCGAACAGACTTGTGCTTTCCGGGGGCGAAGGTGGAGGATCTCAGGGACCGGGTAGATGGCATTGTGGCAGGGTCAGGACCGGAACCGGTAGTGGTGGTCCATGTGGAGACCAACAATATCAGGGAGAGAAGGTCAGTAAGTTTGGTGGAGTCGTATAGAGGCTTAGTCGGCAAACTGCTAAGTAGGAATGCAAGGGTAGTCGTATCCGGGGTCCTTCCTGTCCTTGGAGGTGGGGACGAACGGAACTCAAGGATTTTGGCGCTAAATGAAGAGTTAGAGGACTACTGTGTTGATGTGGGAATTCCCTTTATCGACCATTGGGACACGTTTTGGGGCAATGGGAGCATGTACGGGCGTGACGGGCTGCATCTTAGCAGGGCGGGGAAACGGGTATTAGGGGATAAAATTCTACGGGTAGCAGAGCCTTTTTTGGAGAGAAGCGGGGTGGGAGGTCAGAGGCAAGTATAACTAGAGTGGACAAAGGTGGGGTGAACAAGAGTGAGGGGGACAGAATAAGTTTACCAAGACTAGCATCAGAAAACAATGGGCCCAGTAGGCGGAAGCCAATGAACCTCGGTACCCTGAAAGTGGGTTATAGCAACATCCAGGGTCTCCACCGGAAAGTAAGTGAAATTGCTACATTGATCGAGGCAGAGGAGTTTGATGTCATGGGCTTAAGCGAGACGTGGGTAAGACACGAGGAACGGGTAGACCAAGTAAGCGGGTGTGTGTGGATAGGTGTAGGGCGAACGGAAGGCCAGAAAAAGGGGGGAGGGGTAGGCATGTACATTAAAGAGGATTTAAAATCGTCGCTGATTACAGATTTGGAAGATATCATCACCTCGGCTGATGTGTCAAAAGAAATTGGATGGGTAAAGATCAGTCTGAGAAACAAAAGTATTGCCCTTGGGATTGTGTGCTGTGTGGTGGAGGGAAGTAAACCCGAGTGGAATGACTCGATATACTCAACACTAAGGTCCAATATCACTGAACTAGAAAACAGGAGGCTCGGTATAATTCTGATGGGCGACTTTAATGGACACATAGGTGACAAGGAAGAAGGCATAGAGGGTGGGGACAAGAAAGTCAACAGGAATGGAAGGAAGCTGTTGAACTTCACAAATGAGCTCGGTCTGAAGATTCTGAACAGGGGCGCTAGATGTAAGGGGAAATGGACCTGGGAGAGAAACGACAGAAAATCAATAATTGACTACATTCTCACAGATATGAATTTATGGAGGGAGGTGATAAGGGCAGAAGTGGATGATGAGGGCAAAATGGAGTTGGATAGTGATCACAACTTGATTACAGTGACGATGAGGGCCAAAAACCTAGAGAAAAGGAAAGGAAGCTTCAAAGAGATCTGGGAACTCAAAAAGGATGCCGACTGGGCGAAGTTCGAAGAAAAACTGAAACCAAAGCTTGCAGCCGTACACAAGGGGGGTAGTGTCCAGAAGATGGCCGACGCCATAGTTGCGAGCCTCGTGGAGGCAGGGAAGGAAAGTGTAGGAAAGATTAGGGTGCCAACACGGGAACTTGGGTACAGAGTGAACGAAGAACTGAAAAGGGCCATAAAGGTTAGAGAAGCTAAATGTGCTGCATACAGGAGAAGTAGAAAACTTAAGGGGGTAGAAAGCAATGAGGCCATGGTAGCAAAGGAAGAATACCAACAAGCACGAAATACAGTAAACAAGATTAAAGACGACAACCGGAGAGTGTGAAATAGCAGTCTTATTAAGACGATAAGAACGACAGGGGGGGGGGGGGGGGGGTCGAGTTCGAGCGTATTTTGGAAATGGGTGAACAAACGTAACAAAGGGAATAACCCACAGAGCATTAAAGTAGATGGCAGAGTTACAGAAGATCGAGATCAAATCGCATTAGAACTAGTCAATGCGGTAAGGTAAACGATAAGCGATGGGGCATGGGGAACCCATCGGAGTGTCCGAACCAGGTCGAGGAAAATCTCTCGGATTTCGTGTGCAGCGAAATCAAAACTGAGGAGGTGCGAAGGGTGATCTCAAAACTGAGGAATGGAAAAGCGGGAGGGGTGGACGAAATTCCTAACGAGTTTATCAAAAAGGGGGAGAGGAACTCTTGGAAAGCCTAACTGCCCTATTCAATCTAGCCATAGAAAAACAAGAGGTCCCAAAGGAGTGGAGGGAAAGTAAAGTGACATTTATTCACAAAAAGGGGGAAGAAGACGTCTTGGATAACTATCGAGGGATCTCTGTCAGCAGCAACATTGGAAAAGTCTTCTGTAAAGTCCTGTATGGGAGATTAGAGGAGGTGATTGAGGAGAAGGGTTTTTTGGGAGAAATCCAGAATGGCTTCAGGAAGGGAAGGAGAGTCACTGACCATCTTTTCACGCTATCCCAAATGATAGAATCCGCGAAAGCAAAAAAGAAAAAGATGTTCATGGCCTTTTTGGATGTTAAAAAGACATACGATAGAGTATGGAGGGAGGGTATGTGGCGCAAGCTGGAGGCGCTGGGCTTGGGGGCGAGTTTTTTGGGATTATGAAAGCATTATATAAAGATGTACAGAGTGAACTTAGCCTGGGTAACATTACAACAAAACGTGTGCCTATGGAGATAGGCCTAAAACAGGGGTGTATCCTTTCGCCAATTCTTTTTGCATTGTACATCAAAGGTTTAGGAGATGAACTCCTGCATAGCGACGAGGGGGTTGCAGTTGGTGACTTGAAGATCCCAGGGCTATTTTTTACAGACGATATGGTGCTAGTGTCAGAAAGCGAAGAGGGGTTAGAGAAGATGCTGGGAATTGTTGGGAAATATGGGAGCAAATGGAGACTCGAACTTAATGAAAGCAAGAGCAAAGTTATACCCGTGGGCCGCAAAGTGGACCCCACTCGAAGGTGGAGAGTGGGGGAGTTATGCATTCCGGAAGGTAGCAGTAGACTTCTTAGTGTAGGAGAGACTAGTGACTATGAATACCTGAGGGTAAATATAAACATCACAGGAAGAGGCATCTACCGAAACCACACAAATAAATTGATTCTGAAGGGGAAGCGAATCCTTAACCAAATGAAACTTATAGGGAGAAACAGTTTCAATAAGGTTTTCGTGGGGAAAACCATTTGGGAAATGGTGGGTCTGCCAAGTATAACATACGGTACGGAAGTTGTGCCCCTAAACCAGACAGCCGTTAAGAGCTTCGAAATCCTGCAGAACGATGCAGGCCGATGGATAACAGGCTCGAGTAATGCCGCAGCACTAGGAGCAATCAGGGGCGAGCTTGGGTGGATGGGGATCAAGGACAGGATAGACCTATTGAAACTCGGTTATCTTAATTATTTGGTAAATCTCCCCGATAGCCGATGGTGTAAAGTAATGTTCCTGAGAATTTTCAACTCAAATATCAAGACGGGGTGGATGGTCCAAGTGAGGGAGCTAGTAGAAAACTACTCGATGGAGATCTCGGACCTTGACGTTGGGGCAAACCAGGGCAAAAAGATCGTCAGAGAAAGGGTCATGGAGGATTGTAACCGTAATTGGCGAGAGGGGGTCAAATCAAAGAGATCTTTGGGTGGCCTGCGTGATAAAGAGAAGTCTGGTTTTGAAGAGTACCTTGATGGCACCTTTGGGGGGGGGGGGGGGTCACTGTTGTTCAAGCTGAGGTCGCGGTCCCTGGAGCTGACGGGAACAATTGGGAAAAACGTTGAAAAGGAGTGCCAGATGTGTAACGTGGGCGTGGTGGAGACCCTGGAACACTTTCTTATAGAATGCCCAAAATACCAGTCTAACAGAACAAGATTCACGGGGAGTATAATAGAGAAGTGGGATGGGAGGATGAAGGACATGTGGTTAGGAGGCGACTCAAAGGAGAGGGTTAATATACTAATCGGAGAGATTGGGAAGAATGGGGAAAGGGATGTCATCAAGCAGTTCGTCTCCGAGTGTTGGGAGGAGAGAAGAAGCGCGGGAATAGGGGGGGGGGGGGGGCAGTTGGTAGAACATGGGTAACCAAGGCCTTCTCATACGAGGTTTAGTGTGTATATTAACTGAAAGAAGGCAGGTTGTTACAATTCCCCATGTGCTTCGTCTGCCATTTCCATGCGTCTTCTAGATAGGAGTGTTGCAAGAAAATTAGCGAGTGTTCAGTTACAAAAGTTATAGGTAGAGAGAGATAGGAATCCGCTATTGTATATTATGACTGTTGTGTGATTGTTGCTATGGGTGGGGCGAGGGGTGTGTTTCTTTGGAGCCCACTCTCCACACGCAGAATTGCGAGGTAATCCTCACTGACTCACTCCTAAAGTTCTCAATGAGTAGTGAGCCAATCCTCACTGCCTCCACTCCTCCACTTCATTATTACAGACAGACAGAACTCCGTTATTGTATACTGCCGCTGTTGTTTGATTGTTTCTATTGCTGGGCGAGTAGTGGGTTTCTTCGTAGCCCATTCCCCACACGCAGAGTTGCCAGGCAATCCTCACAGACTCAATCCCAAAGTTCTCAATGAGTAGCGAGGCAGTCCTCACTGACTCCACGCAATTTAATTCTAATGAATAATGTTGTACTGAGAGGTTCTCGTCATTTATGTACATAGGTTTTTGTTGGGTTAATGCACTGTTATAACATATTATCTCCCTTGATACGCTCACTGACTGACAATCTCCCTTTGTTGTCATTCATTGATAAGAACTGGTACTGACAAGACGTCTATTTCGGATTAGCTTTGTGCTCCACGTAGTGTCAAAATACCCTCAATGAATCATTTGGATATACATTTTAACCACATTTTACAACACTGGTTTCGCCGCGACTAATTGGATGCGAGGAATAACGTTTGTGTTTTTTATCAATTTTCTCTCGGCTTATTGTTGATTCTCTCAAAATGACTCCCCAAGGAACGGTACGAGCCCATACCTGGATCGGGCGGTATCTCATCGCTGCCTGATTCACAAATTTTGCCATCGTTCACTTGATAATTTGTTTATTGTAATTTTTGAGAATCTGAGAATTGTTTTGTAAGTTATTTTTCAACGCCGATGGAGAGGAAGCCGGTTTTTTTTGCAGTCTCAATTTGCTTGTGGCATAATCCACGTTTTGAAAACATTATGTTTTGGGCTTTTCCCTTATCAGCAGAGTTGTATGATTTGCACCCAATTTATAGAAAAGAATGATGGTTTAAAAATCTATTTGTGTACATTCTCAAATGTTAGATTGAAGATTGTAATTTTTTTTGTGTTCAGCAAGCCATTGTTTCTGTTGTCCTTGTTTTGTCAGTCATTGTTTGTGTGTATTGTCACTGTGACTGATTAATCATGAGTACAGCTCACTGGAAGCTCTACTCTTCATTGACAGAGCACTCATGTGAAAATATTCATTCAAGTTGCTGGCTGTCCTGCATTATTGTATTATACAGTTCTGGTTGGAAATAGTTGTAAATTGTATTGATTTTCCAACATTCTTTTTCAGTTAATTGTAATTGTTTACCCCTGTATTTAAGGAGATTTTTTCTTTGTACCTTGTCGGTTCAATAAAGAGGAGTATTTTAAAACACAATTTTATAGTCGTTTTGAGAAAGTCAACCGATTCAAAAGAATCTCTGTTTTTATTTATTGTTGGTGTGATAAGCTTTGTTATGGACATGGGTCGTACAAATATTCGGACTGCACCATCGGAGGAACTCCAGAAATGGAGGCGTATCGACGAAAATACAGCCCACAAATTACTTAAGCGCAGTAATGACTTACTGTCGAAGACGAATTTATCCATCGATTTTTGGTCTGATTTGCTTCTGGATGGTACAATAACCTTGCATCTACCAAATGTTCAGTCATCTCATAAACAACGAATATCAAGCACGGACCGAGGTACTCAAACTCCTAACACAGTTGAAAAACGAAAGCCAAAAGTAGAAAACGATCACTGGAACAATGTCGTTCTGCTTCTCACGGAGGAGGTGAAAGCCCTTGAAGGTGAACTACGGAAAAGAGAAATCTCATGTGAGATCAATTACTGGATGGCAGTAGAAGATACGAATAAACAGTGGAAAATCTATACACGCTAAAAACTAAAGTGTTAAAAACTACGCTTGAAGTGCTGTATACAGTATTTAACACTTACTAAGTGCTGAAATAGCACTTTGGTCAAGTGTAGATATCCCAGAACTTGACGGATGGTACAATAATACCACTTGACAAGTGTAATGTCGCGACACTAAAAAGGAAACAACGCAGATGACGCGGATCAGGCTCGAACTTTCGAGCCTGATCCGCGTCATCTACGCTGTGTCCTTTTAATTATGTTCCAACCAAACACAAATCAAATGGACGATTCTGCAAGAACCAACAATGCTAGACACATGGGAAGTGCCATCCATTCAAGTTTCAGATGTCTGACGATTGTAATGTCTAAGTGCTTAAAGCATTGCACCTTGAGTGTTAAAATCAAACCCTAAGAGCTCGAATAGGTTTAACACCTTGAAAGTGTCAGTTTTAATACGTTAGTTTTTAGTGTGTGGGAAATCTATACAAATGAACACCGTGTTTTACAAGAAAAATACAACGAAGAGATTGATGAAATCAGTAAACAGTGGGAGGAAAAACTAGACATTTCCCAAAGAAAATATTCCATGCTGCAAGATAAGCACTTACATGAAATTCAACAAATGCAAGAAAAATGGAAGCACAAATATGGTGAATTAAAAACAGAGTACTTAACATATAAACATTTTCTTCAAGAGTTCTCAACTCTAAATAGTAAATTTACGAAGACACTTGGCGATCAAATTCAAGAAACATGTGAAAATCAGAGTTCGCATAGTGAGACTACCCCTCTCAAATAAAATTGTGTTGGCACACCGAGTGGAAAGGCTGTACGCGCTGACGAATTGCAGCCAATCGATAACGAACGTTTGACGACTGGGATGGAAGTATCTTTTTCGACAGTTTGCGATGAACAATCCACCAACGTGGAATTTAGAAAGCTATGTTGTTTGTTCGAAACAACGGACGGTCACTGCGTAAATGAAAAATCCGTTGCCTTCATGAAAGTGCTCCAAAATCCGTCTGTGAGGGAGTCCCTGAAATTCGTTTTCCGCGAGGCAGCCTGCGAACGTATGGACGAGTTGGAACAATCAGTCCGAACACTGACAGATGAGCTGCGTACAAAAGACAGGCAAATTCAGGAACTCGCTGACAAGGTCGACGACCTCGAGCAGTACGGTCGTCGGACAAACTTGCGACTCACGGGTGTTGTTGAGAAGCCTGGTGAGGATACGGGCAGCATTGTTTTGGACGTTGCAAGCAAAATTGGTATCAATATGGCAATCGATGAAATTTCTTTTTAGGGTCAGCACGCGCTCATCAATCATTTGTAAGTGCGAAAACTCATATTGAATAATAGCCACTTAATGCCCGAACCTGGTTGAGTGGCACATCATTTTCAGTACCTATAATATAACTATCAAATTGCTTTGCTGCAAATTATTGGAGGGGTCAATTGGCGGTCTCCAATCAGTTGTAGCAGACGAAATTGAAATTAGTAATTAGCAGTTAACCTAGTCTATATTTGAAACCTGAGTCACAAAATTCAGGACTTTTATAGGATAGACAGACTCTTAGAATCATATGCTACAAGTTAGTTCACATTATCAAATTAGTAATAATCTTTTGTTCGAATGTGATTGTCTGTCGGACAATTTTCAGTACATATAATTTGACTATCAGTTTGTGTTTTTGTTTGGATTTGTTTGGAGATTATTGGAGTTTGTCAACGGGAATCTCCGGACAATTGTAATAGAGCATATCGAAACTATCAGATATAACAATTTCATTATCGAATTGTTTTGATGCAAGTTATTGGAGATTGGCAAGGGGCAATCTCCAAACATTTGTAACAGAACAATTTGAAATTGACAAATAGTAGTTCCCCTGTATCTGTACTTGAAACTTGAGCTTCCGACCACACTCGGCTGTCTGTCTGTCTGTCTGCCTACCGGCCGGCCGGCCTGCGAGTGTGTGTGTGTGTTTGTGTGTGTGCGTTTGTCTTACCAACTTGACGAGGTAACTAGACAAAAGAGTTTGCGTGTTTCGCCTTACCGAGGTACAAAAGACAAAAGAAACCCTTTACCTCGGTTGTTTTCCCAGAACTGTACCGGCAAAACGAGGTTGAAACCGTTAGTCCACACAAAGGACAGACAATGGGGTACCTCGGTATGTAGGGAAAACAAGACTCTGTGTGTGTGTGTGTGTGTGTGTGTGTGGGGGGGGGGGGTGACCAAGCCCATTTCAAGCTACATCAGTGTGTATCTATCATGATGAGTTACCGAAAAAGCTAACACTCTTATTGACCCCCGATTATATGATTTGTACATATAGATGTGTTTGTATATATATTATTAATGAATGGTTGTTTATCTGTGGCAAGGCGATAGCTGCCCACAAATTACTCTCGAAGCCTGGCAATCTGATATTTTGGTTAACTTTTCATCTTGAAAGTGCGGGTACCAAATGACAGTTCTTTAGTAGGTAGCTGCGGACTGCTCGTATTGAATGATTGGAATGCGAAGAATCCTGATTCGACATTACCCTCTGTCGTTTTCAGTTAGTGACCCTTGGCCAATCACTTCTTCGAATCTTGCGCCTAATTCATCACTGAACAGAAACAACTGGGTCACCCTTATCACCTCTCCTTCTTGCAAGCGACATAACTGCTATTCCTGCGTGTAATTGCTATTATTGTTGTTATTAGTATTGTAATAAGGGTAATGGTGATAATGGTAGTAGTGGTAATAATAATAATAATAATAATAATTATTATTATTATTGTTATTATTATTATTATTATTATTATTATTATTATTATTATTATTATTGTTGTTAATTTCTTTTTTTTTTTTTTTCTTCACGTGAAATTTCATCTGTTGCAAGACGGATTAACCTTATGGTACGATACGGGGTTGATCCCACTTGTCTTGTACCACTTCAACTTTACAGCAGTCCTTCCGTCTATTTTCGCCATTTTTCGTGACAGAAGAGCTTCCTCGCTGTTTCTTTTCTCTCAACTTCTAATGTTCCATTGAGTTTGCTAGTGATACATTAATCTGAAGAATTTGGTTCAGTCGAGTGTGACCCTCAATTTGAATTTTGTACAGCCAAGAGTAGCCCTTAATTGATGTTCTACGTCCCAATAACGTTACTCAACATCGGAGAGGGTCAGGATGTGCTCGACGTAGCACAATGTCTCATTTGAATCCCATTTGAATATCATGTTCCCTCACTTATCATCTTCTGACCGACTCTCGTCCAGAATTTTATGAAGGCCCGGTAATCATACTCACTTAACTGTAAGATCCACCTAACAATCCATGGCGATCGACTTTAAATAAGCAATTCGCTCCATCATTACTTGATAAAAACTCCATTATGATATTACATTGTATCATATTTTCCATTTGTTCGTTTGATTTTTGTTTTTCTATTTCCTTTACTATGAAACCATCTTCCCACAAAGACCAACTTGATTTCAGCCCTCACCAGTACAGAACATTTCTGCTATTGAATGCTACTGACGCTCGGGCTCCCTGCTTATTTTACCATCCACCGATCACATGATGTGTAGCCTTGACTCGTACCGTGCCCGAATTGGTACATTCAATACCGTAGTTTATGTTTGTGGACTAAAACATAAATTACAAAAGCAACAATCCCTGTGCGTCCTGACATATGTATATATGAGGTATATCGGTATTGACTTACTGAAAAGCTTTACTGTCATGACAGCATTGTTTCATCTCTTGTCAAAACAAGTTATCTCAGATTGTCAGAAAAAACCTGGTAATTATGCGAAAGTCCAAAAACCCCAATTTGTTCACAAAAATGATACGATCCTACTGACACCGCCTCTCCAAACTGGCATATTGACTGCTTTCCCTACTTGGTATTCTGCAGCCTTTTTGACCTTGGTCAGAGAGATGATTCTGCTTATGTCAGGAGACATAGAATCAAACCCAAGACCGGGCTCTTTGTCCACTGAAAATAACCTAAATACATTAAAAATTTTCCATTTGAAAGCCTAAAGCCCAAATTAGACGTTTTGCAATATGAATCACTATCCTGTGATGTATTAGCTCTCACGGAGACCTGGCTACAAAGCACTGATTTGACGTCTGACATCACGATTCACGGATTCCAGGAACCCCTCCGGTTTGACCGCATGACAAGAGAAGGTGGCGTTGCTGTCTATGTGAAGAATGGCTTGTGCTTTCGGCGGAGAAGCGATCTTGAGGTGAATGGCATCGAATGTCTATGGGTCGAAGTGTTCACGAAACACCACAAGTCCCTATTGCTCGGGGTATTTTACCGCCCGCCCAATAGTTCCCAAGATGCTTGGGATTATATTACAGCCTCAACTGATAGAGCGAAAGATACCTTGATCCCTGACCTAGTTATTACTGGTGACTTCAATGAAAATCAAATGGGCTCCCCAAGGGGTCATTTCCTTGAAGTTTGTAACTACTGTAACCCTAGACAGCTAGTGATTGGACCAACGTGCCTCACTGAATCATCTGCTACACTCCTCGATCTTTTTGATGTCAGTAGTACTGTCCAAGTTGTAGGATGCGAAGTTCTTGAGCTAATTATACCTGACATGACTCGCTGTCACTGTGCGATCTCTATCGATGTCCAGTTCACAAAACCCCGATCTCATAAATTTAAGAGACGCATATGGTTGTATGTAGAAGGGAATTACGAGGAGCTTAACACAGCGTGCAAAAATTTAAATTGGGAAAACCTACTTGATATTTTATGCCCTGATACCCTAGTTTCTAAATTCACCGATCAACTACTCGACACTGCATCTAATTTCATTCCCAACAAAATCGTAACTTCTAGGACCAATCAGCCCAAATGGATGCATAATCAAATACGGCTGTTACTAAGACAAAGAAAACGATTGTACCGGACAGCAAAGCGCACAGGCCTACCTCGTGACTGGGCGAAATACAAGTGTAAACGAAATGAAGTTGTCGCATCGGTCAGGAAGGCAAAAGCAACCCACACATCAAAAGTTCAAGCAAAATTAGGTTGCCTCGAGACACCCTCTTCTGAGTGGTGGAAAACCCTGAAAACATTTATTTTTAATAATACATCGGGAATCCCTACTATCACCCATTTGAATAAATTATACTCCACTAACCATGAAAAGGCAGAAATCCTCAACGAATACTTTTGTTCTATCTCTTCCTTGGATGACACTAATACTTCTTTGCCAAATTATCCCTTCCATGCGCACCAGTCCCTCGACGGAATAATACTACACAGTAGTGAGGTCTTTGAAGCAATCAAGAGTATCAAGGCATCGAAAGCATCCGGTCCTGACCTTGTAAGTCCCCTACTACTAAAGGAATGTGGTCGCTCTCTGTGCGAACCACTTACAGTCATTTTTAACATACTTCTGAGAAATAACTATTTCCCAGCCTTATGGAAAAAAGCCAACGTGACGCCAGTTTTAAAAAAGAATCCTCCCAACTTAGTTTCCAATTATCGCCCGATATCGCTGATTAGTTGTGTTGGGAAACTATTCGAAAAATGTGTGTTCAAACGGTTATGGCGTTTCATTTGCGATAATAATATCCTTAGTCAGTTCCAATCTGGTTTTACCCCGGGTGATTCAACGGTCTTACAACTGACAGACATCTATGATGAATTCTGCCATGCTCTTGATGAAGGGAAAGACGTTAGGTTTGTTTTTTTGCGACGTGAGTAAGGCATTTGATAAGGTTTGGCATACTGGTCCTATCCACAAGCTTGAAAAGATAGGAATATCAGGCGACTTACTTTCCTTCCTAAAGTCTTACCTTTCGAATAGGTCTCAACGGGTTTTGATAGCATCCGAGGCATCTCCTTGGAGATCAGTAACTTCCGGAGTTCCCAAGGATCCATTCTAGGTCCGCTGTTATTTTTAATATACATCAACGACATTACCGAAAACTTACAGAGTAGTATACGGCTATTTGCTGATGATACATCTCTTTATCTCATTGTAGAGAACCCCGACCAAGCTGCAGCATTAATCAACCATGATTTGGCCAAGATAGAACATTGGGCCAAGTCATGGTTGATTGAGTTTAATCCTCAAAAAAACAGAGACTATGGTAATTTCGCGTAAGATCAATGCTCCTACGCACCCACCTTGAAAAGATAGTGCGTAGAAGCATTGACGGTCACACCCAGATGCTTGTGAGTAGTTACCGAAGTAACTACTCACAAGCATCTGGGTGTGACCCTAAATAAATCCTGTACTTGGAACGAGCATATTGATCATATCTGCGCCAAGGCTTGGACTCGTATAGACATGTTGAGAGCTCACAAGTTCACTCTTGATCGCGAGGTCTTAGAAAAGATATACTTCGCATTTATTAGGCCACTCCTGGAATATGCAGACTGTGTTTGGGACAACTGTTCAAGTACACAGGCTGCGAATCTAGAAAAAATTCAAGTAGCTCCAGCGAGAATTGTTACTGGTGCTACAACTAGTGCCAGTAAAAGTTTACTCTACGCGGAAACTCGATGGGATTCACTACAGGAAAGGCGCCGAAAGCACAAGCTATTTCAATTCTTCAAGATGTATCATAATCTTGTTCCTCCATACCTTTCAGACAAAGTACCGCCAGTTACTTCATCCATCAGTCTTCACCACAATACTCGATCAAATAAAACCCACCGAGTTCCGTTTTGTCATACTAGTTTGTACCAGTCGTCGTTTCTTCCAGATGTTACCAAACAATGGAATATGTTGCCCGTCTCGGTTAGGGAAAATTGTTCCATCATAAATTTCAGAAGGTTCCTAAATGGCGGGAATCAACGTCCGCCCACATTCTATGCCGGGGCCAAATCTCGAGCAGCTCAAATTTATCATTGTAGGTTGCGACTGCACTAAAGCGGTGTTAACGCCCATCTGTATGATAATCACCTCTCGACTTCACCTCTGTGTCTGTGTGGTGGCATAGAAACAACTGAACACTTTCTTCTGTACTGTACAAACTATACGGATGTACATAATCTAACAATTAATGCATTGCCGTTTACCTTTGATCTTTCTATGCTCCTGTATGGGTCTGAGCATTTGAGCATCACTGACAATTATCTTGTGTTCAGAGTCGTGCGAGAATATATCATACAAAGTGGGTACTTTCACTGAGTTGCAGTATACATGTTGACTTACTTCATTATGGTATATCGACAGGTGTATATGCATCAGTAAATACACAAGAATAACATTTTGGACACTAACCTTCCTGGGGAAGTATACCGCGGACTGCCCGGAGTCCGCCCCTGGACTGTCTCTCCGTACCAACAGTATCCTGTTGAAATTAATTTTTAACTCCTCTGAACTGGAAGAGTGGTGAGAACAGTCCAGGCGCAGACTCATGACTCTTCCCTTGTCTGTTTGCGACGATGGTACTGTTCATTAATAGAGTCATAGACTACACTCACGTGATCGCTTCTGGTATGTAATACTGCTCTCAAGTTGGTTTCATCTGCATATTATTCTGCGTCTTTGTTTCCATTAGTCTGTTTGTTTTTCCTTTCTTGATTTTCTTTTTTTTCTTTTTTGTTCTTTTAATTTTTTTTCTTCTTCTCTTGTGCTTTTCTTGTTGTTTCTTCATTTTTTTTCCTCTTTTTCCCCAGTTCTCTCACTTTTCTCTTTCTATCCAACAGCGACAATGAGTTCAAACAATATTTCACTCAGTTTTAGCAACCACCTATATACTATGCTATTTTAGAAATGTTCCAGGAGACAGCTTATATAAGCTAAGTGCTTTCTGCCGAATCCTCTCCTTTGATATTGTCAGCTATTTCTACATGTCTTGCTGTACTGCATACCTTTTATTATAAATCCTGTACAGTTAATGTAACATTATCAATCTTATGTATGTATTATATCATGTTCAATTCTGAATAAATATTGTTTAAACTAAATGAAAAATCCGAACACAAAAAGAGTACGGAATCCGTGAACAGGAGCATTGTGCAACTCGGGACTGACAGACATGCCCCGTTTACATCATCTGCAACTGAAAACGACGGCGATCAAACTCACATTATTCGGAACGTTGATAACAATTCGTACAACGTGACAGAGAAAACCTCGAAAGGAGAGCTGTGTACAATATCAGAAAAGCCCTCATTCCAGCAGAACACAATGCCAAGTGAATATGATACTCTTGCATTCAACCAGGATAACGTTAAAAGAGGAAAGTAACAAGTATTGCAAAATAGACCTTTGTGAATAACATTCTAAAGAATTCCACTGACTTCAATAAAAACATTTTCGCGACTGCCGAACAGTTTCAGCCCACCGTCCATGAAGTAATCATCGATGAAGCTAGTCAATCACGCCGTGCAAAAATATCTGAAATCAATTCCTGCCTGCCTGCATGGAGAATGGTCTCCAATCTTTACTGACTCGACTAGAAAGGCGAACAAGCAAAAAAAAAAAAAAGAAAACGCCACAAAGGAAGTTGTGTTCATGTCAGGATTGGCTCATCAAGGCCCAGGTCATTAATGCAATGGAAAAACACGTATGACAGCAACGTCACTGTTCCACACATAAACACTGGACATCGGCTTCCAAAAGCCAACCAAGTACTGCACCAGAACAAACATAACTACAGGCAGGAAAACACACCATCCATTCTATTCGTCTCAAATCAGTCTGCTGAAAACCCAATGGTTCCACACCATTTACAACAAAGGATCAACTGCAGCACATGTGTCAATGGTGGTCTGATCCAAGGAACCCCAGAGTCAGTCATCTATTTACCATATCAGTTTCCGAGAAGGCCATGTACATACGGACCGGTGCCATCCAGCTGCGTTGCAGGCAACGTTCAACAAGTAAATAACCAATTTCTTCTACCTGCACAATATTGGCATCTGGCTCCGAACGGAGGATACATGCATTCGTAACAATATGGACACGTCTACTATCTACTATCGGGCCATCGGAAATATGTGCTTCGGAATATCGGACCTTCGATGTATTGGACCACCAGAATATCAGACCTTCAGAGCATTGGGCCGATAGAATGAATACCGGCCCTTCATAATATTGTGCCTTCGGAATCTCGGTTCTTCGAAGTAATGGACTTTCAGAATAATAGGTTTTCGAAATAACGTGCCGTATACACTAACCTCAACAGCGAAAAGGGTGTGTCTTTTTGTATTTGTAAGGTTCAGTAATAATTTAATTTAACCTACATCCCCCTGGACTATATTAAATCACATCTTTAATGTCCCTCCATTCCTAGCCAAAAAATATGCATAGCGTCCTTTAAGGGTTCAAAGAAGATTTTGTGACACTGAAACTATAACTGATTCAGGCGCACATAGCCAGGATTCTATTATCTATAATAGGGAGGGCTCTAACCAATTGTAGGGGGGGGGGGGGGGCAAACATGACTTTTGGACGGTCGTTGTGGCGTGTTCGGTTGCCTACCCTAAATCCTATGTAAAACCCTCCGTTCGTTACCACCTCCTCTCACTTTCCTTCAGAGACGCGGGAGGAGGGGTAAAGACCGGAGTCCTAGTTAGGAAATGCCTCCCCGAGCAACTTTTGCTAAATTCAGTTCCCAAAGAACGAAGCTGAGGCACTTGTAGCGTGTGTAGTCCAATATTGGGAACAATTTTGGCTACTGCCAAAAGCCACGACGTTCGAATCGCTTAACTGTTTTTATGCTCTCTTTTACATACATTCGAGTCCGATGTCGATTCACCTTTGATGTCCAGCTTTTGGTGCAGTTTACCCAACGCAGACGATATCAAAATTTATTATTTTAAATATTATTTTTTTAAATTTTTCAAAAAAATTCAACAAAACCATATCCTGTGACCCCTCGTTGGAACGAGCTCGACGAGCTCGTTCCAACGAGGGGTCACATGATATGGTTTTGTTGAAATTTTTTGAAATATAATATTTTTTCAACTGCTGACTTTGCATATTACGCGGGCGGATGCGGGCGATTCGTTGGGTAAAGGTTGTTCATTTCTCAGAACCTGAAGCGAGGCTCTTATAGTTTACTTTCGGTATCGTTTTTTTAAAGCCAAAACTAGAAAGGATGATTCCAGATTGCCAAATAGTTGTAGTATGTTATTAGAACCCTACTTATTAATGTCTAAAAACAAACCCTGAGGTAATAAATAGTTCGAAAATGCAAAATCATCTCATCATCACACTTTACTTAACGTAAGGGACAAAACCAGCCAGCACTATTCACAAAAATCGCCAATTAAATTTCATTATTTTTTAAATTTTTGTCTCAAAAACATAGGTTATGACCCCTCTGTGGAACGAGCTCGTCCAGCCCATGTTTTTGAGACAAAAAATGAACAAAATGTTATTCAAGAATTTTGTTTGCAAGTGTCGACTGCATTTCATGTTAGATAAAGCGTTAATGAAAAATGATAATGTACTAAATATAATAATGGATGAACTTAAAATAACAAATATTTTGTTTCGGCGATTGCTGAATAATATCGCACCAAAGTAAGTCTTTCATATTCACATTAACATTTATTATTTTAAAGGAATCAAACATTTATCTCAAATAACTACAAAATCTGTTAACTGATTGAGTGCTAGAACCCACTATCACTGCAATGGGAGGAATTATGAAACTCTTTTAGACTGAATGCTGGGAGATTAGGAGGGGGAGTAGGGAAGAAATCGCCCGGTGGTGGGCTGGATTAATGTAGGCCTCCTCGTTAAAGGACCGCGACAAATCAGCGGAAGACCGAATAATTATTATTATTTTGGCTCTATTGAAAAGTGCTGAAAGATACTTTAGTGGCTTTACAGTGTATACAGCAGCTTTTTGTTTGCTCACTCAGGGGGGGGGGGGGGGGGGGGGGGGGGGGTGGCACCAAAAATTTGCAAGACGTGACGTGGGGGTGGGTGGTCTCTTAAGTGCACCAAAAATGTGCATTTCCAACTTATGCAATTTTTTTAATTTTTAAAAATACTGTAGAATCCTCTTAATTGAATATCCATTTTGCCAGTGAAAATTATTCGATTAACAGGAGTATAGAATTAACAGGGATTTGGTCAATTTCATGTGTTCTGGAGGAAAACTGAGCATTTATTCTATTATATCTTGTTTGACAGAGCTCATAGAGCTCTGTCAAACAAGATATAATAAAATCAATGCCTGTATTGGATGTAGTGAGGCCAAAAAGGTTGATAAATAAGGGGAATTTGGTGCATGTCACAGTAATTTTTTCGACATATTACAAAAATTTATATACAATTAACAGGAGTTTACTCTACAACCCATATGCAATTAACAGATCAAATTTGTACTGAAGATATGGTAAATGGTTTTGTGTTTGAAAATTATATTCAATTAACAGGGATGTACAATTAAGAGATATCCAATTAAGTGGGCTCGACTGTATATCAATATATCACCTAATATATACCATCATTTGTGTTTCAAACCTTAAAGATGATGTTGTACATCACACTCTTAACATAAATACAACATCAGGAGGCTTTATATGTGAGAATATTGGGCTTAATCTTGGAAAATGTCACACGTTAGTAGGAAAGTACCAAACACCTGAGAATACTGACAGAACAATTCAAATGAAAATTTGTTCCCGTATATGTACACCTGCTCTGGCCAAGCAAGTCTGATAATGAACAGCTTGTCATTTGTAGATTGGGACCCACAGCAGCCCACAGAGGTTTAAATTGGTGATACCAGTTTAAGAACATTATGAAACCCCCCTAAAGACAGCTGTGCTTACTAAGTTTATAAGTTTATTTTGGATTTTAATGGGAGAGTGGGGGGGGGGGGGGGGGGTGGGGGGGGGGGTGTCTGAGAACGATAGTAGAAAATTTGCACGTAGGGGTGGGTGGGTGTAAAAAGGAGCTGAATACAAAATAGGACGTCACGTCTTTCAAATATTTAGTGGCTCCCCCCGGCTCACGAGTAGAAAAAAAATGTTCATTTAAATTTTTTTCTTACAATTTATAGGAGAGCGACACCTCTGTTGATCATAGCATGGCATCTTTGAAAAAATACTCATGCTACAAATCACCCCTGGGAAAAAATGCGCACACTCAGTTATGTACATTTAATTGATATATATTTATGTATTTATTGGTGTTTAAGGTCACATATTTCTACACAATGGCTAATCATGACCACGACAGTTTTACGGGTGGAGGAAGCCGGAGTACCCGGAGAGAACCACCGGCCAACGGCGAGCAATACTAACTCCTCACAAGAAGGTTTTAGCATTGGTTGATGACAGGTCACCATCGACGTACAGTACGCCTTAGTATACAACGTCACCGTGCCTCCACGTGGGCTTTGGGGGTGAAGTCTCTTGCCCAAGGACACGAAGCGGTTGCCGCAGGTGGAATTCGATCCGAGAACCCCTCGGCTTGCAGCCTGCACCTCTACTAACTGAGCCACCGCCCCCTATTTTATTGATAGATCACAGTCCACTAAATGTTAAACAAGACATAAATGACTGACCTTCACGTATGTATCTTGGGCTTAACATTTAAGAGATCTGTAATAAATCAGAGTTGTGGGTGGCAAATTTTTTCTACATTTTTAAAAGAATTAAATTTTATAACTTTTGGATAATATGTAAGAAGATGAAAAATCAGCCTGCGAGTTTAACATATTAAAGTGAAGCACTTCTCGTTGAGGAGTGTTTGATGACTATTCCAACATACAACACTCGTAGTTTTACAAAACTCGGCCTACTCAAATGATTGGTGAAGTCTAGTACACAGGAAGGGGGGGGGGGGGGGTGTCACTTGAACACTCGACGAGTGACGTCTCGGCCCAGAAATCAAGTAATAGTTTGTAAAGAAGCACAGGTAATGTTTCAGCTAATAGACCACCGGGTTGAAGGCATTAGTTAATCCTTTCCCTAACACAAGAAATGGACACTCGCAAAATATGTCTTTTAATAACTAAAACCTTCCATCGCTTGCCCTACAAATAGCTTATGACCCTCAATGGAACGAGCTCCGATAGCTCGTTCCATTGAGGTAATATAAGCTATTTTTCAGCGACAAAAATTGAAAAAAATAATAAAATTTGAATACCGATTTGTGGAAACAGCGCTAGCTGGATATAAGTTCATATAACCGTTATGTCAGGCTAAGGGTCACAGCCTTATTGTTAGATGATTGAGTTTGTTCGGAGAATTTCAGTAATTTTCTCGGTTGAACGTCCAATCCGCGAATGTTTGGGTGGTAATCCAGTGTCTGTGCAGTGCATACTGCCCTCTTCAGGACGAAGAGACGTCATTCCGTTTATTTTCAGTTAAGAAAATGAATAACTGAACTTAGAAAAGCCATGTATATCAATTACTTTGCAGTTGAAATGCTGTGATCTGACACGTTACTGGAAACATAACTCTTTATAAGTTTATAACAGAAATTTAGGACTTTGGGTAGGTACTCTCCTCTTAATCCTTTGAACCCTAGCGGCAGTTTCTCCAGCCAGCAACATGATACGTCATAACGTCATTAAATAAGATGGCTGTTCAGTAAATGTGTGGGGTAGACCAATCAATATTTTCAACGTGCAGCACCGAGGCTGCACGTTGTAAATATTGATTGGTCTACCCTAAATAATGAATATGGACTCTTCTAACTGCTGCCATAGAACTGGAATGTAAGATACCACTAGAGTTCAAAAGGTTAAGTACAGAAGGCGGGGTCTTCTCATTTGGTCAAATCTCATTTGGTCAAAACCCAGTTGGTCAAATCTCAATTGGTCAAATCCCAGTTGGTCAATAACATTTTGAAAATTTTCTGAGATTTATGGGGAGGTGGAGATGTCAAATAAATAGAATAGAAAACAAATCTTAATAACTTTTCATATTTATTAACCCTTTTTCTTTATGTGGTGACTATATTCAACATTTTTATTAGAAATTTCAGAACATGATAGGTTTTGGTAAAATTGAAGCAAACTTGAGAACTTTTGATGCAGTTTAGAAGAAAAAAATAACAAAAAAAAACTGGAGAAATATTAATTAATGAATAATCGGAGACAAATCCCGTCACTAATTAATATTTCTCTGGTTTTATTCATTTTTTGTCTTCCAAAATTTATTTTATGACCCTACAAGAGGGTAATAAGATGCAGTTTGGAAGAAAAAAAAATGAATAAAACTGGAGAAATATTAAAATTTAAATAATGAGTAATCGGCGACAAATTTCATTTATTTTTTGCATGTTTTGTCTTTCAGAACATATTTAATGATCCTAAAGGGGGTAAATATAGAATAACAGGGACAATTTACCGTTTAGGTTTTTGTGAAAATAATGATCAAAAATGAATACACAAAACACATCTTTTTTCTACTCAAAGTGAACATAAATATTTGGCCCTATCCAAGAACTCTTTTACAGAAATCTGATCTTCTGAAAATTTAGTTTTGAGCTTATTCAGTTTTTCATCAACAGCCACATATTTCGTTTTCCTTTTTTGTGGTGGTTGACCACAATGTAATTGTGTAATTTTAAGTTTATTCATTCTGCTCTCACTTTTAAAAATTTCTACCAGTTCGTATATGTTTGGATGAGCCTTTCCTACAACTTTATACTGTTTATTATGCCACCCCTCTACGTGATTATTTGTTCTACGGGATTCGGTCTTATTATGGTATAGGGAGTGGGGTATCTGTAATATGATGTTGCAAGATACTGCCGTGTGTGTTTTGAAAGCGATTCCGTGTCTTACATGCATATAACCTAAGCATACAAGTACAAGTATATAATTACGTCTGTGCATTTCTGTCGTTGTGTTTAAACTCCATTGTCGCAACCTCTCAATTTCGCCAAAAATTTAAGGGTTGGTTAAGTTGTGACCTGTAACGATATCTGTAATGACTGCTGTAATTTGGTTATGCGATTTTTGTGGAGGGTGACCTCATTTAACTGGTTGAGTGCTAGAAGCCACTATTGGGGCTTCCACAAAAACAAGAGAGTACCGGAGCAAAAGCCAGCATTTTGCTTTCTTATGTTTCGTAGTCAGTCAAACGCAAATACTATTTTGTTTGTGTAATTTGTTTTATTAGAAGTTACTGGTGAGTGCTCGTGGAAACTCTACGATAACTTTTCATAAACAAATTTTAAACACCATGTTCAGACCACCAAAGTAATTCAGCCCTCAACCGGTTAACACGACCAGAAATGCACCGACCAAGCCATTCTGAACATCAGCTAGTAAATTACACGCATTTACGTTTCGACTTAATGTTTAATGTTTAATCGGAAAGAATTGACCAAAACATTACAGGAGAAGCCTTAACCCCTTCCCCAGCGTAATGGCTATGTGCAAACCACCACAGTTTCATGATTCCTTTCTCTCTCTCTCAACCTCCCCCTACCCCCCCCCCCCCCCCCGCCCCCCACCCTCACCCCCAGTGGAACAAGCGCGTCGTGTTCGCTCCACCGAGGGAAAGGAATGCGTCCAGGAGGAAGAATAAGAAAAAATAACTAAATAAATAAAATAATTTAACATTTTTGAGCAGGCGTCATTACATTTTCAAAACGTTATGCAAGACAAAGGGTCAAGGCGACTCGATCCACAAAAGAAATAAAATGGGTTAACCAGTTAGCAAAGAACTGATTGTATCCCATCTTAGTTTTATTTCTTGTGTACGTTTTTTTTGAGTATGAATATTTGGATATGAGTTCTAAATTTCTGTAATTTTTTAATTGTTCAATAAATTCTTTGTAGGAAGGTGGACTCTTTTTCACTTTGCAGGAATAAATAAACTTTCTGTAGATAAACATATAGAAGTCTGTTGTATTATTAGAAGGGGCATGGTTAATTTTGTAGCCTAAAATAACATATTCTGGGGTTAAAGGAAACTCAACATCACATTTGTTCCTCAAATGTTCCAAAAAATTTAGAAGACTGTTTTCACAACAGAACATTCAAAACATTACTCTTTTTCGGGTTGTCCAATTTCGAAATTGCACAGCTCCAAAAGGCGTTCACAAAACTTATTTTTTGCTTGAGTTTGGCCTATACTATCGCGAAGCGTACTCCTGAGTGCCTAATAATCATACATGTATGATTATTCTTTTTCGAACAAAATTTCCGCCTGTATGATCCTAATTTGACCCTGTATGATAATTAATTTTTAGCAATCGAATGTGCAGAGCGGCCGCTTATCTCAAGAAGTTCACCAAAACAAACTAGTAAGGTACATGTTACGTACAAGCAAACACAGGATGCAATGGAAATGTTAATTGGTAGAGCGCTGGAAGCAAATATTCGGGCTTTATTCTGAAGTACTACGAATATAACTTTAAGGCCTAGTACCCAGTGAATGTGCTTCATACCATCACCGAAACACAATTAATTAGTCTATAAAGTTTTGCCTTGGTGCAATTGATGAGAAAGTGTAGGCACTCTCCCATAAATTGCAACAAGTCAAATCCATGTGAAAATTATGATAACCGAATGTAATTTAGCCCTTCACCACTTCAAGAGCACCGGACTTCTGTGTTATAAAAATGGCTCTGAGCATAGCGACTGGCTCACATCTTGGAATTTTCCACCCTGTACTATTATTCGACACTATACTATTATTAATTTTCAGGATATTTTCCACCCTGTACTATTATTTTGCCCTGTACTATTATTAGGCACTCGAGAGTACGGTGGTACAGACTCTTGGCGGAATTGGACAAAGCTGTCTAAAAAAACCTTTTAGACAGGAATTGGGTGCACGCTGCATTACTAGCCTCTCACAAAGAATCCTGGTTGGAAACGACTATCTGAGTCTAACAGAGTCCTTCTGCGTGTCAGATGTATGCAATCCATCAGTCGAGTAGAAGACACGCCACGAAGCGAGGTCTTGCGGTCTTCTAAAATCTACTTTGGTCCTGTTTTTTAAATTTTTTTTTACTAACATTGTTACTGTTATTTAACTTGTTGATTGCTGGAAGCCTATAGTTGGGCTTTATTCTGGGGTAGAGATATCACAACCGAAAGACTTCATATTCTATGGATGTGCCTCATATTATCTTCGAGATGAAGTTATTTACTCTCCATGGTTTTACCTTATTACAGTTTATGGGACAGTGCCTTTTGCAAAGAGATGTGACAAATTTATACACATACATTTATGCACACAACAACTTAATATTAAATTTTGAAATATTTTTTAGAAGAAACAGAACAAAAATGAATGTATGAGCAAAATTAAAAAAGATAAAAAAGTACAAAAATAAAAAAAATATAACCACTAATTTGACAGAGAACTAAATCTGCGACGCAGGACGTCTTCCTCCATTTTACCACTTGAGGCTGAGTACAAAACAATCAAGACTTGTCCTCTCACTCCACTGAATACCTGGAGTGTAGTGCTCAAACGACTAGTGAATCCCAAAGTCGACCAATCAATACCCAAAAGTCAAGTCGACTTCGCCTAGTCATTGGTGATAACTTGTCTCCTTATAACAGTGTTGGTGTTCCGGTAGAGTGCTGAAGGTCCAAATTTGGCTTCACTTGGGCATTCATATACAGCAACGTACTGGAACATTATTCTGTTAATGTGCTTCTAATTATGCTAAGAGTGAAATTATATAGTCTTACTTAATTTGCCTTGTCACGATTTATGGGAGAGTGCCTATAGGCACTCTCCCATAAATTGCAACAAGGCAAATTCATAACATATCCTGATAGCCCAAAATAATTCAGCACTCTACTAGTACCAGTTAAAACAAACTACTGTCACTACTATTAGATGGCAATAGATGTACACATTGATTGCCCAATATTGCTGTTCAAACTGTCTGACAGTGACACAGAAGGGATACTATTTACCTAAAAGCTTGAACTCCTCCAACTAGTCGACTGCACAATTGAGAGTCGACTACTGGTTTGCCCAGAGTCGACATCGACTAGTCGACTAATCGTTTGAGTACTACTGGAGTGACAGACATACTAACCAAAATCACTATTATACACATGTTATAGTCTTTCCAAATGACAATAATTCCAACAATGATAACTCAGGGTTATCTTCGCGTAACGCCGTTAACACCTTGTCTTTGTCCTCTTTCACTTTGGCTTTGATCTTAACTGATGGTTGAGTTTTCTTGGCTTCTTTAAATGCCAGCAGCTTCCCGCTACCCTCCACAGCCCAGTAGAGTTTAAATGCTTTTATAATATTCATTGGTGTTATCTCATTCTCCATCAGCACTGACCTTATTTCATATTGTGGCACGCGGATCACAGGATCCACACCGAAGCTTGATTTTATTGTTGATTTTGTGAAGCGAACTTCATCCGGATCAAGTTGTTGGCAGTCACGGCTACTAGCAACAGTATTAATAAATGGGGAAATATTTGTGAATGGACTGCTTAACGGAACTGAATCATTGCTAGGAGCATACAACCCAACATACAAGCTGTCGTTAGATCTGTGCGAAGCCAAGAACGAAGTTCTTACCGATGTATTTGTTTGGGTAATTTTATCTGATGATTTCGAAAACCAAGTTCCTCCTGGATATCCTCGAACTCTAACGGACACACCATCGTTATATGTAGTAAACTTGGATGAAGGTATGTAATAAGTTTCGTGTACAGGCACTTCCGAGCATTTTCCAAGATTTTTCAGATTTCTGAAAACCCAAAGTCGCCTGTTGTCGCCGGTAAACCACAAGCCTTCCCGTTTCATTACACTTATAGATGGGATGTGATGTACTGTAATTGTTCTATTACAAAGCTGATCTAGAGTGTCTCCAATGCTTCTTCCACATTTGAATGAACTTTTTATTGAGTCCTGAGAATATCGAATTTCAGAAGGATCGAGGAACATGGTTAGCATAAAACTGACAACACACTCCAGGAATGTGCACCGATCTATCAGTCTTTTCTTAAAAAAATCGATACAAAACCAGGAAATGAATTCATTCGTATTTTCAGTTTCGTTCACTATAATTGTGTATGGAAGCATAGTAGTAACATAAACAAGATGACTCTGAGTATCGAACGTCCGATGTGGTGTATCGAAAAATCAGACCACAGGAACCCATTACAAATAATATTTAACAATAAAATAATAATAAATAAGCATACCTAGATACCATTTAAACTAAATACTATTTAATGGGGGAATCCAGTTATGTTTGTCTAATATTATTTGATTAATAAGCCTAAATCATTGTTCTAACGAGCCCCTGTGATCAAACGTACTAAAGGTCACTTGGTGTCGGAAATTAGGGCATCATACTAGGGGGGGGGGGGGGGGGGGGGTAGCGAAATATTTCCGTGATCAGCCGCTCTGGCATGATCGGGTGTGTTGGGCCTCAGCAAAGAGGTCTGCTATATCTTGGAATCACCCCCTTTTATTGTGGGGTTGTTTGCGAAATACCCTAGGTCCACTCTCGGTGAACACAAGCCCCTTTGTTGACGAAACCCTGACACCAGCACAGCTCCACGGGAATTGATATCCCGTCTAGGCAAGTATAATATGCCGCTTGAGTTGATTCAGAATTAATAGATAGTCACAACCTCAATATTCACGTGCTTGCCTTATGAAGAATTTGTAGAGTTTCGGGATATTTTTATTTGCCCCTAGCTTTTGTTTTTTTTAACTCGGAGAGTGTAAAGTCGTTTTGGTTGTAAAAATTTTGTTCACATGTTATTGCGTTGTTATAATTTATGAGAGAGTGCGTTCAAGCACTCTCAGTAGTAGGAGATCATGTCATGGGTGGCGTCATGTGACTCATGTCACGTGACCCATCTACGTTATGTTTGGTTATCATGGAAGTCCGCGAGAGCGGCCATCTTGTGACGTCATCCCCACAGTGATACATGGTCTTAGTGCGCATGCACAACGCGTATGTTAGGGTGACAGGGTTTCCGTCGTCCATTTTGTATGGAGGCCGCCATCTTGGTTTATATGGTTTCTATGGTAGCACGTGGTTGCTTTGTGACTCACAGGTCTACAATAAGTGTGTATGTGCGTAGGGTGTGTTTGATTGAATATGAGTACATCTAATTACCACAAACAATCCATTCAATCCACCCAAAGCTACCGAAATGGACCTCATTTGGCACGGAATCTTTAAGAATCGAACGTATAAGAGTAGCATGCGGTGCTATAAGACGAGTTTCTTTGTATAAGAAAAAACATCCAGATAATCTTTCCAAACCACCCAAAACGTCTTTAATTGGTACGGGTTCTTCAAGAAACCTACTTTTTATAATAATAATAAGGCACGTTCCTTTGTATAAGAGTAATTTTATCGTTTCGAATTTTCCCCAAATACTTCGTAGAAGTACCCAAATGAACCCGACAATTGTTTTACTAGTTCAGATTTCCCACTAAATCCTCGGTTTCTATCTGTTTTTGCCTATAACTGATCCTATTCCGGCTATTTACTCGCAGTCCCTCTAGTCCTAGTTATCTCGGAACCTATCCTGACCTCAATCAAGTCTTCTAATCACCAGTGCTTCGCTTCCCTCAATCTGTACATGTCCATACAATGTTATCTCCACCGTGTATACCGAAGTCCTCTGTGATTCCCAAAGCCAAAAGTCAATCGAGCTTGCACGACAAAATATTACTCGAGTGGCTCGAATCCAATCGAGCAAATAAGCCATCGAGTGATTGTTCGATCGAGTGACTCCTCTTACCCTCATCTGTGTATTTGAGGGTACGTGTAACATGACGAACATACCACTGTCCTACTGTACGCCTTTGAATCACATAGCAACCACATGCTACCATAGAAACCAAGATGGCGGCCTCCTTCATACAAATGGACGAAAATACATTAACCCTCTCCTTTGAGTCTCCCCCTAACCACATGTCCTTCATTCTCCCATCCCACTTCCCCATTATACTCCCAGTGAATATCATTCTTTTAGACTGATACTTTGGGCATTCTAGAAGGAAGTGTTCCAGTGGACGACGGAAAATCTAATAACACGCGGTGCGCATGCGCACCAAGATCTCGTAGCATTATGGGGATGACATCGCAAGATGGTCGCTTACGTGGGCTATCATGAACTCTAAACATGCGGTAGCTGCACGTGACATTACGCCCCCCCCCTCCTAATTGGCACGGTTACCACATCCCCTACTACTACTGTGCCATAAATTGTAACAAGGCTAATCCACCCAGACGAAATAATATCGCATCACAAATCAACTGATGCACATCCTCAGAATAGGAAGCCTTTAAGCTGTGGTACCTGCTCTTCGGGATAAAAACCCAAAATGGGCTTCGAGCACTCAACCAGTTAATCATTTTAGAAAATTGATTCATTTGATGGTGTTTGGTTTATATGATTGGTGTGTGGCAAGACTTTATTGAGGATGATTCCAGGAAGTTTCAGTTCTAACTTTAAGATCGTCGTCATGTAGTTTAAGTTCGATTATTTATATTATAGGGTATTATTAGTTAATGGTTTTTGGTGGCATTCAGATTGATGCGCAACTTGGCACTTGAAGTTTCAGGGTAACGGAGCGCGATTTAGAGGCGTTTTTATAATCCCGACTGAAGGGCTGGAGGTCCCGAGGCATTTGTCGTCGGAAAATTGATATATTTTAACCTATTTCTTTTTTTCTTACTGAATCTCTGTCATTTGCATAGATGGTAATAACAGTGGGCTCGGGACCGAGCCCTGGTGCTTCAGCCTCGAGATTGATTTCTGAGATTTTATAGTTTACTATTACCTTAATTTTCCGATTTAATACAATGAGGAGAGGGTTCGGAGAACTTCGCTGCCTCCTTTCGATGGCTGTAGACTATTTGCCACTCAAAAAAGACATTGCCCCAATGCAACTTTTACATAACATATAAAACTCTAAAATGGTCTCCAATTGAACTATAAGTTCTCCTGCAGTAACAGCTACAATTCTGAGTTATCGCCCGGGATTTTCCATGCATCAAAAGCACACGCGATCACATCTGATATGGTAATAATAATAATATAATAATAACACTTTGGCCATCCGCTGATTTGTCGCGGTTCTCGGACGAGAAAGCCTTGGTTACCCCTGAACTCCCAACTGCCTCCCTGTTCCCACGCTTCTCCTCTCCTCCCAACACTCGGAGACGAACTGCTTGATGACATCCCTTGCCCCATTCTTCCCAATCTCTCCGATTAGCACATTAACCCCCTCCTTTGAGTCTCCCCCTAACCACAAGTCCTTCATTCTCCCATCCCACTTCCCCATTATACTCCCAGTGAATATCATTCTTTTAGACTGATACTTTGGGCATTCTAGAAGAAAGTGTTCCAGGGTCTCCACCATGCCCAAGTTACACATCTGGCACTCCCTTTCACCGTCTTTTCCAATTTTTCCCCTCAGCTCCAGGGATCGCGACCTCAGCTTGAACAGCAGTGACCCCCCAAAGGTGCCATCAAGGTACTCTTCAAAACCTGGCCTCTCTTTATGACGCAGGCCACCCAAAGACCTCTTTGATTTGACCCCCTCTCGCCAATTACGGTTACAATCCTCCATGACCCTTTCTCTGACGATTTGTTTACCCTGGTTTGCCCCAACGTCCAGGTCCGAGATCTCCAATGAGTAGTTCTCTACTAGCTCCCTCACTTGGACCATCCACCCCGTTTTGATATTTGAGTTGAAAATTCGCAGGAACATTACTTTACACCATCGGCTGTCGGGGAGATTCACCAAATAATTAAGATAACCGAGTTTCAACAGGTCTATCCTGTCCTTGATCCTCATCCACCCAAGCTCACCCCTGATTGCTTCTAGCGCTGCGGCATTACTCGACCCCGTTATCCATCGGCCTGCATCGTTCTGTAAGATTTCCAAGCTCTTTACGGCCGTCTAGTTTAGAGGTACCACTTCCGTACCGTATGTTATACTTGGCAGCCCCACCATTTCCCAAATGGTTTTCCCCACGAAAACCTTATTGAAACTGTTTCTCCCTATAAGTTTCATTTGGTTAAGGATTCGCTTCCCCTTCAGAATCAATTTATTTGTGTGGTTTCGGTAGATGCCTCTTCCTGTAATGTTTATATTTACCCCCAAATACTCGTAATCACCTGTCTCTCCTACACTGAGAAGTTTGCTGCTCCCTTCCGGAATGCAGAACTCACCCACTCTCCACCTTCGAGTGGGGTCCATTTTGCGGCCCACAGGTATAACTTTGCTCTTGCTTTCATTAAGTTCGAGTCTCCATTTGCTCCCATATTTCCCAACAATTCCCAGCATTTTCGTTAGCCCCTCTTCGCTTTCTGACACTAGAACCATATCGTCTGCAAAAAATAGCCCTGGGATCTTCAAGTCCCCAACTGCTACCCCCTCGTCGCTACGCAGGAGTTCATCTCCTAAACCTTTGATGTACAATGCAAACAGGATTGGCGAAAGGATACACCCCTGTTTTAGGCCTATCTCCATAGGCACACGTTTTGTTGTAATGTTTCCCAGGCTAAGTTCACTCTGTACATCTTTATATAATGCTTTCATAATTCCAACAAACTCGCCTCCTAAGCCCAGAGCCTCCAGCTTGCGCCACATACCCTCCCTCCATACTCTATCGTATGCCTTTTTGACATCCAAAAAGGCCATAAACATCTTTTTCTTTTTTGCTTTCGCGGATTCTATCATTTGGGATAGCGTGAAAAGATGGTCGGTTACTCTCCTTCCCTTCCTGAAGCCATTCTGGATTTCTCCCAAGAAACCCTTCTCCTCAATTACCTCCTCTAGTCTCCCATAAAGGACTTTACAGAAAACCTTTCCAATGTTGCTACTGACAGAGATCCCTCGATAGTTATCCAAAACGTCTTTTTCCCCCTTTTTGTGAATAAATGTCACTTTGTTTTCCCTCCACTCCTTTGGGACCTCTTGTTTTTCTATGGCTAAATTGAATAGGGCAGTTAGGCTTTCCAAGAGTTCCTCTCCCCCTTTTTTGATAAACTCGTTAGGAATTTCGTCCACCCCTCCCGCTTTTCCATTCCTAAATTTTGAGATCACCCTTCGCACCTCCTCAGTTTTGATTTCGCTGCACACGAAGTCCGAGAGATTTTCCTCGACCTGGTTCGGACACTCCGGTGGGTTCCCCATGCCCCATCGATTATCGTTTACCTTTTCCCAGTGCTTGACTAGTTCTAATGCGATTTGATCTCGCTCTTCTGTAACTCTGCCATCTACTTTAATGCTCTGTTGGTTATTCCCTTTGTTACGTTTGTTCACCCATTTCCAAAATACGCTCGAACTCGACCCCCCTGTCGTTCTTATCGTCCTAATAAGACTGCTATTTCGCACTCTCCGGTTGTCGTCTATAATCTTGTTTACTTTATTTCGTGCTTGTTGGTATTCTTCCTTTGCTACCATGCCCTCATTGCTTTCCACCCCCTTAAGTTTTCTACTTCTCCTGTATGCAGCACATTTAGCTTCTCTAACCTTTATGGCCCTTTTCAGTTCTTCGTTCACTCTGTACCCAAGTTCCCGTGTTGGCACCCTAATCTTTCCTACACTTTCCTTCCCTGCCTCCACTAGGCTCGCAACTATGGCGTCGGCCATCTTCTGGACACTACCCCCTTTGTGTACGGCTGCAAGCTTTGGTTTCAGTTTTTCTTCGAACTTCGCCCAGTCGGCAACCTTTTTGAGTTCCCAAATCTCCTTGAAGCTTCCTTTCCTTTTCTCTAGGTTTTTGGCCCTCATCGTCACTGCAATCAAGTTGTGATCACTATCCAACTCCATTTTGCCCTCATCATCCACTTCTACCCTTATCACCTCCCTCCATAAATTCATATCTATGAGAATGTAGTCAATTATTGATTTTCTGTCGTTTCTCTCCCAGGTCCATTTCCCCTTACATCTAGCGTCCCTGTTCAGAATCTTCAGACCGAGCTCATTTGTGAAGTTCAACAGCTTCCTTCCATTCCTGTTGACTTTCTTGTCCCCACCCTCTATGCCTTCTTCCTTGTCACCTATGTGTCCATTAAAGTCGCCCATCAAAATTATACCGAGCCCCCTTATTTATAGTTCAGTGATATTGGACCTTAGTGTTGAGTATATCGAGTATGGTATTATCCCTCGCAGCGTCAGAGACCCAAACCTTCCCCTACAATGTTTTTTTTCTATTTTGTTCCAACACAATACTATATCGCAACACATAATATTATGTGGGGACAAAATAAAAAAAAATGTCTGATGATATACAATTTAAAAACATTTTGAATAAGCAAGTAACTCACGGTTTTTCCCTTCTTTCTGGACAAAAGTCTTTCAACTTTATAAGTTCTGTCCAAAACTAATCTCCTTGAAATTGTGCCTTCGGGTCGAGGAAGTTATTGTCCTTCATGCAGATAGTTTCTTCCAGTCAATATCTCTATGAAGCCGAAATAACCGCTCTCCAGTGGCTCAAGCTTTATGTGTGTTGAAGTAAATGAATCCCGTTTAAAAGACTAGAGAAACAGAATTTACTGCTACCAGTAATTTCAAATCTGTGTGAAAAGGGTTAAAGTGTCAGGAATATAAAGACTATAAAGAAAGGGAATTCATGGAGGCTTATTTTTCGGGAGTAAAATATTTTTGAACAAATCAGAAATGGGTTTTCGTTTGCAGTATTTACAGATATTCATACAGGAATCAGAACTTTTTTTTATAAGAAACCAGAAATGGCATATATGTGACCAGCATTCAAAGGGTTTGATACACGAATCAGAAATGGACATTTTTGGCTCTGCCCACTAATTTGAGTGATGAAATACATTCATAAACTTTAGAAATGCATTAAGGTGTAATCAAATGCATTTCCCAGTCTTTCTGAATAATGCCCCCATATTAAGATCCTTAGAGGGTTAAAATATTCCCTTTAAATACTCCATTTTAATCCTTTAAATAGGGCGCAGTGGCTCAGCTGGCAGAGGTGCAGGCTGCAAGGCGTGAGGTACGTACTCTGCTCTTGGGCAAGACACTTCACCCCATAACCCACGTGGGTGCATGGTGGCGCTGTGTACTAAAGCGTACTGCACATCGATGATGCGCCCGTCTTCAACCAAAGCTAACCCTGCTTGTGTGGAGTTAGTATGTGGGGGATCTGACAGTTGCTCGTTGTTGGCCGGTGGTTCTTCCCGGCTACTCCGATTTCCTCCACCTGAAAAACTGCCGTGGTCATGATCAGCCGTTGTGTAGAAATATGTGACATTAAACACCAATGAAAAAATAATCCTCTAAAAATGAGCTCAACCCAATAAAGGGACATAAGCTATGTTTTTCAAGCAAAAATGAAAAGGTAATTAAAACTGAATAGACGTTTCTGTGAATAATGTTGACCGGTTTTCGCCGTTATGTTGGCTAAAGGATTAAGAATCCCTTACTTTGGAAGGCACACTGAAAGGGTGTCCCATTCCACATAGAATTAAATATTAAGAAAATAAAGCAAAAAACATTTAGTTTCTCGGCTGACAGTTCCTGCTTTTGAACTCCGGGGGTGGGAGGGGGGGGGGGGTGGGGGGGGGGGTGGAATGGCACAAATCAGAGACATTCTCTTAATGGCACTTTGGCACCAAAGGTTTCTGCACTCTCGGTGAGACCGAGCCGAGCGCAGTGAAAGACTATAGAACTCCTCTAACAAATGAGTTTTAAACAGTCATAGCACTAACACAGTTAACAGTACAGTCGACTATGTCAGTATTGTTACTGGCACCCTGACAGTTTTGTGATAGGTTTTAACAATTATTCAGTGCAGTTTTATGGAAAAGGTTAACTTTATTCTGCCTGAAATAAAATATGTACAATCCACATTGAAGTCTTGAGAGGGTTAAAGGCATTGAACTGAATTAGATAGGTTTCAACAAATTTTACAATTATTCAGTGCAGTTTTATGGAAAGGGTTAACTTTGTTCTGCCTGAAATAAAATATGTGCAATCCACATTGAAGTCTTGAGAGGGTTAAAAGCATTGAACTGAATAAGATAGGTTTCAACAGATTTTACAATTATTCAGTGCAGTTTTATGGAAAGGGTTAACTTTATTCCGCCTGAAATAAAATATGTGCACTCCACACTGAAGTCTTGAGAAGGTTAAAAGCATTGAACTGAATAAGATAGGTTTCAACAAATTTTACAATTATTCAGTGCAGTTTTATGGAAAGGGTTAACTTTATTCTGCCTGAAATAAAATATGTGCAATCCACATCGAAGTCTTGAGCGGGTTAAAAGAATTGAACTGAATAATTTATAATCTATTTCCTTGCAAGGTAAAGGGTTTCTCTCAACTTCGTTCCAGGAACTTCCATCCCATTATCATAACAAGGTTAGTAGAGTATATTTCATTTCTTGACAGCAACTCCACTCGTGTTTACATTATCTCCAGTGTGAATAACATAGCATCCTATTGCTTGGGGAGAATTTACTGTATCAGGAAATTGGAGGCTGCGAAAGCCCTGTGGTCGATTAGGCCATACTCAGTGGCTCTAGCGACCTGAAAAACATCGGTGGCCGAGAACTTTTGACTGTCCACCAGTATGCCAAAAATCAGCGGGATAGGACTATTCGTTTTCGAGTTATCGTGAGGACAAGGGAGTGCATAGAAGACAGAAGACAGAGGTATAAGAAGAAGAAGAAGAAGAAGAAGAAGAAGAAGAAAAGAAAGAAAAAGAAACCGTACAAAAACAATAGTCTGCGTGTTTCACACAGACTAAATAATACTTCTAGCGTCTGAAAGAATGAATGAATGAATGAATGAATGACAAGTTTCAGCGCGCCAAATATCTGATGGGGAGCTAGAGGTTTTATTTTACTTGAAACATGACAGTAAGTAATTGTTAGAAAAACAACATCCACACCAAAGGATTTACCATTAGAACATTAGAAGTGGACATTTTCATTCTATTTTCATCTGATTGCTCTAAACACACATCAGTGCATATATTCCAAACTGTAAACATAATAAACTTTGTCGCCACTGTAAAAATAAACACACCTATTAGAAATTACCCGTGCTGTCACTAAGAGAGGAGAGGTATTATCTGTCGCAAGACCACAAAGATGTAAAAACTCCATCTTTCAAAGTTAAATGGATCCATTAAAACAATAACATATCTAAATATGTTTATAGAACAAAAAACAATTTTTCTTACTTTATTCAAGTCTATGTCAGTCCATATTTTCTCATTTGGATTTAGTACATTTTTAGGATTTGAATTTATCCCCAGCAGTATTTTCTAACAAATTAATAAGGCGATATACTGGGATAAATAGCGAAAATTTTGAACAAAAATCGAACCGTTAAAAACTAATTTTAACATAAAGTATTGGATACCGCAGTAGTATGCCTCGTACGTTTCACCCCCCCCTCCCAGTTCAGGGACCTCGGAAGTAACGTCATGTCACGTGACCCAGTGGCGCCATGTTGTGTTGTCATGGTAACCCTCGTGAGCGGCCATGTTGTGACGTCATCTCAATAGTGATACGTGGTGTTAGTGCGCTTGCGCAGCGCATGTTGTTAGGGTGATACGTGTTTCTGGCGTCCATCTTGTATACTGGAGGCCGCCATCTTGGTTTCTAGGTGGTTGCTATGTGACCCAAAGGCTTCTTATATGGGAGGGGTATGTTCGGAGGGTGTGTTCGATTAAATAGGAGTAATTTCCCGTTTCGTAGAATTACCACAAAACAACCCGACAAGTTGTACTATTTCGAATTCTTTCAGAAGTCTCTGCTTCTATCTATCTATGGAATAGATTTTCGTCTACTTTACCATGTTTCCTTTGTCCTGGAGTATACTCTAGTAGAGTAGAATAGCCTATCAGCTGGACCAGCTTTGCTTATTGTTACTATATTTAGCTTTTCTGGTCTGTTCTTATTAGTTCTGATCCTATTCCTAGTACTCTGGTTGTTTCATTTATCTAGATCACCCAGTCAGTTCACTTTACTGGTGCTAACTAACCAATCAGATTGCTTTATTTCCCATAATCTGTACACAGTTACCTCCCTTGTCTTTAACAATAGCATATATCATCCCCAAAGCCAATAAGCTATCGAGCAGTTACTGAAAAGTCATTGCTCGAACGACTCGAAACTCATCGAGCAAACTAGACTTTATGATTCTGGAGAATCATGGCTTTTCCCGATGAGATTCCATGATTTTTCATGACCCCACAGTGACTGATGAATTGTTTTTAACTGTCTCACTGAAGTTCCTTCATTGATGTTATGAGAAAGGTGAGTATAGTAGTCTCAAACGAATCAGTTTGATAAAAAAATTGTTTAGTTAAAAACCATCATTAATGGTGGAGTGGGTTAATGTCAATATCGTCGTCCAACAAGTTAATGGCCGACAGAAGGAGTTATGTTTGTTTGACACATACCCACGTAGAGCTGTGGCTATTTGAAAATGGTCCATTTTATCTCAAATGCATCCAAAATATTGATGTCTGGCAGCTTGTAGAGGGTTAACAAGTGCTAGCAGGAATATTCATTCATGCAACTTGTAATGTCACACCAAGAACTGCGAATGGCCATTTTTTCTTTAAAATCTACAAGATGTTTTCAGAGAAATCCCGGGAGAACATGAATTTTAAGCTATTGATGGATATCATTGTTTATCCAGCCCAAAACGGGTTAAGTGTTGTTTTTTGAATACTCTTATTACTTCCAAAAATAATTCTCAGTGAATTCTACTTCCACTTATTTTGATCTCTCGTCTCAAATTCAGGTACTGTGGGTATGCAAACACAGCCCATTTTATCAACATTTTGATGTTTGAGAACCTGCATAGGGTTGACAAATGCTTCCAGGAATATTTTGTACATGCAGTCTGTAATGTCACACTAAGATCTGAGAATGGCCATTTTTTCTTGAAAATCTATGGGAGGTTTTTAAAGAAATCCTCAGATAACACGAATTTTTAACCTTTTGAGGGGTATCTCTCTGTAACCAGCTCTAAAGGGTTAATGCTTGGTTTTGTGAATATCTTCATTACTTACAGAAATGATCGACGGTGAATTCCACTTCCAAATGAAGGAGGTTGTGTTTATCTCGTAGGTACGCATTTGGTGTTATGGTTGCCCAAGAACAGCCCATTTTCTCCAAATGTCTATGCTTGGCAGCCTCTGGAGGGTTAACAAATGCTTACCGAAACATTTTGTTCATGCAACTTGTAATGTCACTCGAAGACCTGCGAATGGTCAATTGCTCTTGAAATTTTTTTATTGAGAAATCCACAGAAAACTGGAATTTTAAGCTTTTAAGGGGTATATCTCCTTAACCAGTCAAAAATGGGTTAAGAGCTCGATTTTTGAATACATTTACTACTTACAAAAATGTTTCCCTGTCAGTTTTGCGTCCGATAAAAGAGGTTATGCATCTGTGTTGCATTCCCATTTGATGTTGTTGGTGTCCAAAAACAGACTATTTTTTCAAAATTTTCACATTTAGCAGCCCATGGAGGGTTAATAAATGCTTCCCGGAATAATTTATCCTATCAATTGGTAATGTGACTCCAAGACCTATCAGTGGCCATTTTCTCTTGAAAACTCTACCAGATGTTTGTAAAGAAATCCAGGGAAAACACAAATTTTTAAGCTTTTGATGGGTATCACAATTGACAACTACAAAAGGGGTTAACGCTTGGTTTTTTGAATACTCTTATTACTTACAAAAATGGCCCATGATGAATTCCACTTCCAACAAAGGAGATTATGTTTATTTCTCAGGTACACATTGGGTGCTGTGCATGTCTGAAAACAGCCCATTTCAACAAAATTACGATACTTGGCAGCCTCTAGAAGGTTAATTAATAAACGCTCACCGGAATATTTTGTCCATGCAACTTGTAATATCACACAAAGACCTGCGAGTAGTCAATTTTTCTTGAAAACCTACAGAATGTTTTTAGAGAAATCCACAGAAAATGGGAATTTTAAGATTTTAAGGCGTCTCTCTCTTTAGCCTGTCCAAAATGGGTTAAGACGTCGACTTTTGAATACCCTTACTATTTACAAAAACGTTTGCGTATAGATTGTGCGCTCGATAAAGGAAGGCACTTTTCTTTGTGGCGTACCCATTGGGTGCTGTTGGCGTCCAAAAACAGCCCTTTTTATCACAATTTTGACTTTTAGCAGCCCGTGGAGGGTTAACAAATGCTCGCCGCAGTATTTTGTCTATGCATTTTGTATTGTCAAACCAAGGCCTGGGAGTAACAAATTTTTCTTGAATATCTACAAGACTCGTTTAGAGAAATCCACGAAAAACATGAATTTTTGAGCTTTATGGGGGGTATTGCTGTTTAACCAGCCCAAAACCGGTTAACGCTTGATTTTTTGAACACCCTTACAAAAATAATCCTCTGTGAATTCCACTTCCAATAAAGGAAGTTATGTTTACCTCTCGGGTATCGTTTGGGTGCTGTGGGGGTCTGAAACCGGCCCATTTCATCAAAATTTCGATGTTTGGCAGCCTGTGGAGGGTTACCATATGCATCGCCGGATAAGTCGTGTGGATCAAAGTCGTGTCATGGGTAGGTCTAACAATGATGAATGTTTAAAAAAAATCTACAAGACGTGTTTCGAGAAAGTGCCGATAAGCCCCAATTTTGACAGTTTTTTGCCAATTCCGGCAAAATAAGGGTTAAATCGAAAATTCCGCTTTGGTACATTTTTAGATTTTTTGCCCCTCTATGCGTGTGCCAAATTGTGTGAAAATCGGTTCGAAAATGGCTTCTGAATCGTACGGACAAAAATGTGTGGAAAAAAAAAAAAAAAAAAAAAAAAAAAAAAAACCAAAAAATAGACTTTATGATTCTGCAGTGCCAACAGGAATATTTATTCATGCAACTTGTAATGTCACACCAAGAACTGTGATGGCCATTTTTTCCTTAAAATCTACAAGATGTTTTCAGAGAAATCTAGGGAGAACAGGAATTTTAAGCTTTTGATGGGTATCGTTGTTTTTCCAGCCCAAAACGGGTTAAGTGTTGTTTTGGGAATACTCTTATTACTTCCAAAAATAATTCTCAGTGAATTCTACTTCCACTTATTTTGATCTCTCCTCCCAACTTTGGGTGCTGTGGGTATGCAAACACAGCCTATTTTATCAAGATTTTGATGTTTGAGAACCTGCATAGGGTTGACAAATGCTTCCAGGAATATTTTGTACATGCAGTCTGTAATGTCACACTAAGATCTGAGAATGGCCATTTTTTCTTGAAAATCTATGGGAGGTTTTTAAAGAAATCCTCAGATAACACGAATTTTTAACCTTTTGAGGGGTATCTCTCTGTAACCAGCTCTAAAGGGTTAATGCTTGGTTTTGTGAATATCTTCATTACTTACAGAAATGATCGACGGTGAATTCCACTTCCAAATGAAGGAGGTTGTGTTTATCTCGTAGGTACGCATTTGGTGTTATGGTTGCCCAAGAACAGCCCATTTTCTCCAAATGTCTATGCTTGGCAGCCTCTGGAGGGTTAACAAATGCTTACCGAAACATTTTGTTCATGCAACTTGTAATGTCACTCGAAGACCTGCGAATGGTCAATTGCTCTTGAAATTTTTTTATTGAGAAATCCACAGAAAACTGGAATTTTAAGCTTTTAAGGGGTATATCTCCTTAACCAGTCAAAAATGGGTTAAGAGCTCGATTTTTGAATACATTTACTACTTACAAAAATGTTTCCCTGTCAGTTTTGCGTCCGATAAAAGAGGTTATGCATCTGTGTTGCATTCCCATTTGATGTTGTTGGTGTCCAAAAACAGACTATTTTTTCAAAATTTTCACATTTAGCAGCCCATGGAGGGTTAATAAATGCTTCCCGGAATAATTTATCCTATCAGTTGGTAATGTGACTCCAAGACCTATCAGTGGCCATTTTCTCTTGAAAACTCTACCAGATGTTTGTAAAGAAATCCAGGGAAAACACAAATTTTTAAGCTTTTGATGGGTATCACAATTGACAACTACAAAAGGGGTTAACGCTTGGTTTTTTGAATACTCTTATTACTTACAAAAATGGCCCATGATGAATTCCACTTCCAACAAAGGAGATTATGTTTATTTCTCAGGTACACATTGGGTGCTGTGCATGTCTGAAAACAGCCCATTTCAACAAAATTACGATACTTGGCAGCCTCTAGAAGGTTAATTAATAAACGCTCACCGGAATATTTTGTCCATGCAACTTGTAATATCACACAAAGACCTGCGAGTAGTCAATTTTTCTTGAAAACCTACAGAATGTTTTTAGAGAAATCCACAGAAAATGGGAATTTTAAGATTTTAAGGCGTCTCTCTCTTTAGCCTGTCCAAAATGGGTTAAGACGTCGACTTTTGAATACCCTTACTATTTACAAAAACGTTTGCGTATAGATTGTGCGCTCGATAAAGGAAGGCACTTTTCTTTGTGGCGTACCCATTGGGTGCTGTTGGCGTCCAAAAACAGCCCTTTTTATCACAATTTTGACTTTTAGCAGCCCGTGGAGGGTTAACAAATGCTCGCCGCAGTATTTTGTCTATGCATTTTGTATTGTCAAACCAAGGCCTGGGAGTAACAAATTTTTCTTGAATATCTACAAGACTCGTTTAGAGAAATCCACGAAAAACATGAATTTTTGAGCTTTATGGGGGGTATTGCTGTTTAACCAGCCCAAAACCGGTTAACGCTTGATTTTTTGAACACCCTTACAAAAATAATCCTCTGTGAATTCCACTTCCAATAAAGGAAGTTATGTTTACCTCTCGGGTATCGTTTGGGTGCTGTGGGGGTCTGAAACCGGCCCATTTCATCAAAATTTCGATGTTTGGCAGCCTGTGGAGGGTTACCATATGCATCGCCGGATAAGTCGTGTGGATCAAAGTCGTGTCATGGGTAGGTCTAACAATGATGAATGTTTAAAAAAAATCTACAAGACGTGTTTCGAGAAAGTGCCGATAAGCCCCAATTTTGACAGTTTTTTGCCAATTCCGGCAAAATAAGGGTTAAATCGAAAATTCCGCTTTGGTACATTTTTAGATTTTTTGCCCCTCTATGCGTGTGCCAAATTGTGTGAAAATCGGTTCGAAAATGGCTTCTGAATCGTACGGACAAAAATGTGTGGAAAAAAAAAAAAAAAAAAAAAAAAAAAAAAAAACCAAAAAATAGACTTTATGATTCTGCAGTGCCAACAGGAATATTTATTCATGCAACTTGTAATGTCACACCAAGAACTGTGATGGCCATTTTTTCCTTAAAATCTACAAGATGTTTTCAGAGAAATCCAGGGAGAACAGGAATTTTAAGCTTTTGATGGGTATCGTTGTTTTTCCAGCCCAAAACGGGTTAAGTGTTGTTTTGGGAATACTCTTATTACTTCCAAAAATAATTCTCAGTGAATTCTACTTCCACTTATTTTGATCTCTCCTCCCAACTTTGGGTGCTGTGGGTATGCAAACACAGCCTATTTTATCAAGATTTTGATGTTTGAGAACCTGCATAGGGTTAACAAATGCTTACAGGAATATTTTGTACATGCAATTTGTAATGTCACACTAAGATATGAGAATGGCCATTTTTTCCTGAAAATCTACGGGATGTTTTTAAACAAATCCTCAGATAACACAAATTTTTAACCTTTTGAGGGGTATCTCTCGTTAACCAGCTCTAAAGGGTTAATGCTTGGTTTTGTGAATATCTTCATTACTTACAAAAATGATCGACGGTGAATTCCACTTCCAATGAAGGAGGTTATGTTTATCTCGTAGGTACACATTTGGTGTTATGGTTGCCCAAGAACAGGCCATTTTCTCCAAATGTCAATGCTTGGCAGCCTCTGGGGGGTTAACAAATGCTTACCGAAACATTTTGTTCATGCAACTTGTAATGTCACTCGAAGACCTGCGAATGATCAATTGCTCTTGATTTTTTTTTTTTGAGAAATCCACAGAAAACTGGAATTTTAAGCTTTTAAGAGGTATATCTCCTTAACCAGTCAAAAATGGTTTAAGACCTCGATGTCTGAATACATTTACTACTTACAAAAATGTTTCCCTGTCAGTTTTGCGTCCGGTAAAAGAAGTTACGTTTCTCTGTTGTATTCCCATTTGATGTTGTTGTTGTTGTTCAAAAACAGACTATTTTTTTCAAAATTTTGACATTTAGCAGCCCATGGAGGGTTAATAAATGCTTCCCGGAATAATTTATCCTATCAATTGGTAATGTGACACCAAGACCTATCAGTGGCCATTTTCTCTTGAAAACTCTACCAGATGTTTGTAAACAAATCCAGGGAAAACACAAATTTTTAAGCTTTTGATGGGTATCACAATTGACAACCACAAAAGGGGTTAACGCTTGGTTTTTTGAATACTCTTATTACTTACAAAAATGACCCATGATGAATTCCACTTCCAACAAAGGAGATTATGTTTATTTCTCAGGTACACATTGGATGCTGTGCGTGTCTGAAAACATCCCATTTCAACAAAATTACGATGCTTGGCAGCCTCTAGAAGGTTAATTAATAAACGCTCACCGGAATATTTTGTCCATGCAACTTACGTTTCTCTGTTGTATTCCCATTTGATGTTGTTGTTGTTCAAAAACAGACTATTTTTTTCAAAATTTTGACATTTAGCAGCCCCTGGAGGGTTAAGAAATGCTTACCTGAATAATTTATCCAATCAACTGGTAATGTGACACCATGACCTATCAATGGCCATTTTCTCTTGAAAACTCTACCAGATGTTTGTAAAGAAATCCAGGGAAAACATAAATTTTTAAGCCTTTGATGGGTATCACTATTAACAGCCACAAAATGAGTTAACGCTTGGTTTTTTGAATACCCTTATTACTTACAAAAATGGTCTTTGGTGAATTCCACTTCCAACAAAGGAGATTACGTTTATTTCTCAGGTACACGTCGGGTGATGTGCGTGCCTGAAAACAGCCCATTTCAACAAAATTACGATGCTTGGCAGCCTTTAGAGGGTTAATAAACGCTCACCGGAATATTTTGTCCATGCAACTTGTAATATCATACAAAGACCTGTGAGTAGTCAATTTTTCTTGAAAACCTACAGGATGTTTTTAGAGAAATCCAGAGAAATTGGGAATTTTAAGATTTTAAGGGGTCTCTCTCTTTAGCCTGTCCAAAATGGGTTAAGACTTCGACTTTTGAATACCCTTACTACTTACAAAAATGTTTGCGTATAGATTGTGCGCTCGATAAAAGAAGGCACGTTTCTTTGTGGCGTACCCATTGGGTGCTGTTGGCGTCCAAACACATCCCATTTTATCACAATTTTGACTTTTAGCAGCCCGTGGAGGGTTAACAAATCCTCACCGCAGTATTTTGTCCATGCAACTGCTATTGTCACACCATGGCCTGGAAGTGACAAATGTTTCTTGAAAATCTACAAGACTCGTTTAGAGAAATCCACGGAAAACAAATTTTTGAGCTTGATGGGGGTATTGTTGTTTAACCAGCCCAAAACGGGTTAACGCTTGGTTTTGTGAACACCCTTATTACTGACAAAAATGATCCTCGGTGAATTCCACTCCCAATAAAGGAAGTTATGTTAATCTCTCATGTATTGTTTGGGTGCGTTGGGGGCCTGAAGCCGGTCTATTTCATCAAAATTTCGATGTTTGGCAGCCTGTGGAGGGTTACCATATGCATCGTCTGATATATCGTGTATGTCAAAGGGCGTGTCACAGACAGGTCTAGCAATTACGAATGTATAAAAAAAATCTACAAGACATGTTTTGAGAAAGTGCCGATAAACCCCAATTTTGGCAGTTTTTTGAAAATTCTGACGAAATAAGGGTTAAATCGAAAATTCCGCTTCGGTACATTTTTAGATTTTGTGCCCCTCTATGCGTGTGCAAAATTTCGTGAAAATCGGTTCGAAAATGGCTTCTGAATTGTACGGACAAAATGTGTGGAAAAAATAACCCAAACTAGACTTTATGATTCTGGAGAATCATGGCTTTTCCTGATGAGTTTCCATGATTTGTCATGACCCCACAGTGTATGATGAATTGCTTTTGACTGTCTCACTGAAGTTCCTTCATTAAAGTCATGAAAAAAGTGAGTACAGAAGTCTCAAATGACTCAGTATCATAAAAAATTGTTTAGGTAAAAACCATCATTAACGGTGGAGAGGGTTAATATCAATATCGTCGTCCAACAAGTTAATGACCGACAAAAGGAGTTATGTTTGTTTGACACATACCCACTGAGTGCTGTATCTATTTGAAAATGGTCCGTTTTATCTCAAATGTATCCAAAATATTGATGTCTGGCAGCTTGTTAAGGGTTAACAAGTGCTAACAGGAATATTTATTCATGCAACTTGTAATTTCACACCAAAAACTGTGAATGACCATTTTTAGTTAAAAATCTACGAGATGTTTTCAGAGAAATCCAGGGAGAAATCAGTTTTAAGCTGTTGATGGGTATAATTGTTTATCCAGCCCAACACGGATTAAGGGTTGTTTTTTTTAGTACGCTTATTACTTATAAAAATAATTCTCAGTGAATTCTACTTCCACTTATGTTGATTTCTCCTCTTAACTTTGGGTGCGGCGGGTATGCAAACACAGCCCACTTTTTCAACATTTTGATGTTTGAGAACCAGCATAGGGTTAACAAATGCTTACTGGAATATTTTGTACATGCAACTTGTAATTCACACTAAGATCTGAGAATAGCCAATTTTTCTTGAACATCTACGGGATGTTTTTAGAGAAATCCTCGGATAACATGAATTTTTAACCTTTTGAGGGGTATCACCCTGTAACCAGCTCTAAACGGGTTAATGCTTGGTTTTATAAATACCTTCATTACTTACAAAAATGATCCTCTGTGAATCCCACTTCCAATGAAGGTGGTTATGTTCATCTCGCAGGTACACATTGGGTGTAATGGGTGGCCAAGTACAGCCCATTTTTTCAAAATGTGATGCCTCTGGAGGGTTAACAAACGCTTACCGGAATCTTTTGTTCATGCAACTTGTAATGTCACTCCAGGACCTGCAAATGGTCAATTTCTCTTGAATATTTACTAGATTTTTTTTGAGAAATCCCCAGAAAATGGGAATTTTAAGCTCTTAAGGGGCACATCTCCTTAACCGGGCAAAAATGGGTTAAGACCTCAATTTTTGAATACCCTTACTACTTACTAAAAATTTTTCCTATCAGTTTTGCGTCCGGTAAAAGAAGTTACGTTTCTCTGCAGCATTCCCATTTGATGGTGTTGGTGTCCAAAAACATACTATTTTTTCGAAATTTTGACATTTAGCAGCCCATGGAGGGTTAACAAATGCTTATCTGAATATTTTATCCGTGCAAGTGGTAATGTGACTCTAAGACCTATCAACGGCCATTTTCTCTTGAAACCCTACGAGACATTTGAAAAGAAATTCAGGGAAAATATGATTTTTTAAGCTTTTGATGGGTATTGCTATTAACCATCCCAAAAGGGGTTAATGCTTGGTTTTTTGAATACCCTTATTACTAACAAATTTGGTCCTGGGTGAATTCCACTTCCAATAAAGTAGATTATGTTTATCTCTCGGGAATGCATTGGGTGCTGTGCGCGTCTGAAAACAGCCTATTTTAACAAAATTACGATGCTTAGCAGCCTGTAGAGGGTTAATAAATGCTCACCGGAATATTTTGTCCATGCAACTTGTAATGTCACATAAAGACCTGCGAATAGTCAATTTTTCCTGAAAACCTACAAGTTGCTTTTAGAGAAATCCACTGAAAATGGGAATTTTAAGCTTTTAAGGGGTATCTCTCTTTAACCAGTCCAAAATGGGTTAAGACTTCGACTTTTGAATACCCTTACCACTATCAAAATTATTTCCCCGTCAATTTTGCGTCCGATAAAAGAAGGAACCTTTCTTGGTGGTACACCAAGTGGGTGCTGTTGGCGTCCAAAAACAGCCCATTTTATCACAATTTTGACCTTTAGCAGCCCGTGGAGGGTTAACAAATGCTCACCGCAGTATTTTGTCCATGCAACTTCTATTGTCACACCAAGGCCTGGGAGTGACAAATTTTTCTTGAAAATCTACAAGACTCATTTAGAGAAATCCACGGAAAATACGAATTTTTGAGCTTTATGGGGGTATTGCTGTTTAACCAGGCCAAAACGGGTTAACGCTTGGTTTTGTGAACACCTTTATTACTGACAAAAATGATCCTAGGTGAATTCTACTCCCAATAAATGAAGTTATGTTTATCTCTCGTGTTTTGTTTGGGTGCAGTGGGGGCCTGAAACCGGCCTATTTCATCAAAATTTTGATGTTTGGCAGCCTGTGGAGGGTTACCATATGCATCCTACAAGACGTGATTCGAGAAAGTGCCGAAAAACCCCAATTTTGGCAGTTTTTTGCCAATTCTGATGAAATAAGGGTTAAATCGAAAATTCCGCTTCGGTACATTTTTAGATTTTGTTCCCTCTATGCGTGTGCAAAATTTCGTGAAAATCGGTTCGAAAATGGCTTCTGAATCATACGGACAAAATGTGTGGAAAAAAAAAAAAAAAAAAAAAAAAAAAAAAAAAATCATCCGTAGAAAAACAATAGTCTTTTCCAGAAGGAAAAGCCTAAAAAAAAAAAAAAAAAAAAATAATAATCCGTAGAAAAACAATAGTCTTTTCCAGAGGGAAAAGCCTAATGAGCTATCGGGCAATTGCTTGTTCGAGTGACTCGCACATACTGCTCAAACGACTCGAAAAATATGTTGGGCACTGTTCGAAAACATTGTAGGAGCTTTTCCGTTTTTTTCGGCACAGTGCCGTCGCTACTGGTGGTGATGGTAGTATGTCTGCATGTGTGTGTGATGGGGAGGGGGGGGGGGTGCGTCGCTCTAAGAGCACTGATCACAGAGATAACCTTATGCTATCAGCCTTTTAATCTGCTACAGAAGTCGAAATTTGTGTAACCCTAAACTTTCATCAGACTGTCCGGACCCACCCCCACCAGAAGTTTTGTCGGAAATTTTTTGGCACCATTTTTAGGTGAATTTATGCCTAATAACATTAAAATGCTGGCTTTGGGGATAAAAACATGCCATTTGGGGTAAATTTTGGGTAAAAAAGACCAATTTTCAGTACATTTGCAGTAAACAACAGATTCTTTCTGTTTGTTTGTGTTTTTGTTGTTGTTACACTGTCGGAAAATTTTCGGTCTGTTCGAAAATTTTGGGCTTGCCCCTCCGCCAACGAAAAGCTTTCTACGCCACTGGTGCAAAGATTTCGTAGGGACCTGCGAAGCTTCGAAATTCAATTCGATTCGAAATAGTCCCCATGATTCCATTCGTTTTTAATAGCGCCGATTCGAAAATATGTTCTCCAAGTACTACAAAGTATCTCCTCTTGAAATCTTCTTCTATCATCAGGTCTACTGTAAAGGAGATCTGATGTTAGAAGAAGATTTCAAGTAGGTTTCGCTTTCGAAATTACATGGGATTCCGTTCGAGAATATTCTACTTTTTTGTTTGATTTGCAACGAGGGCGCCGCTGCAGACATCACTTGAGTGGAAAATTACAATATTTACGGCTGCAAGAAGATGCAATATCCATAACATGAAAAGCTGTGAGGTTCGATTCGAAATCTGGTGCCTGATTCGATTCGACCCGAAATTTGAGGTTCTCAGGGCCCAAGGATTTTGCCTCCTTTCAGAACGGAAAGCCAGAATTTACTTCCGAGGAGCCAAACCATAGTCTTTTCCGTGGGTTCTGCACCAGTGCAATTTTATTTGTTATTTGATACAACAGTACTAACTGTTTGATTTAGATTCACTCGCCTTGAAAAGTGGTACTTGTAAATGATGCAATCGCAGAAAAAAGCAGGACCGAAGAAAAATATTGCTTTAAAACACTTTTGAGGTGTTGTTCCAAAATTTTGAATCCTTGCTGAATATTTCAGAGTGAAAAGAGAGGTGATTTGGTGAATTTTGGGACCTAAAATTACGATTAGCTATTGCTGTGCTTTAATGGGACCCCCCCCCCCCCCCCCAAAAAAAAGTGCCTTTGGCCGGGAGTTTCCTTCCTGTCAATTTGTCCCTTAAATTTATTGCACTACACATTTGGAGGAAAAATGACATTACAAAACTAGACTTTATGATTCTGGAGAATCATGGCTTTTCCCGATGAGATTCCATGATTTTTCATGACCCCACAGTGTCTGATGAATTGTTTTTAACTGTCTCACTGAAGTTCCTTCATTGATGTTATGAGAAATGTGAGTATAGTAGTCTCAAACGACTCAGTTTGATAAAAAATTGTTTAGGTAAAAACCATCATTAACGGTGGAGTGGGTTAATGTCAATATCGTCGTCCAACAAGTTAATGACCGACAGAAGGAGTTATATTTGTTTGACACATACCCACGTAGAGCTGTGGCTACTTGAAAATGGTCCATTTTATCTCAAATGCATCCAAAATATTGATGTCTGGCAGCTTGTTGAGGGTTAACAAGTGCTAACAGGAATATTCATTCATGCAACTTGTAATGTCACACCAAGAACTGTGAATGGCCATTTTTTCTTTAAAATCTACAAGATGTTTTCAGAGAAATCCCGGGAGAACATGAATTTTAAGCTATTGATGGGTATCATTGTTTATCCAGCCCAAAACGGGTTAAGTGTTGTTTTTTGAATACTCTTATTACTTCCAAAAATAATTCTCAGTGAATTCTACTTCCACTTATTTTGATCTCTCGTCTCAAATTCAGGTGCTGTGGGCATGCAAACACAGCCCATTTTATTAACATTTTGATGTTTGAGAACCTGCATAGGGTTAACAAATGCTTCCAGGAATATTTTGTACATGCAATCTGTAATGTCACATTAAGATTTGAGAATGGCCATTTTTTCTTGAAAATCTACGGGATGTTTTTAAAGAAATCCTCAGATAACACGAATTTTTAACCTTTTGAGGGGTATCTCTCTGCATCCAGATCTAAAGGGTTAATGCTTGGTTTTGTGAATATCTTCATTTTTTTACAGAAATGATCGACGGTGTATTCCACTTCCAATGAACGAGGTTATGTTTATCTTGTAGGTACACATTTGGTGTTATGGTTGCCCAAGAACAGCCCATTTTCTCCAAATGTCTATGCTTGGCAGCCTCTGGAGGGTTAACAAATGCTTACCGAAACATTTTGTTCATGCAACTTGTAATGTCATTCGAAGACCTGCGAATGGTCAATTGCTCTTGAAATTTTTTTTGAGAAATCCACAGAAAACTGGAATTTTAAGCTTTTAAGGGGTATAACTCCTTAACCAGTCAAAAATGGGTTAAGACCTCGATTTTTGAATACATTTACTACTTACAAAAATGTTTCCCTGTCAGTTTTGCATCCGGTAAAAGAATTATGCATCTCTGTTGCATTCCCATTTAATGTTGTTGGTGTCCGAAAACAAACTATTTTTTCAAAATTTTCACATTTAGCAGCCCACAGAGGGTTAATAAATGCTAATCGGAATAATTTATCCTATCAATTGGTAATGTGACACCAAGACCTATCAGTGGCCATTTTCTCTTGAAAACTCTACCAGATGTTTGTAAAGAAATCCAGGGAAAACATAAATTTTGAAGCTTTTGATGGGTATCACAATTGACAACCACAAAAGGGGTTAACGCTTGTTTTTTTTGAACACTCTTATTACTTACAAAAATGGTCCTCGATGAATTCCACTTCCAACAAAGGAGATTATGTTTATTTCTCAGGTACACATTGGGTGCTGTGCGTGTCTGAAAACAGCCCATTTTAACAAAATTACGCTGCTTGGCAGCCTCTAGAAGGTTAATAAACGCTCACCGGAATATTTTGTCCATGCAGCTTGTAATATCACACAAAGACCTGCGAGTAGTCAATTTTTCTTGAAAACCTACAGAATGTTTTTAGAGAAATCCACAGACAATGGGAATTTTAAGATTTGAAGGGGTCTCTCTCTTTAGCCTGTCCAAAATGGGTTAAGACTTCGACTTTTGAATACCCTTACTACTTACAAAAATGTTTGCGTATAGATTGTGCACTCGATAAAGGAAGGCACTTTTCTTTGTGGCGTACCCATTGGGTGCTGTTGGCGTCCAAAGACAGCCCTTTTTATCACAATTTTGACTTTTAGCAGCCCGTGGAGGGTTAACAATTGCTCACCGCAGTATTTTATCCACGCAACTTCTATTGTCACCCCAAGGCCTGGGAGTGACAAATTTTTCTTGAAAATCTATAAGACTCGTTTAGAGAAATCCACGAAAAACATAAATTTTTTAGCTTTATGGGGGTATTGCTGTTTAACCAGCCCAAAACGGGTTAACGCTTGGTTTTTTGAACACCCTTATTACTTACAAAAATGATCCTCTGTGAATTCCACTTCCAATAAAAGAAGTTATGTTTACCTCTCGGGTATTGTTTGGGTGCTGTGGGGGTCTGAAACCGGCCCATTTCATCAAAATTTCGATGTTTGGCAGCCTGTGGAGGGTTACCATATGCATCGCCTAGTATGTCGTGTGTATCAAAGGTCGTGTCATGGACAAGTCTGGCAATGATGAATGTTTAAAAAAAATCTATAAGATGTGTTTCGAGAAAGTGCTGATAAACCCCAATTTTGGCAGTTTTTTGCCAATTCTGGCGAAATTAAGGGTTAAATCGAAAATTCCGCTTTGGTACATTTTTAGATTTTTTACCCCTCTATGCGTGTGCCAAATTGTGTGAAAATCGGTTAGAAAATGGCTTCTGAATCGTATGGACAAAAATGTGTGGAAAAAAAAAAAAAAAAAAAAACCCAAAAAACTAGACTTTATGATTCTGGAGATTCATGGCTTTTCCCGATTAGATTCCATGATTTTTCTTGACCCCACAGTGTCTGATGAATTGTTTTTAACTGTCTCACTAAAGTTCCTTCATTGATGTTATGAGAAAGGTGAGTATAGTAGTCTCAAATGACTCGGTTTGGGTTTGATAAAAAAATGTTTAGGTAAAACCCATCATTAATGGTAGAATGGGTTAATATCAATATCAATGTTTCCATATCAGTTTCGCATCCGGTAAAAGAAGTTACGTTTCTCTGTGGCATTTCCATTTGATGTTGTTGGTGTCCAAAAACAGACAGACTATTTCCTTTACATTTAGCAGCCCATGAAGGGTTGATAAATGCCTACCAGAATAATTGATCCATGCAAATAGTCATATGACACCAAGACCTATCAACGGCCATTTTCTCTTGAAAACCCCACAAAATGTTTGTAGAAATCCAGGGAAAACGATTTTTTAAGCTTTTGATGGGTATCCCTGATAACCTCCCCAACAGGGGTTAACGCTTGGCTTTTTGAATACCTTTATTACTTACAAAAATGGTCCTCTGTGAATTCCACTTCAAACAAAGGAGATTATGTTTATCTCTCATGTATACATTAGGTGCTGTGCGTGTCTGAAAACAGTCCCATGTTAACAACATTACGATGCTTGGTAGCTTGTAGATGGTTAAAAAACGCTCACCGGAGTATTTTGTCCATGCAACTTTTAATGTCACATAAAGACCTACGAATAGTCAATTTGTCTTGAAACCCTACAAGTTACCATTAGGGAAATTCACAGAAAATGGGAATTTAAAGCTTTCAAGGGATATCTCTCTTTAGCCTGCCCAAAATGGGTTAAGACGTCGACTTTTGAATACCCTTACTACTTACAAAAATGTTTCCGTATAAATTGTACGCGCGATAAAAGAAGGCACTTTTCTTTGTGGTGTACCCTTTGGGTGCTGTTGGTGTGCAAAAACAGCCCATTTTATCGCAATTTTGACCTTCAGCAGCCCGGGGAGGGTTAACTAATGCTGACCGGAATATTTTGTTCATGCGATTTGTAATGTAACACCAAGACCTGCAAATAGCCGATTTTTCTTGAAAACCTGCAAGATGTTGTTAGAGAAATCCACAGAAAACGGGTATTTTAAGATTTTAATGGGTATCTCTCTTTAACCAGCCCAAAATGGGTTAAGATGTCAAATTTTGAATACCCTTACCACTTTCAAAAATATTTTCCGATCAAGTTTGGGTCCGATAAATGAAGGCCCCTTTCTCTGTGGTATATCTTTTGGGTGCGGTTGGTGTCTAAAAACAGCCCATTTTATCACAATTTTTACGTTTAGCAGCTCGGGGAGGGTTAACTAATGCTGACCGGAATATTTTATCCATGCAACTTGTAATGTCACACCAAGACCTGAGAGTGACCAATTTTTCTTCAAAATCTACATGACTTGTTTAGAGAAATCCACGGAAAACATGAAGTTTTGAGTTTTTTTGGGGTATTGCTGTTAACCAGCCCAAAACGGGTTAACACTTGGTTTTCTGAACACCCTTATTACTTACAAAAATAATCCTCGGTGAATTCCACTTCCAATAAAGGAAGTTATGTTTACCTCTCGGGTATCGTTTGGGTGCTGTGGGGGTCTGAAACCGCCCATTTCATCAAAATTTCGATGTTTGGCAGCCTGTGGAGGGTTACCATATGCATCGACTAATATGTCGTGTGTATCAAAGGTTGTGTCATAGGCAGGTCTAGTAATTATGAATATTTAAAAAAAATCCTAAAGACGTGTTTCGAGAAAGTGCCGATAAACCCCAATTTTGGCAGTTTTTTGCCAATTCTGGCGAAATAAGGGTTAAATCGAAAATTCCGCTTCGGTACATTTTTCGATTTTTTGCCACTTTATGCGTGTGCCAAATTGTGTGAAAATCGGTTCGAAAATGGCCTCTGAATCGTACGGACAAAAATGTGTGGAAAAAAAAAAACAAAACAAAAAACCCCCCAAAACTAGACTTTATGATTCTGGAGAATCATGGCTTTTCCCGATGAGATTCCTTGATTTTTCATGCCCCCACAGTGTCTGATGAATTGTTTTTAACTGTCTCACTGAAGTTCTTTCATTGATGTAATGAGAAAGGTGGTTATAGTAGTCTCAAATGACTCAGTTTTATAAAAAAATTGTTCAGGTAAAAACCATCATTAATGGTAGAGTGGGTTAATATCAATATCGTCGTCCCACAAGTTAATGACCGACAAAAGTAGTTATGTTTGTTTGACACATACCCTTTGAGTGCTCTGTCTATTTGAAAATGGTCCATTTTATCTCAAATGTATCCAAAATATTGATGTCTGGCAGATTGTAGAGGGTTAACATGTGCTAACAGGCATATTTATTCATGCAACTTGCAATTTCAAACCAAAAAGTGCGAATGGCCATTTTTACTTAAAATCTATAAGATGTTTTCAGAGAAATTCATGCGCATGAGCTCTTTTCGAATTCGACGTGACGAAATGCGAAATTCGTATAGCTCTTCATGGAAAGTGATGCCGCAACTATCCATGAACAACGAGTGAAAATTTCATGGAAATCTGCCTAGAATTGGTTGGGATATAGTGTTTTGAAGAGAGAAGGTAACTGTTTGAATTTGGTCCTTCTTTTTCAAGCAAGTTCGAAAAAGACGTCGTGAATGGGCGCAGACTCCTTTAGAGCCCCCCCCCCCCTCTCTGTAAATGGAAGTTGCTTCTTTTAGACCGCCACCCAGGGATCACAACACAACCTTTAAACCTAAGAGAATCGTCAGAAGTTTAAAGTGAAAAGAAATTGGCGGTGATTGGGTTTCTGGCAGGCAGGAAAAGATTGACGAAGATTTGCATATTGGACATTAAAATAGCACTTCTGACATAAACGAACCGTGTCCAGACCGCAGGAGGCAGCGACTTGAAATTTTCAGAACTTGTTCTACGAACCCTGGCCGATATTTTGGGATCTGTTTGGAGCGTCCGAGCCGCCTGGAAAACAACACGCATCGCTTGGAATGAGAGAGTACTACTCGTCCCGAGTCTATCAGTTCAGAATGGACATGGGCAGTGTTGTAGACGACTGTGGAGCTGCGATTGAGCATAAAGTCCCAGGTTTCGGTGCCTCATTGCCTAAGCGGCTCCATTGTATGATTGCTTGTCTTAATATCGTCCTTACTACTTGTAGTTTATACCGTTGCCATACGTTAATGTAGCCTCTTGCCATTTTCGAGACTTTCAACCCAGAACGCCGCCAAAGTGAGGAAGTGCGGGGGGAGGGGGGCTGTAGAGGCGGGGGGGGGGGGGTGTATCCTGACACTATCTTTAAACCTTAGATAATCGGAAGAAGTTGCAGTGAAAAGAAATCGGCGGTGAGTAGGTGTTTTGGCGGGAAACGATTAACGAAAATTTGCCAATTTAACATTAAAATTGCACTTCTCACAAACACGAACCGTGTCCAGACCGCCGAAGGCAGCGACTTCTAATTTTCAGAACTTGTTCTACGCACCCTGGCAGACATTTTGGCGTCTGTTTCAAGTGCCGAGACCGCGTGGAGAACACCACGCATCGCGTGGAAAGTGAGAGTACTATTCGTCCCGACTCTATCAGTTTGGAATGGAATTGGGCACTATTGTAGACTACTGTAGAGCAGCGATTGAGCATAAAATCGGAGTTTTTTGGTGCCAAATTACCTAACCGGCTCCAAGGTATGATCTTTCGTCTGTACATCGCCCAGATCGTCTGAAGTTTATACCGTTACCATACGTTGAAGTAGCCTTTTGTCATTTTCGCCACTTTCGACCCAGATTTGAGGGTACGTTCCTTCAGCGAAATCTAGCCATGCTCACAACCACGCCCTCTCCCCGTCGGCCCGGGTGCTTCTAAAGATTGAAAGCTCAATGGGGAGGGGCCCGTTAGCAAACAAACGGGGGCAGGTGTAGTTGGTGAAAAACAGCAGGGGGGGGGGGGGCACGTGTCCTAGGTAAAAGAAACAATAGGGGGCAGGTGTCCTAGGTAAAAAAAAACAGAAGGAAGGGGGGTGGGGGGGGGGCAGATGTCCCCGCTAATTAATTTTAATAACAGGCAAGTGTTCATGGGGCAGGCCCACTGCTCGGTGTTCCAAATTTTCTATGGTACTTGGACTTGACGGAAACAACACTTCAACAAGAAACAACGGGAAACCTATTTGCAGTAAAGCTGCAAATATAAACAGGATTTTAGGACCATTCCATGGACTGTTTAAAGCCTACTGCGATATCAGCGTTTATTACTCTCGTCCTTTCACTGCATAATGCAGTATTTCACCCGAGTCGAGTTCTGACGTCATGCAAGTTTGACGGACATGCTTTCAATTTTGTTATTGACAACAACATATTTATAATTTCGTGATTACTGATCGGAATTTTGAAAACGACACATGCAATCGCGAAAGAGTTTTCTGAAAAACAGGATTCTGCAAAAGGTTTTACTGAAATTTGATTATTTTTTTTTATTTTCAATTTCGATGGCTCTTGTCAAAAAGGTGTTAATCACTGATCGTCCCAAACGAGATCAAAGACTGACGCTGTATGTTAATAACACACAGAGAATCTTCTAAGAATATACACGCGCAATCCTAAAATGAAATAAATCAAGTCTTTTTCAGGTTTTACGAGAGAAATATGTCCAATTGTATCATTGAATCATGTTTAGGTATATGTGGGCGAGACATTTTCTATACGACCAAATACAGACTAAATAAAATATTTGCCATTATTTTCCGCAGACGTATTTTTAGGCTTTTCCCTCTGGAAAAGACTATTGTTTTTCTACGGATTATTATTATTTTTTTTTTTTTAGGCTTTTCCCTCTGGAAAAGACTATTGTTTTTCTACGGATTATTATTATTTTTTTTTTTTTTTATTTTTTTTTCCACACATTTTTGTCCGTACGATTCAGAAGCCATTTTCGAACCGATTTTCACACAATTTGGCACACGCATAGAGTGGCAAAAGATCTAAAAATGTACTGAAGCGGAATTTTCAATTTAACCCTTATTTCGCCAGAATGGTAAAAAACTGCCAAAATTGGGGTTTATTGGCACTTTCTCGAAACACGTCCTTAGGATTTTTTTTAAACATCCATCATTACTAGACCTGCCTATGACACAACCTTCGATACACACGACATATTTGGCGATGCATATGGTAACCCTCCACAGGCTGCCAAACATCAAAATTTTGATGAAATGGGCCGGTTTCAGACCCCCACAACACCCAAGCCATACCCGAGAGGTAAACATAACTTCCTTTATTGGAAGTGGAATTCACCGAAGATCAGTTTTGTAAGTAATAAGGGTGTTCAGAAAACCAAGTGTTAACCCGTTTTGGGCTGGTTAAACAGCAATACCCCAAAAAAGCTCAAAACTTCATGTTTTCCGTGGATTTCTCTAAACGAGTCTTGTAGATTTTCAAGAAAAATTGGTCACTTTCAGGTCTTGGTGTGACATTACAAGTTGCATGGATAAAATATTCCGGTCAGCATTAGTTAACCCTCCCCGAGCTGCTAAACGTAAAAATTGTGATAAAATGGGCTGTTTTTAGACACCAACAGCACCCAAACGATATACCACAGAGAAAGGGGCCTTCATTTATCGGACGCAAAATTGATCGGAAAATATTTTTGAAAGTGGTAAGGGTATTCAAAATTTGATGTCTTAACCCATTTTGGGCTGGTTAAAGAGAGATACCATTAAAATCTTAAAATACCCATTTTCTGTGGATTTCTCTAACAACATCTTGTAGGTTTTCAAGAAAAATCGGCTATTTGCAGGTCTTGGTGTGACATTACAAGCCGCATAAACAAAATATTCCGGTCAGCATTAGTTAACCCTCCCCGGGCTGCTGAAGGTCAAAATTGCGATAAAATGGGCTGTTTTTGCACACCAACAGCACCCAAAGGGTACACCACAAGGAAAATTGCCTTCTTTTATCGCGCGTACAATTTATATGGAAACATTTTTGTAAGTAGTAAGGGTATTCAAAAGTCGACGTCTTAACCCATTTTGGGCAGGCTAAAGAGAGATATCCCTTGAAAGCTTTAAATTCCCATTTTCTGTGAATTTCCCTAACAGTAACTTGTAGGGTTTCAAGAAAAATTGACTATTCGTAGGTGTTTATGTGACATTAAAAGTTGCATGGACAAAATACTCCGGTGAGCGTTTTGAACCATCTACAAGCTGCCAAGCATCATAATGTTGTTAACATGGGACTGTTTTCAGACACGCACAGCACCTAATGTATACATGAGAGATAAACATAATCTCATTTGTTTGAAGTGGAATTCACAGAGGACCATTTTTGTAAATAATAAAGGTATTCAAAAAGCCAAGCGTTAACCCCTGTTGGGGAGGTTAACAGGGATACCCATCAAAAGCTTAAAAAATCGTTTTCCCTGGATTTCTTTACAAACATTTTGTGGGGTTTTCAAGAGAAAATGGCCGTTGATAGGTCTTGGTGTCATATGAGCAGTTGCATGGATCAATTATTTTGGTAGGCATTTGTTAACCCTTCATGGGCTGCTAAATGTAAAAAAAATTGAGGAAATAGTCTGTTTTTGGTCACCAAGAACATCAAATGGAAATGCCACAGAGAAACGTAACTTCTTTTACCGGATGCGAAACTGATATGGAAACATTGATATTGATATTAACCCATTCTACCATTAATGATGGGTTTTACCTAAACATTTTTTTATCAAACCCAAACCGAGTCATTTGAGACTACTATACTCACCTTTCTCATAATATCAATGAAGGAACTTTAGTGAGACAGTTAAAAACAATTCATCAGACACTGTGGGGGTCAAGAAAAATCATGGAATCTAATCGGGAAAAGCCATGATTCTCCAGAATCAGAAAGTCTAGTTTTTTGGTTTTTTTTTTTAGGATTTTCCCTCTGGAAAAGACTATTGTTTTTCTACGGATTATTATGATTTTTTTTAGGCTTTTCCCTCTGGAAAAGACTATTGTTTTTCTATGGATTATTGTTATTTTTCTTTTTTTTTTCTTTTCGTGGGGGGGGGGGGGGGGGGGGGTTCCACACATTTTGTCCGTACGATTCAGAAGCCATTTTCGAACCGATTTTAACGAAATTTTGCACACGCATAGAGGGGCACAAAATCTAAAAATGTACCCAAGCGAAATTTTCGATTTAACCCTTATTTCCTCAGAATTGGCAAAAAACTGCCAAAATTGGGGTTTATCGGCACTTTCTCGAAACACGTCTTGTAGATTTTTTTTATACATTCGTCATTGCTAGACCTGTCTGTGACACGCCCCTTTGATACACACGACATATCAGGCGATGCATATGGTAACCCTCCACAGGCTGCCAAACATCGAAATTTTGATGAAATAGGCCGGTTTCAGGCTCCCACCGCACCCAAACAATACACGAGAGATAAATATAACTTTCTTACTGGGAGTGGAATGCACCGAAGATCATTTTTGTCAGTAATAAGGGTGTTCAAAAAACCAAGCGTTAACCGTTTTGGGGCTGGTTAAACAGCAATACCCCCATAAAGCTAAAAAATTTGTATTTTCCGTGGATTTCTCTTAATAGGTCTTGTAGATTTTCAAGAAAAATTTGTCACTCCCAGGCCTTGTTGTGACAATAGAAGTTGCATGGACAAAATACTGCGGTGAGCATTTGTTACCCTCCACGGGCTGCTAAAAGTCAAAATTGTGATAAAATGGGCTGTTTTTGGACGCCAACAACACCCAATGGGTACGCCTCAAAGAAATGTGCCTTCTTTTATCGAGCGCACAATCTATACGCAAACATTTTTGTAAGTAGTAAGGGAATTCAAAAGTCGAAGTCTTAACCCATTTTGGACAGGTTAAAGAGAGAGAACCCTTAAAATCTTAAAATTCCCATTTTCTGTGGATTTCTCTAAAAACATCCTGTAGGTTTTCAAGAAAAATTGACGACTCGCAGGTCTTTGTGTGATATTACAAGTTGCATGGACAAAATATTCCGGTGAGCGTTTATTAACCCTCTAGAGGCTGCCAGCATCGTAATTTTGTTGAAATGGGCTGTTTTCAGGCACTCACACACCCAACGTGTACCTTAGAAATAAACATAATCTCCTTTGTTGGAAGTGGAATTCACCAAAGACCATTTTTGTAAGTAATAAGGGTATTCAAAAAACCAAGCGTTAACCCATTTTTTGTGGTTGCTAATAGTGATACCCATCAAAGGCTTAAAAATTTATGGTTTTCCCTGGATTTCTTTACAAACATCTGGTAGGGTTTTCGAGAGAAAATGGCAATTGATAGGTCATGGTGTCACATTACCAGTTGATTAGATAAATTATTCTGGTAAGCATTTGTTAACCCCTCCATGGGCTGCAAATGGCAAAATTTTGAAAAAATAGTCTGTTTTTGAACAACAACAACATCAAATGGGAATACAACAGAGAAACGTAACTTCTTTTACCGGGCGCAAAACTGACAGGGAAACATTTTTGTAGTAGTAAATGTATTCAAAAATCGAAGTCTTAACCCATTTTTAACTGGTTAAGGAGATATACCCCATTAAAAGCTTAAAATTCCAGTTTTCTGTGGATTTCTCAAAAAAAAAAATTCAAGAGCAATTAACCATTCGCAGGTCTTCGAGTGACATTACAAGTAGCAAGAACAAAATGTTTCGGTAACCATTTGTTAACCCCCCAGAGGCTGCCAAGCATTGACATTTGGAGAAAATGGGCCTTTCTTGGGCAACCGTAACACCAAATGTCTACCTACGAGATAAACATAACCTCCTTCATTGGAAGTGGAATTCACCGTCGATCATTTTTGTAAGTAATGAAGATATTCACAAAACCAAGCATTAACCCTTTATCGCTGGTTAAAGAGAGATACCCCTCAAAAGGTTAAAAATTCATGTTATCTGAGGATTTCTTTAAAAACATCCCGTAGATTTTCAGGAAAAAAATGGCCATTCTCATATCTTAGTGTGACATTATAAGTTGCATGTACAAAATATTCCTGTAACATTTTTTAACCCTATAAAGGTTCTCAAACATCAAAATGTTGATAAAATAGGCTGTGTTTGCGTACCCACAGCACCTGAAGTTGGGAGGAGAGATCAAAATAAGTGGAAGTAGAATTCACTGAGAATTATTTTTGGAAGTAATAAGAGTATTCCAAAAACAACACTTAACCCGTTTTGGGCTGAAAAAACAATGATACCCATAAAAAGATTAAAATTCCTGTTCTCCCTGGATTTCTCTGAAAACATCTTGTAGATTTTAAAAGAAAAAAATGGCCATTCACAGTTCCTTGGTGTGACATTACAAGTTGCATGAATAAATATTCCTGTTGGCACTTGTTAACCCTCTACAAGCTGCCAGACATCAATATTTTGGATACATTTGAGATAAAATGGACCATTTTTAAATTGACACAGCACTCAGTGAGATGTGTCAAACAAACATAACTCCTTTTGTCGGTCATTGACTTGTTGGACGACGATATTGACATTAACTCACTCCACCGTTAATGATGGTTTTCACCTAAACAATGTTTTATCAAACTGTGTCATTTGAGTCTACTATCTTCACCTTTCTCATAACATCAATGAAGGAACTTCAGTGAGACAGTTAAAAACAATTCATCAGACACTGTGGGGTCATGAAAAATCATGGAATCTCATCGGGAAAAGCCATGATTCTCCAGAATCATAAAGTCTATTTTTTTTTTTTTTTTTTTTTTTTTTTTTTCCCACACATTTTGTCCGTACGATTCAGAAGCCATTTTCGAACCGATTTTCACGAAATTTTGCACACGCATAGAGGGGCACAAAATCTAGAAATGTACCCAAGCGAAATTTTCGATTTAACCCTTATTTCCTCAGAATTGGCAAAAAACTGCCAAAATTGGGGTTTATCGGCACTTTCTCGAAACACGTCTTGTAGATTTTTTTTATACATTCGTCATTGCTAGACCTGTCTGTGACACGCCCTTTGATACACACGACATATCAGGCGATGCATATGGTAACCCTCCACAGGCTGCCAAACATCGAAATTTTGATGAAATAGGCCGGTTTCAGGCTCCCACCGCACCCAAACAATACACGACAGATAAATATAACTTCTTTACTGGGAGTGGAATGCATCAAAGATCATTTTTGTCAGTAATAAGGGTGTTCAGAAAACCAAGCGTTAACCCCGTTTTGGGCTGGTTAAACAGCAATACCTCCATAAAGCTCAAAAATTTGTATTTTCCGTGGATTTCTCTAAACGAGTCTTGTAGATTCTCAAGAAAAATTTGTCACTCCCAGGCCTTGGTGTGACAATAGAAGTTGCATGGACAAAATACTGCGGTGAGCATTTGTTAACCCTCCACGGGCTGCTAAAAGTCAAAATTGTGATAAAATGGGCTGTTTTTGGACGCCAACAGCACCCAATGAGTACGCCTCAAAGAAATGTGCCTTCTTTTATCGAGCGCACAATCTGTACACAAACATGTTTGTAAGTAGTAAGGGTATTCAAAAGTCGAAGTCTTAACCCATTTTGGACAGGCTAAAGAGAGAGACCCCTTCAAATCTTAAAATTCCCATTTTCTGTGGATTTCTCTAAAAACCTCCTGTAGGTTTTCAAGAAAAATTGACGACTCGCAGGTCTTTGTGTGATATTACAAGTTGCATGGACAAAATATTCCGGTGAGCGTTTATTAACCCTCTAGAGGCTGCCAAGCATCGTAATTTTGTTGAAATGGGCTGTTTTCAGGCACGCACATCACCCAACGTGTACCTTAGAAATAAACATAATCTCCTTTGTTGGAAGTGGAATTCACCAAAGACCATTTTTGTAAGTAATAAGGGTATTCAAAAAACCAAGCGTTAACCCATTTTGTGGTTGCTAATAGTGATACCCATCAAAGGCTTAAAAATTTATGTTTTCCCTGGATTTCTTTACAAACATCTGGTAGGGTTTTAGAGAGAAAATGGCCATTGATAGGTCATGGTGTCACATTACCAGTTGATTGGATAAATTATTACGGTAAGCATTTGTTAACCCTCCATGGGCTGCTAAATGTCAAAATTTTGAAAAAATAGTCTGTTTTTGATCAACAACAACATCAAATGGGAATACAACAGAGAAACGTAACTTCTTTTACCGGGCACAAAACTGACAGGGAAACATTTTTGTAAGTAGTAAATGTATTCAAAAATCGAGGTCTTAACCCATTTTTAACTGGTTAAGGAGATATACCCCTTAAAAGCTTAAAATTCCAGTTTTCTGTGGATTTCTCAAAAAAAAAATTCAAGAGCAATTAACCATTCGCAGGTCTTCGAGTGACATTACAAGTTGCATGAACAAAATGTTTCGGTAACCATTTGTTAAACCCCAAGAGGCTGCCAAGCATTGACATTTGGAGAAAATGGGCTGTTCTTGGGCAACCATAACACCAAATGTGTACCTACGAGATAAACATAACCTCCTTCATTGGAAGTGGAATTCACCATCGATCATTTTTGTAAGTAATGAAGATATTCACAAAACCAAGCATTAACCCTTTAGAGCTGGTTAAAGAGAGATACCCCTCAAAAGGTTAAAAATACATGTTATCTGAGGATTTCTTTAAAAACATCCCGTAGATTTTCAGGAAAAAATGGCCATTCTCATATCTTAGTGTGACATTACAAGTTGCATGTACAAAATATTCCTGTAAACATTTGTTAACCCTATGCAGGTTCTCAAACATCAAAATGTTGATAAAATAGGCCTGGGTTTGCGTACCCACAGCACCTGAAGTTGGGAGGAGAGATCAAAATAAGTGGAAGTAGAATTCACTGAGAATTATTTTTGGAAGTAATAAGAGTATTCCAAAAACAACACTTAACCCGTTTTGGGCTGGAAAAACAATGATACCCATCAAAAGCTTAAAATTCCTATTCTCCCTGGATTTCTCTGAAAACATCTTGTAGATTTTAAAGAAAAAATGGCCATTCACAGTTCTTGGTGTGACATTACAAGTTGCATGAATAAATATTCCTGTTGGCACTTGTTAACCCTCTACAAGCTGCCAGACATCAATATTTTGGATACATTTGAGATAAAATGGACCATTTTTAAATTGACACAGCACTCAGTGAATATGTGTCAAACAAACATAACTCCTTTTGTCGATCATTGACTTGTTGGACGACGATATTGACATTAACTCACTCCACCGTTAATGATGGTTTTTACCTAAACAATTTTTTATCAAACTGTGTCATTTGAGACTACTATCTTCACCTTTCTCATAACATCAATAAAGGAACTTCAGTGAGACAGTTAAAAACAATTCATCAGACACTGTGGGGTCATGAAAAATCATGCAATCTCATCGGGAAAAGCCATGATTCTCCAGAATCATAAAGTCTATTTTTTTTTTATTTCCCACACATTTTTGTCCGTCACGATTCAGAAGCCATTTTCGAACCGATTTTCACACAATTTGGCACACGCATAGAGTGGCAAAGAATCTAAAAATGTACCGAAGCGGAATTTTCGATTTAACCCTTATTTCTCCAGAATTGGCAAAAAACTGCCAAAATTGGGGTTTATCGGCACTTTCTCGAAACACGTCTTTAGGATTTTTTTTAAATATTCATAATTACTAGACCTGCCTACACAACCTTTGATACACACGACATATTAGGCGATGCATATGGTAACCCTCCACAGGCTGCCAAACATCAAAATTTTGATGAAATGGGCTGGTTTCAGACCCCCACAGCACCCAAGCGATACCCGAGAGGTAAACATAACTTCCTTTATTGGAATTGAAATTCACCGAAGATCATTTTTGTAAGTAATAAGGGTGTTCAGAAAACCAAGTGTTAACCGGTTTTGGGTTGGTTAAACAGCAATACCCCCAAAAAGCTCAAAACTTCATGTTTTCCGTGGATTTCTCTAAACGAGTCTTGTAGATTTTCAAGAAAAATTGGTCACTCTCAGGTCTTGGTGTGACATTACAAGTTGCATGGATAAAATATTCCGGTCAGCATCAGTTAACCCTCTCCGAACTGCTAAACGTAAAAACGTAAAAATTGTGATAAAATGGATTGTTTTTAGACACCAACAGCACCCAAACGATATACCACAGAGAAAGGGGCCTTCATTTATCGGACGGAAAATTAATCGGAAAATATTTTTGAAAGTGGTAAGGGTATTCAAAATTTGACGTCTTAACCCATTTTGGGCTGGTTAAAGAGAGATACCCATTAAAATCTTAAAATCCACGTTTTCTGTGGATTTCTCTAACAACATCTTGTAGGTTTTCAAGAAAAATCGGCTATTTGCAGGTCTTGGTGTGACATTACAAGTCGCATGAACAAAATATTCCGGTCAGCATTAGTTAACCCTCCCCGGGCTGCTGAAGGTCAAAATTGCGATAAAATGGGCTGTTTTTGCACACCAACAGCACCCAAAGGGTACACCACAAAGAAAAGTGCCTTCTTTTATCGCGCGTACAATTTATACAGAAACATTTTTGTAAGTAGTAAGGGTATTCAAAAGACGACGTCTTAACCCATTTTGGGCAGGCTAAAGAGAGATATCCCTTGAAAGCTTTAAATTCCCTTTTTCTGTGAATTTCCCTAACGGTAATTTGTAGGGTTTCAAGACAAATTGACTATTCGTAGGTCTTTATGTGACATTACAAGTTGCATGTACAAAATACTCTCCGGTGAGCGTTTTTTTAACCATCTACAAGCTGCCAAGCATCGTAATGTTGTTAACATGGGACTGTTTTCAGACACGCACAGCACCTAATGTATACATGAGAGATGAACATAATCTCCTTTGTTTGAAGTGGAATTCACAGAGGACCATTTTTGTAAGTAATAAAGGTATTCAAAAAGCCAAGCGTTAACCCCTGTTGGGGAGGTTAACAGGGATACCCATCAAAAGCTTAAAAAATCGTTTTCCCTGGATTTCTACAAACATTTTGTGGGGTTTTCAAGAGAAAATGGCCGTTGATAGGTCTTGGTGTCATATGACCAGTTGCATGGATCAATTTTTCTGGTAGGCATTTGTTAACCTTTCATGGGCTGCTAAATGTAAAAAAAATTGAGAAAATAGTCTGTTTTTGGACACCAACAACATCAAATGGAAATGCCACAGAGAAACGTAACTTCTTTTACCGGTCGCAAAACTGATATGGAAACATTGACATTGATATTAACCCATTCTACCATTAATGATGGGTTTTACCTAAACATTTTTTTATCAAACCCAAACCGAGTCATTTGAGACTACTATACTCACCTTTCTCATAACATCAATGAAGGAACTTTAGTGAGACAGTTAAAAACAATTCATCAGACACTGTGGGGTCAAGAAAAATCATGGAATCTAATCGGGAAAAGCCATGATTCTCCAGAATCATAAAGTCTAGTTGTCTTTGCTTCTTGGGGAAATCCATGCTGATAATACAACGAAGGAGAGTTATCTAATGAGGTCAGAACCGTCAGGTGGTCGGGCCCGACACCGCACCTCGAAGTAGATTTAGTGGGGGTGTCGATTTTACAAGTAATGTAGGCAGCATACACGGCATGGGCTGTCTAGCTTTAATCCTATAAACAGGGTTAAGACTTGGTTTTTGAATACCCTTATTTATTTATTTATTTATTTATTTATTTATTTATTTATTTATTTATTTATTTATTTATTTATTCATTTATTTATTTATTTGTTTATTTTTGTTTAAGGTCACATACTTATGCTCAATGGCTAATCGTGACCGTGACAGTTTTATAGGTGGAGGAAGCCGGAGTACACAGAGAGAACCACCAAGCATCGACGAGCAACTGTCAGCTCCTCAACATTCTAACTCTGTTCAAGCTCCGCTCAAGCAGGGTTACAGAGGGTGAAGACATATGTACCATCGACGTGCAGTATGCCTTAGTACACGGCGTCATCGTGCCCCCATGTCGGCAACCGGGCTAAAGTGCCTTGCCCAAGGACACAACGTGAGTCGTCCCGGACGGGGATCGGACTCGGGACCTCTAGCATAGAAGTACAACAGTCTACCACTGAGTCACCACGCTCCCTTGAATACCCTTAACACTATCATACATTATCCCTCATGAATTCTGAGTCTGATAAAAGAGGTTATGTTTACCTATTACATACCCATTTGCTGCCGAAAACCGCCGATTTTATCAAAATTTTGACGTTTAGCAGCCTGTAGCGGGATTAACAAACGACTAGCGGAATATTCTACCTATGCAATTTGTAAGACCTGCCAATGTCCAATTGTTCTTGAAGATCGCCAACAAGCAATTAGTGAAATCCACAGAAAATGTAAATTTTAAGCTTTTAAGGGGTATCTCTCCTTATCCAGTCTAAAATAGGTTAAGTTTCATTCTTCTAAATACCCTTACTACTTACAAAACTGATCCTCTGTGAATTCTACGCGCAGTAAAAGAAGTTATATTTCTCTGTTACATATCCATTGGGTGCTCTTGGTGTCTGAAAACAATCCATTTTATCAACATTTTGATGTTTAGCAGCTCGTGGAGAGTTAACGAATGCTCCACGGAATATTTTGTCCATGTAACTTGTAATGTCACATGAAGACCCGTGAATGGCCATTTTTTCTTGAAATCTACAAGATGTTTTTAAAGAAATCCAGGGAAAACATAAAATTTGAAGTCTTTGATGGGTACCGCTGTTTAACCAGCCCAAAACGGGTTAAGACCAGCCCTAAATGGGTTAATGCTTGGTCTGATGAATTCCACTTCCAAAGAAGGAGGTTATGTTTATCTCGCAGGTACACATTGCGTGCAATGGGTGCCCAAGAACAGTCCATTTTCTCAAAATTTCTATGCTTTGCAGCCTCTGGAGAGTTAACTAACGCTTACCGGAATATTTTGTCTATGTAACTTGTAATGTTACTCCAAGACCTGCAAATGGTCAATTTTTCTTGAATACTTACTAGATTTTTTGGAGAAATCCACAGAAAACTGGAATTTTAAGCTTTTAAGGGGTACATCTTAACCAGGCGAAAATGGGTTAAGACCTCGATTTTTTGAATACCTTTACTACTTACTAAATTTTTCTCTGTCAGTTTTGCATCCGGTAAAAGAAGTTATGTATCTCTGTGGCATTCCCATTTGTTGTTGTTGGTGTCCAAAAACAGACGATTTTTTCAAAATGTTGACATTTAGCACCCCATGGAGGGTTAACAAATGCTTACTGGAATATTTTATCCATGCATCCGGTAATGTGACTCCAAGACCTATCAATGGCCATTTTCTGTTGAAAACTTACAAGATGTTTGTAACGAAATCCACGGAAAACATATTTTTTTTTAGCTTTTGATGGGTATCGCTAATAACGACCCCAAAATGGGTTAACGCTTGGGTTTTTGAATACCCTTATTACTTACAAAAATGGTCCTCAGTGAATTCCACTTCCAACAAAGGAGATTATGTGTAACTCTCGGACATACATTGCGTGCTGTGTGTGTCCGAAAACAGCCCATTTCAACAAAATTATGATGCTTGGCATTTTGTAGAGGGTTAATAAACGCTCTGCGGAATATTTTGTCCATGCCACTTGTAATGTCACACAAAGACCTGCAAGTAGTCAATTTTTCTTGAAAACCTATGTAATGTATTTAGAGAAATCCACAGAAAATGGGAATTTTTAGATTTTAAGGGGTCTCTCTCTTTAGCCTGTCCAAAATGGGTTAAGACTTCGACTTTTGAATACCCTTACTATTTACAAAAATGTTTGCGTATAGATTGTGCGCTCGATAAAAGAAGGCATGTTTCTTTGTGGCGTACCCATTGGGTGCTGTTGGCGTCCAAATACAGCCCATTTTATCACAATTTTGACTTTTAGCAGCCCGTGGAGGGTTAACAAATGCTCACCGCAGTATTTTGTCCATGCAACTTGTATTGTCACACCAAGGCCTGGGAGTGACAAATTTTTCTTGAAAATCTTCAAGACTCGTTTAGAGAAATCCATGGAAAACACAAATTATTGAGCTTTATGGGGGTATTGCTGTTTAACCAGCCCAAAGTGGGTTAACGCTTGGTTTTTTGAACACCCTTATTACTGACAAAAATGATCCTCGGTGAATTACACTCCCAATAAAGGAAGGTATGTTTATCTCGCATGTATTGTTTGGGTGCGGTGGGGGCCTGAAACCGGCCTATTTCATCAAAATTTCGATGTTTGGCAGCCTGTGGAGGGTTACCATATGCATCGCCTGATATGTCGTGTATATCAAAGGGCGTGTCACAATGGGTTAAGACTTCGTTTTTTGAATGCCCTTACTACTTACAAAAATGATTGTGCGCTCGATAAAAGAAATCACTTTTCTTTGTGGCGTACCCGTTGGGTGCCGTTGGCGTCCAAAAACAACCCATTTTATCACAATTTTGACATTTAGCAGCCCGTGGAGGGTTAACAAATGCTCACCGAAGTATTTTGTCCATGCAACTTCTATTGTCACATCAAGGCCTGGGAGTGACATTTTTTTCATGAAAATCTACAAGACTCGTTTAGAGAAATCCACAGAAAACCTGATTTTTTTAGCTTTTTGGGGGTATTGCTGTTTAACCAGCCGAAAACGGGTTAACGCTTGGTTTTTTTAACACCATTATTACTTACAAAAATGATCTCCGGTGAATTCCACTTCAAATAAAGGAAGTTATGTTCATCTCTCTTGTATCGTTTGGGTGCTCTGGGGGCCTGAAACCGGCCCATTTCATCAAAATTTCGATGTTTAGCAGCCTGTGGAGGGTTACCATATGCATCGCCTGATATGTCATATGTATCAAAGGTCGTGGCACAGACAGGTCTATCAATGATGAAGGTTTAAAAAAATCTACAAGGCGTGTTTCGAGAAAGTGCCGATAAACCCCAATTTTGACAGTTTTTTGCCAATTCTGACGAAATAAGGGTTAAATCGAAAATTCCGCTTCGGTACATTTTTAGATTTTGTACCCCTCTATGCGTGTGCAAAATTCTGTGAAAATCGGTCCGAAAATGGCTTCGGAATCGTGCGGACAAAATGTGTGGAAAAAAACCCCCCAACCCCCCCCCCCCCCCCCCCCCTTCCCAAAAAAAAAAATAATCCGTAGAAAAACAATAGTCTTTTCCGGAGGGAAAAGCCTAAAAAAAAGAAAAAAAAAAAAAAAAATAGACTTTATGATTCTGGAGAATCATGGCTTTTCCTGATGAGATTCCATGATTTTTCATGACCCCACAGTGTCTGATGAATTGTTTTTAACTGTCTCACTGAAGTTCCTTCATTGATGTTATGAGAAAGGTGAAGATAGTAGTCTCAAATGACACAGTTTGATAAAAAATTGTTTAGGTAAAAACCATCATTAACGGTGGAGTGGATTAATGTCAATATCGTCGTCCAGTAAGTCAATGACCAACAAAAGGAGTTATGTTTGTTTGACACATACTCACTGAGTGCTGTGTCAATTTAAAAATTGTCCATTTTATCTCAAATGTATCCAAAATATTGATGTGTGGCAGTTTGTATAGGGTTAACAAGTGCCAACAGGAATATTTATTCATGCAACTTGTAATGTCACACCAAGAACTGTGAATGTTTTTTTTTTCTTTAAAAATCTACAAGATGTTTTCAGAGAAATCCAGGGAGAACAGGAATTTTAAGCTTTTGATGGGTATCATTGTTTTTCCAGCCCAAAACGGGTTAAGTGTTGTTTTTGGAATACTCTTATTACTTCCAAAAATAATTCTCAGTGAATTCTACTTCCACTTATTTTGATCTCTCCTCCCAACTTCGGATGCTGTGGGTAGGCAAACACAGCCTATTTTATCAACATTTTGATGTTTGAGAACCTGCATAGGGTTAACAAATGCTTACAGGAATATTTTGTACATGCAACTTGTAATGTCACACTAAGATATGAGACTGGCCATTTTTTCCTGAAAATCTACGGGATGTTTTTAAAGAAATCCTCAGATAACATGAATTTTTAACCTTTTGAGGGGTATCTCTCTTTAACCAGCTCTAAAGGGTTAATGCTTGGTTTTGTGAATATCTTCATTACTTACAAAAATGATCGACGGTGAATTCCACTTCCAATGAAGGAGGTACACATTTGGTGTTATGGTTGCCTAAGAACAGCCCATTTTCAACAAATGCAATTCTTGGCAGCCTCTTGGGGGGTTAACAAATGCTTACCGAAACATTTAGTTCATGCAACTTGTAATTTCACTCGAAGACCTGCTAATGGTCAATTGCTCTTGAATTTTTTTTTTTGAGAAATCCAAAGAAAACTGGAATTTTAAGCTTTTAAGGGGTATATCTCCTTAACCAGTCAAAAATGGGTTAAGACCTCGATTTGTGAATACATTTACTACTTACAAAAATGTTTCCCTGTCAGTTTTGCGTCCGGTAAAGGAAGTTACGTTTCTCTGTTGTATTCCCTTTTGATGTTGTTGTTGTTCAAAAACAGACTATTTTTTTCAAAATTTTGACATTTAGCAGCCCATGGAGGGTTAACAAATGCTTACCGGAATAATTTATCCAATCAACTGGTAATGTGACGCCATGACCTATCAATGGCCATTTTCTCTTGAAAACCCTACCAGATGTTTGTAAAGAAATCCAGGGAAAACATAAATTTTTAAGCCTTTGATGGGTATTACTATTAACAACCACAAAGTGGGTTAACGCTTGGTTTTTTGAATACCCTTTTTACTTACAAAAATGGTCTTCGGTGAATTCCACTTCCAACGAAGGAGATTATGTTTATTTCTCAGGTACACGTTGGGTGATGTGCGTGCCTGAAAACAGCCCATTTCAACAAAATTACGATGCTTGGCAGCCTCTAGAGGGTTAATAAACGCTCACCGCAATATTTTGTCCATGCAACTTGTAATATCACACAAAGACCTGCGAGTAGTCAATTTTTCATGAAAACCTACAGGATGTTTTTAGAGAAATCCACAGAAAATGGGAATTTTAAGATTTTAAGGGGTCTCTCTCTTTAGCCTGTCCAAAATGGGTTAAGACTTCGACTTTTGAATACCCTTACTATTTACAAAAATGTTTGCGTATAGATTGTGCGCTCGATAAAAGAAGGCATGTTTCTTTGTGGCGTACCCATTGGGTGCTGTTGGCGTCCAAATACAGCCCATTTTATCACAATTTTGACTTTTAGCATCCCGTGGAGGGTTAACAAATGCTCACCGCAGTATTTTGTCCATGCAACTTGTATTGTCACACCAACGCCTGGGAGTGACAAATTTTTCTTGAAAATCTACAAGACTCGTTTAGAGAAATCCATGGAAAACACAAATTATTGAGCTTTATGGGGGTATTGCTGTTTAACCAGCCCAAAGTGGGTTAACGCTTGGTTTTTTGAACACCCTTATTACTGACAAAAATGATCCTCGGTGAATTACACTCCCAATAAAGGAAGGTATGTTTATCTCGCATGTATTGTTTGGGTGCGGTGGGGGCCTGAAACCGGCCTATTTCATCAAAATTTCGATGTTTGGCAGCCTGTGGAGGGTTACCATATGCATCGCCTGATATGTCGTGTATATCAAAGGGCGTGTCACAGACGGGTCTAGCAATTACGAATGTATAAAAAAAATCTACAAGATGTGTTTCGAGAAAGTGCCGATAAACCCCAATTTTGGCAGTTTTTTGCCAATTCTGACGAAATAAGGGTTAAATCGAAAATTCCGCTTCGGTACATTTTTAGATTTTGTGCTCCTCTATGCGTGTGCAAAATTTCGTGAAAATCGGTTCGAAAATGGTTTCTGAATCGTACGGACAAAATGTCTGGAAAAAAAAAACAAAAAAAAAACAAACCCAAACTAGACTTTATGATTCTGGAGAATCATGGCTTTTCCCGATGAGATTCCACGATTCTTCATGACCCCACAGTGTCTGATGAATTGTTTTTAACTGTCTCACTGAAGTTCCTTCATTGATGTTATGAGAAAGGAGAGAGAGTATAGTAGTCTCAAATGACTCAGTTTGATAAGAAAATTGTTTTGGTAAAAACCATCATTAACGGTGGAGTGGGTTAATATCAATATCGTCGTCCGACACGTTAATGACCCACAAAAGGAGTTATGTTTGTTTCACACATACCTACTGAGTGCTGTGTCTATTTGAAAATGGTCCATTTTATCTCAAATGTATCCAAAATATTGATGTCTGGCAGCTTGTAGAGAGTTAACAAGTGCTAACAGGAATATTTTTCCATGCAACTTATAATGTCACACTAAGAACTGCAAATGACCATTTTTTCTTTAAAATCTCCCAAGATGTTTTCAGAGAAATCCCTGCGCTTACGCTCTTTTCCAATTCGACGTGACGAAATGCGAAATTCATGTCGCTCTTCATGGAAAGTGATGCCACAACTATTCATGAACGAGGAGTGAAAATTTCATGGAAATCTGCCTAGAATTGGCTGAGATATGGTGTTTTGGAGAGAGGAGGTAATTGTTTGAATTTGGTCCTTCCTTTTCAAGCCAGTCAGAAAGAAGACGTCGGGAATGGGCACAGAATCCTTCAGTGCCTCCTCACTGGAGTAAGTCCACTTAAATGTTACAATTGTGTGTGACTGGTGGAGAGTTGACTGTAAATGGAAGTTGCTTCTTTAAGACAGCCACCAGGGATCCCAACACAACCTTTAAACCTACGAGAATCTCAGAAGTTTAAAGTCAAGAGAAATTGACGGTGATTGGGTTTCTGGCAGGCAGGAAAAGATTGACGAAGATTTGCATATTGGACATTAAAATAGCACTTCAGACATACACGAACGGTGTTCAGACCGCTGGAGGCAGCGACTTGAAATTTTCAGAACTTGTTCTACGAACCCTGGCCGACATTTTGGGATCTGTTTGGAGTGTCCGGACCGCGTGGAAAACACCACGCATCGCTTGGAATGTGAGAGTACTATTCGTCCCGACTCTATCAGTTTAGAATGGATACGGGCAGTGTTGTAGACGACTGTAGAGCTGCGATTGAGCATAACGTCCCAGGTTTCGGTGCCACATTGCCTAACCAGCTCGAAAAGAGCGGCGGGGGAGGGGTATCCTGACACTATCTTTAAACCTTAGATAATCGTCAGAAGTTGAAGTGAAAAGAAATCGGCGGTGAGTAGGTTTTTTGGCGGGTAACGATTAACGAAAATTTGCCAATTAGACATTAAAATTGCACTTCTCACAAACATGAAGCGTGTCTAGACCGCTGAAGGCAGCGACTTCTAATTTTCAGAACTTGTTCTACGCACCCTGGCCGACATTTTGGCATCTGTTGCGAGTGTCGAGGCCGCGTGAAGAACACCACGCATCGCGTGGAAAGTGAGAGTACTATTCGTCCCGACTCTATCAGTTTGGAATGGACTTGAAGACTGTTGTAGACTACTGTAGAGCAGCGATTGAGCATGAAGTCGGAGTTTTTTGTGCCAAATTGCCTAACCGGCTCCAAGGTATGATTTTTCGTCTGTACATCGCCCAGATCGACTGTAGTTTATACCGTTACCATACGTTGAAGTAGCCTTTTGTCATTTTCGCCACTTTCGACCCAGATTTGAGGGTACCTTCCTTCAACCCCATTTTATAGCAAAATCTAGCCATGCTCCCAACAACGCCCTCTCCCCGTCGGCCCGGGTGCTTCTAAAAATAGAAAGGTCAATGGGGAGGGGCCCGTTAGCAAACAAACGGGGGCAGGGCAGGTGTACTTGGTGAAAAAACAGTTGTGTGAACATCCCCAGAAGTGAAAACCTATGCTCAGTGGCTGTAATCAAGATGTTAATTTAGACTCCCATTACGGCCAAGATACTACAGAATGCAAATGGGTGGGTGGCGGGCATCATCACTGGATCTAATGTTGTATTTCATGTTTTCTTTATATTCTATTTATTTTTTTGATCTCTCTCTCTCTCTCTCTCTCTCTCTCTCTCTCTCTCTCTCTCTCTCTCAGTTTAATTTGTGTTTGTCTATAATGTTTATAATATTTAGATTTTGCTAGATTCTGTTATTTATGGAATACGTTCTGCCATATTGTAAATTATTAGTCACTGTACAGGAACGAAGGGGCTTCTAAGTGGTAAGCTCTTGTCCTCCAATCCTGATTTGCATTGTCAAATGGCAAATAAAATATGTTTAATCTAATCTAACAGTAGGGGGGCATGTGTCCTAGGTAAAAAAACAGCAGGGGGCAGGTGTCCTAGGTAAAATAAACAGCATGGGGAGGGGGGGGGGGGGAGGGTGTCCCCGCTAATTAATTTTAATAGCAGGCAGTTGTTCATGGGGCAGGTGTCCTATCCCACTGCCCAGTATTCCAAATTTTCTATGGTACTTGGCCTTGACGGAAATAACATTTCAACAAGAAACAACGGGAAACCTATTTGCAATAAAGCTGCAAATATAAACTTGATTTAAGGACCATTCCATGGACATTTTAAAGCCTACTGCAATATCAGCGTTTCTTACTCTCGTCCTTTCACCACACCGCGGTATTTTACCCGAGTCGAGTTCTGACGTCATGCAAGTTTGACCGACATGCTTTCAATTCTGTTATTGACAACAACATATTTATAATTTCGTGCTTTCTGATCCGAATTTTGAAAACGACACACGCAATCCCGAAAACGTTTTCTGAAAAACACGATTCTGTAAAAGGTTTTAGTGAAATTTGATTATTTTTTTTATTTTCAATTTCGATGGCTCTTGTTGAAAAGGTGATAATCACTGATCGCCCCAAACGAGATCAAAGACACGCCGTAGTTTAATAACAGACAGAGAATCTTCTAAGAATATACATGCGCAATCCTAAAATGCAATAAATCAAGTGTTTTTTCACGTTTTATGAGAGAAATATGTCCAATTGTATCATTGAATCATTTTTAGGTATATGTGGGTGAGAAATTTTCTATACGGACAAAATACAGGCTAAATAAAATATTTGCCATTATTTTCCGCAGACGTATTTTTGTCTTTGCTTCTTGGGGAAATTTCTTGCTGCTAAATACAACGAAGGTGTGTTATTTGATGTAGTCAGAACCGTCAGGTGGTCGGGCCCGACACCGCACCTCGCAGAAGATTTAGTGGGGGGTGTCGATTTTACAAGTAATGTAGGCAGCGTACACGGCAAGGGCTGTCTGTCTTTAATCCGACAAAACAGGGTTAAGGCTTGGTTTTTTGAATACCCATATTTATTTATTTATTTATTTATTTATTTATTTATTTATTTATTTATTTATTTATTGGTGTTTAAGGTCACATACTTCTGCACAATGGCTAATCGTGACCGTGACAGTTTTAGAGGTGGAGGAAGCCGGAGTACCCGAAGAGAACCACCAAGCATCGACGAGCAACTGTCAGCTCCTCAACATTCTCACTCTGTTCAGGCTCCGCTCAGGCAGGGTTACAGAGGTTGAAGACATGTGTACCATCGACGTGCAGTATGCCTTAGTACACGGGGACATCGTGCCCCCATGTCGGCAACCGGGCCAAAGTGCCTTGCCCAAGGACACAACGTGAGTCGTCCCGGACGGGGATCGAACTCGGGACCTCTAGCACAGAAGTACAACAGTCTACCACTGAGCCACCGCGCTCCCTTGAATACCCTTAATACTATCATACATTATCCCTCAGGAATTCTAAGTCTGATAAAAGAGGTCATGTTTATCTATTGCATACCCATTTTGCTGCCCGAAAACGGTCGATTCTATTAAAATTTTGACGTTTAGCAGCCTGTAGAGGGATTAACAAACGACTAGCGGAATATTCTTTCTATGCAATTTGTAAGACCTGCCAATGTCAAATTGTTCTTGAAAATCCCCAACAAGCAGTTAGCGAAATCCACGGAAAATGTAAATTTTAAGCGTTTAAGAGGCATCTCTCCTTATCCAGTCCAAAATGGGTTAAGTTTTATTCTTTTAAATACCCTTACTACTTACAAACCTTAAACACCAATAAATAAAAAATATCATGCAGTGCAGTGTGGAATATGAAGTGAGGCGGTCCAAAACATTTTAACAAGAAATACGGGAAACCTATTTGCAGTAACGCTGCAAACATGAACTTAATTTTAGGACCATTCCATGGACAGTTTAAAGCCTACTTCGATATCAGCGTCCCTTATTCTCAACCTTTCAGTGCATCACTGCAGAATTTCACCCGAATCGAGTTCTGACGTCATGCAAGTTTGGTCGACATGCTTTCAATTTTGTTATTGCTAACTACATATTTATAATTTCATTATTTCTGATCGGAATTTTGAAAATGACACACGCAATCGCGACAGAGTTTTCTGAAAAACTCGATTCTGCAAAAAGTTTTAGTGAAATTTCATATTTTTTAATTTTAAATTTCGATGGCTCTTGTCGAAAAGGTGTTAATTACTGATCGTTCCAAACGAGATCAAAGACTGACGCCGAAGATTAAAAACAGACACAGAATCTTCTAAAAATATACATGTGCAATCCTAAAATGCAATAAATCAAGTCTTTTTTCACGTTTTATGTATGTTTTATGAGAGAAACATGTCCAATCGTATCATTGAATCATTTTTAGGTATATGTGGGTGAGAAATTTTGTATACGGACAAAATACACACTAAATAAAACAATTGGCATTATTTTCCGATGACGTATTTTTATCTTTGCTTCTTGGGGAAATCCATGCTGCTAAATATGACGAAGGAATGTTATCTAATGAGGTCAGGTGGTCGGGTCTGACACCCCACCTCGCAGTAGATTTAATGGGGGTGTCGATTTTACACGTAATGTAGGCAGCATACATGGCATGGGCTGTCTGTCTTTAATCAGGAAAAAAACAGGTTAAGGCTTGGTTTTTTGAATACCCTTAATACTATCAAACATTATCCCTCGTGAATTCTGATTCTGATAAAAGAGGATATGTTTATCTATTACATACGCATTTGGAGCCCGATAACAGCCAATTTTATCAAAATTATGACGTTTAGCAGTCTGTAGAGGGGTTAGCAAATTATTAGCGGAATATTCTATCCATGCAACTTGTAATACCAACCAAGACCTGCCAATGTCCAATTGTGCTTGAAAATCGCCAACAACCAGTTGGCGAACTCCACGGAAAATGTAAATTTTATGCTTCTGAGGGGTATCTCTCCTTATCCAGTCCAAAATGCGTTCAGCTTCATTCTTTTAAATACCCTTACTACATACAAAACTGATCTTCTGTGAATTCTACGCGCAGTAAAAGAAGTTTTGTTTAGCCTTTACATACCCATTGGGTGCTGTTGGTGTCTCAAAGCAGCCCATTTTATCAAACTTTTGATGTTCAGATGCTGGTGTAGAGCTAACAAACCCTGACCGGAATATTTTGTCCATGCAACATGTAATGGCACACTAAGACCTATGAATGGCCATTTTTTTCTTGAAATTTACAAGATGTTTTTAAAGAAATCCAGGGAAAACTTGAATTTTTAAGCCTTTGATGGGTATCGCTGTTTAACCAGCCCAAAACGGGTTAAGGCTTGGTTTATTGAATACCCTTATTACTAACAAAAATTATCCTCGTTGATTTCCACTTCCAAGAGAGGAAGTTATGTTTATTTCCCAGCTACAGGTTGGGTGCTGTGAGGGGCTGAAAACAGCCTATTTTATCAAAGTGTTGATATTTGAGAGTCTGTGGAGGGTTAACAAATGCTTATCAGAATATTTTGTCCTTGCAGTTTATAATGTTACACCACGATCTGCGACGGACCAGTTTTTTCTTGAAAATCTACTTGACATTTTTAGAGAAATCCACGTAAAGCATGATTGTTTAAGCTTTTGGGGGAATCACTCTTAAACCACAAAAAACGGGTTAACACTTGGTTTTTTGAATACCCTTATTACTTACAAAATGGTCCTCGGTGAATTCCACTTCCAACGAAGGAGATTATGTTTATTTCTCAGGTACACATTGGGTGCTGTGTGCGTCCGAAAACAGCCCATTTCAACAAAATTACAAAGCTTGGCAGCCTGTGGAGGGTTAATAAACGCTCACCGGAATATTTTGTCCATGCCACTTGTAATGTCACACAAAGACCTGTGAGTAGTCAATTTTTCTTGAAAACCTACAAGATGTTTTTAGAGAAATCCACAGAAAATTCGAATTTTAAGATTTTAAGGGGTCTCTCTCTTTAGCCTTCCCAAAAAGGGTTAAGACTTCAACTTTTGAATACCCTTACTACTTACAAAAGTGTTTCCGTATAGAGTGTGGGCTCGATAAAAGAACGCACTTTTCTTTGTGGCGTACCCATTGGGTGCCGTTGGCATCCAAAAACAGCCCATTTTATCACAATTTTGGCTTTCAGCAGCCCAAGGAAGGTTAACAAATGCTCCCCTTAGTATTTTGTCCATGCAACATCTATTGTCACACCAAGACCTGGGAGTAACAAATTTTTCTTGAAAATCTACAAGACTCGTTTAGAGAAATCCACGGAAAACATGAATTTTTTAGCTTTATGGGGGGTATTGCTGTTTAACCAGCCCAAAACGGGTTAATGCTTGGTTTTATGAACACCCTTATTACTGACAAAAATGATCCTCGGTGAATTCCACTTCCAACAAAGGAAGTTATGTTTATTTCTCATGTATTGTTTGGGTGCAGTGGGGGCCTGAAACCGACCGATTTCATCAAAATTTCGATGTTTGGCAGCCTGTGGAGGGTTACCATATGCATCGCCGAATATCTCGTATGTATCAAAGGTCGTGTCACAGGCAGGTCTAGAAATGATGAATGTTTAAAAAAAATCTACAAGACGTGTTTCGAGAAAGTGCCGATAAACCCCAATTTTGGCAGTTTTTTGCCAATTCTGAGGAAATAAGGGTTAAATCGAAAATTCCGCTCCAGTACATTTTTAGATTTTATGCCCCTCTATGCGTGTGCAAAATTTTGTGAAAATCGGTTCGAAAATGGCTTCTGGATCGTACAGACAAAATGTGTGGAAAAAAAAAAAAAAAAAAAAAAAATAATAATCCGTAGAAAAACAATAGTCTTTTCCAGAGGGAAAAGCCTAAAAAACTAGACTTTATGATTCTGGAGAATCATGGCTTTTCCCGATGAGATTGCATAATTTTTCATGACCCCACAGTGTCTGATGAATTGTTTTTAACTGTCTCACTGAAGTTCCTTCATTGATGTTATGAGAAAGGTGAAGATAGTAGTCTCAAATGACACAGTTTGATAAAAAATTGTTTAGGTAAAAACCATCATTAACGGTGGAGTGAGTTAATATCAATATCGTCGTCCAACAAGTCAATGACCGACAAAAGGAGTTATGTTTGTTTGACACATAATCACTGAGTGCTGTGTCAGTTTAAAAATGGTCCATTTTATCTCAAGTGTATCCAAAATATTGATGTCTGGCAGCTTGTAGAGGGTTAACAAGTGCCAACAGGAATATTTATTCATGCAACTTGTAATGTCACACCAAGAACTGTGAATGGCCATTTTTTCTTTCAAATCTACAAGATGTTTTCAGAGAAATCCAGGGAGAACAGGAATTTTAAGCTTTTGATGGGTATCATTGTTTTTCCAGCCCAAAACGGGTTAAGTGTTGTTTTTGGAATACTCTTATTACTTCCAAAAATAATTCTCAGTGAATTCTACTTCCACTTATTTTGATCTCTCCTCCCAACTTCAGGTGCTGTGGGTACGCAAACACAGCCTATTTTATCAACATTTTGATGTTTGAGAACCTGCATAGGGTTAACAAATGTTTACAGGAATATTTTGTACATGCAACTTGTAATGTCACACTAAGATATGAGAATGGCCATTTTTTCCTGAAAATCTACGGGATGTTTTTAAAGAAATCCTCAGATAACATGTATTTTTAACCTTTTGAGGGGTATCTCTCTTTAACCAGCTCTGAAGGGTTAATGCTTGGTTTTGTGAATATATTCATTACTTACAAAAATGATCGACGGTGAATTCCACTTCCAATGAAGGAGGTTATGTTTATCTCGTAGGTACACATTTGGTGTTATGGTTGCCCAAGAACAACCCATTTTCTCCAAATGTCAATGCTTGGCAGCCTCTGGGGGGTTAACAAATGGTTACCGAAACATTTTGTTCATGCAACTTGTAATGTCACTCGAAGACCTGCAAATGGTTAATTGCTCTTGAGTTTTTTTTTTTGAGAAATCCACAGAAAACTGGAATTTTAAGCTTTTAAGGGGTATATCTCCTTAACCAGTTAAAAATGGGTTAAGACCTCGATTTTTGAATACATTTACTACTTACAAAAATGTTTCCCTGTCAGTTTTGCGCCCGTAAAAGCAGTTACGTTTCTCTGTTGTATTCCCATTTGATGTTGTTGTTGTTGTTCAAAAACAGACTATTTTTTCAAAATTTTGACATTTAGCAGCCCATGGAGGGTTAACAAATGCTTACCGGAATAATTTATCCAATCAGCTGGTAATGTGACACCATGACCTATCAATGGCCATTTTCTCTCGAAAACCCTACCAAATGTTTGTAAAGAAATCCAGGGAAAACATAAATTTTTAAGCCTTTGATGGGTATCACTATTAGCAATCACAAAATGGGTTAACGCTTGGTTTTCTGAATACCCTTATTACTTACAAAAATGGTCTTTGGTGAATTCCACTTCCAACAAAGGAGATTATGTTTATTTCTAAGGTACACGTTGGGTGATGTGCGTGCCTGAAAACAGCTCATTTCAACAAAATTACGATGCTTGGCAGCCTCTAGAGGGTTAATAAACGCTCACCGGAATATTTTGTCCATGCAACTTGTAATATCACACAAAGACCTGCGAGTCGTCAATTTTTCTTGAAAACCTACAGGATGTTTTTAGAGAAATCCACAGAAAATGGGAATTTTAAGATTTTAAGGGGTCTCTCTCTTTAGCCTGTCCAAAATGGGTTAAGACTTCGACTTTTGAATACCCTTACTACTTACAAAAATGTTTGCGTATAGATTGTGCGCTCGATAAAAGAAGGCACATTTCTTTGAGGCGTACCCATTGGGTGCTGTTGGCGTCCAAAAACAGCCCATTTTATCACAATTTTGACTTTTAGCAGCCCGTGGAGGGTTAACAAATGCTCACCGCAGTATTTTGTCCATGCAACTTCTATTGTCACACCAAGGCCTGGGAGTGACAAATTTTTCTTGAAAATCTACAAGACTCGTTTAGAGAAATCCACGGAAAATACAAATTTTTGAGCTTTATGGGGGTATTGCTGTTTAACCAGCCCAAAACGGGTTAACGCTTGGTTTTTTTGCACACCCTTATTACTGACAAAAATGATCTTCGGTGCATTCCACTCCCAGTAAAGAAAGTTATATTTATCTCTCGTGTATTGTTTGGGTGCGGTGGGAGCCTGAAGCCGGCCTATTTCATCAAAATTTCGATGTTTGGCAGCCTGTGGAGGGTTACCATATGCATCGCCTGATATGTCATGTGTATCAAAGGGCGTGTCACAGACAGGTCTAGCAATGACGAATGTATAAAAAAAATCTACAAGACGTGTTTCGAGAAAGTGCCGATAAACCCCAATTTTGGCAGTTTTTTGCCAATTCTGAGGAAATAAGGGTTAAATCGAAAATTCCGGTTGGGTACATTTTTAGATTTTGTGCCCCTCTATGCGTGTGCAAAATTTCGTGAAAATCGGTTCGAAAATGGCTTCTGAATCGTACGGACAAAATGTGTGGGAAAAAAAAAAAAAAAAAAAACCCAAAAAAAAACCCCAAAAAAAAAAAAAAAAAAAATAATAATCCGTAGAAAAACAATAGTCTTTTCCAGAGGGAAAAGCCTAAAAAACTAGACTTTACGATTCTGGAGAATCATGGCTTTTCCCGATGAGATTGCATAATTTTTCATGACCCCACAGTGTCTGATGAATTGTTTTTAACTGTCTCACTGAAGTTCCTTCATTGATGTTATGAGAAAGGTGAAGATAGTAGTCTCAAATGACACAGTTTGATAAAAAATTGTTTAGGTAAAAACCATCATTAACGGTGGAGTGAGTTAATGTCAATATCGTCGTCCAACAAGTCAATGACCGACAAAAGGAGTTATGTTTGTTTGACACATAATCACTGAGTGCTGTGTCAATTTAAAAATGGTCCATTTTATCTCAAATGTATCCAAAATATTGATGTCTGGCAGCTTGTAGAGGGTTAACAAGTGCCAACAGGAATATTTATTCATGCAACTTGTAATGTCACACCAAGAACTGTGAATGGCCATTTTTTCTTTCAAATCTACAAGATGTTTTCAGAGAAATCCAGGGAGAACGGGAATTTTAAGCTTTTGATGGGTATCATTGTTTTTCCTGCCCAAAACGGGTTAAGTGTTGTTTTTGGAATACTCTTATTACTTCCAAAAATAATTCTCAGTGAATTCTACTTCCACTTATTTTGATCTCTCCTCCCAACTTCAGGTGCTGTGGGTACGCAAACACAGCCTATTTTATCAACATTCTGATGTTTGAGAACCTGCATAGGGTTAACAAATGTTTACAGGAATATTTTGTACATGCAACTTGTAATGTCACACTAAGATATGAGAATGGCCATTTTTTCCTGAAAATCTACGGGATGTTTTTAAAGAAATCCTCAGATAACATGTATTTTTAACCTTTTGAGGGGTATCTCTCTTTAACCAGCTCTGAAGGGTTAATGCTTGGTTTTGTGAATATCTTCATTACTTACAAAAATGATCGACGGTGAATTCCACTTCCAATGAAGGAGGTTATGTTTATCTCGTAGGTACACATTTGGTGTTATGGTTGCCCAAGAACAACCCATTTTCTCCAAATGTCAATGCTTGGCAGCCTCTGGGGGGTTAACAAATGGTTACCGGAACATTTTGTTCATGCAACTTGTAATGTCACTCGAAGACCTGCGAATGGTTAATTGCTCTTGAATTTTTTTTTTTGAGAAATCCACAGAAAACTGGAATTTTAAGCTTTTAAGGGGTATATCTCCTTAACCAGTTAAAAATGGGTTAAGACCTCGATTTTTGAATACATTTACTACTTACAAAAATGTTTCCCTGTCAGTTTTGCGCCCGTAAAAGAAGTTACGTTTCTCTGTTGTATTCCCATTTGATGTTGTTGTTGTTCAAAAACAGACTATTTTTTCAAAATTTTGACGTTTAGCAGCCCATGGAGGGTTAACAAATGCTTACCGGAATAATTTATCCAATCAACTGGTAATGTGACACCATGACCTATCAATGGCCATTTTCTCTCGAAAACCCTACCAAATGTTTGTAAAGAAATCCAGGGAAAACATAAATTTTTAAGCCTTTGATGGGTATCACTATTAGCAACCACAAAATGGGTTAACGCTTGGTTTTTTGAATACCCTTATTACTTACAAAAATGGTCTTTGGTGAATTCCACTTCCAACAAAGGAGATTATGTTTATTTCTAAGGTACACGTTGGGTGATGTGCGTGCCTGAAAACAGCCCATTTCAACAAAATTACGATGCTTGGCAGCCTCTAGAGGGTTAATAAACGCTCACCGGAATATTTTGTCCATGCAACTTGTAATATCACACAAAGACCTGCGAGTCGTCAATTTTTCTTGAAAACCTACAGGATGTTTTTAGAGAAATCCACAGAAAATGGGAATTTTAAGATTTTAAGGGGTCTCTCTCTTTGGCCTGTCCAAAATGGGTTAAGACTTCGACTTTTGAATACCCTTACTACTTACAAAAATGTTTGCGTATAGATTGTGCGCTCGATAAAAGAAGGCACATTTCTTTGAGGCGTACTCATTGGGTGCTGTTGGCGTCCAAAAACAGCCCATTTTATCACAATTTTGACTTTTAGCAGCCCGTGGAGGGTTAACAAATGCTCACCGCAGTATTTTGTCCATGCAACTTCTATTGTCACACCAAGGCCTGGGAGTGACAAATTTTTCTTGAAAATCTACAAGACTCGTTTAGAGAAATCCACGGAAAATACAAATTTTTGAGCTTTATGGGGGTATTGCTGTTTAACCAGCCCAAAACGGGTTAACGCTTGGTTTTTTTGCACACCCTTATTACTGACAAAAATGATCTTCGGTGCATTCCACTCCCAGTAAAGAAAGTTATATTTATCTCTCGTGTATTGTTTGGGTGCGGTTGGAGCCTGAAACCGGCCTATTTCATCAAAATTTCGATGTTTGGCAGCCTGTGGAGGGTTACGATATGCATCGCCTGATATGTCGTGTGTATCAAAGGGCGTGTCACAGACAGGTCTAGCAATGACGAATGTATAAAAAAAATCTACAAGATGTGTTTCCAGAAAGTTCCGATAAACCCCAATTTTGTCAGTTTTTTGCCAATTCTGAGGAAATAAGGGTTAAATCGAAAATTCCGCTTGGGTACATTTTTAGATTTTGTGCCCCTCTATGCGTGTGCAAAATTTCGTGAAAATCGGTTCGAAAATGGCTTCTGAATCGTACGGACAAAATGTGTGGGAAAAAAAAAAAAAAAAAAAAAAAAAAAAACCCAACCCCCCCCCCCCCCCAAAAAAAAAAAAAAAGAAAAGAAATCCGTAGAAAAACAATAGTCTTTTCCAGAGGGAAAAGTCTAAAAAAAAAAAAAAAAAATAATAATCCGTAGAAAAACAATAGTCTTTTCCAGAGGGAAAAGCCTAATGACAAATGTGAATTTCTGCACAGCTGTCAATACAGTTGTTCAGTACTGGTGATGACAAAATTGCCATGTTACAGCACAAAATTGCAGTAACAGCCTAGAAATTATTTCCATCTCTGATCCCACTATCTACTCCTACCACATACTGGCCGATCAGCTTGTGGAAAAACCTTTGGCATGTTTTCTGAGACTGATGTTAACAGCTAAAACTTTCTGTTTCATGTGATTTACTTCGGGGATGAAACGCATGGTCCACTGAGCTTTTCTGCCGCATAGCCTTATTCTGGATCTTCTCACTGCATATTTTATTGTATGGCGGTCAGGATTCTTATTTTTACTTCCAAAACGCTTGGCTGTTTCTTGTGAGTGGCCTACTAAGTGCTTCTTGGATTTTCATTTGCTTGGTTTTACATTTTCAATAACTGACTGAGTCTGACTCAGAGAATAAAATCTCGAATTTTTAGATAACCTATTTACCGTTCATCTGGATATAATAAAGAAGACCGATTACAGTACAGCCATCGTGGACGGGTCAAAATCTATGGGTGGGCATTTTTTCATGCATATAATTCAGAGATGATTCGCTTTGACACCTACCGAAATTTCCACCAATGAAGCACCGGGGTAATCCCTGCGCTTCATTGGTGGAAATTTTGCTTGATGTCATAGCGGATCATCTCTGAATTACATGCATGGAAAAATGACAACCCGTGGATTTTGACCCGTCCACGATGTCTCTACTGCATGACAGTTCACAGATTTCGAAAGCATCTGCGGAAAGCACAGAGGAGCGTTTGTTGTCTTAGGGAGTTTGAGTGCTGAAGAGAGGGGTCTCTCGACAGAAACAATTTAAAACAGTGCTTTCAAATAAGACTAGATAAGACACATCTTTTTGACGAACTGTTTGTAGTTCCAGACGAACAACTTTTCGGTTATCTGTTTTTTCATTCAGATAACCGCCAGAGGAACGATAAATTCTTGCCTCTCAAGTGGTTTCGTGGCGCGCTCACTGCTGACTCTCACCCTCATCATCTTCACATTTATTAAACATCATTTAACACCATTCCATCTCTTGCTCCTCTTGAATCAACTTTCTGGTTCAAAACATTAGACACATCTTTACTAAAGTTTCACCCTTTTTCTCAGAATAGATGCTTGTTTGGATGAAAACCAAAGTTGTGAAAATGCAATTACGGACACTTTCAGTATAAATGGAGCAATGCAGAATCAGTTATCAGTATGTGGTTTCAGGTATTTTAACAGTGTTATTAGATACAACAAAAGCAGTTCTGGTCATACCGTTGAGAAAAGCTGGGTATTTGTTTTGTTTTGTTTTGTTGGTGTCATATCAATGAGCCTAGATGTATTTCCGGAGATTATTGACACGCATTTCTATACAGCAGTAGCAAAAACATTCACGAAACACAATGTGAAATCTTTTCAGATGAAACATATGCTATGCTGGAAGTATAATTCAGGTCTATATTTTACCATGTCCATAGGTTGAAGAAAATGTTACATTAATTGTTGCGATCATAGGGGGTGGGGCATATTGATATTGGGAAATTATATTGTTGCAATCACAATTTTTCCAAACGAAACTTGAGATCCATGTTGTTTAGAGGGGATTGTAACACTATTTTCTTGCCACATGGTAAATAAGGAAGTTTTTTTCGAAAGCTATTGTGTGCTAATGCAGAATTTGTACTTTTTCATGTTGCAGTTACAGTTGTGTTCAGTGGCAATTGTGAACTTTTTTCCATTCCAGCTTACTCTTTGAGTTACAGAGTAGAAAAATCTCTTGATGCAGTACAAAATATTTATTCCCATTTCCCACAGTTTGGACACTTTTCTTTTAAAGAACACGCATTTTGTGTTTTTGACAGAGTTTGACTGAAGTTGAATTTTAATGCAGAAATGATTCTTTTATCACATGAAATAGGTAAAATGTATTTTTGATACGGTTGGAGTTGATTATAGGTATGGCAGTATTAAATATTTAAATTCGATTTACCGGCCTTGAAAAATCTCCGATACCAAGCGGCCTCGAGAACAAAAATATTGTTTCAACAGGGGCGGTTTGACAAAATAAGGTTAAGTGAATCTCTCGCAATCTTCAGGAAAAAACTTATCAACGTAAACTCCTCCTCGCAGTGATCATCAACTATTGTTGAGTGAAGCATTTAGGGATTTTAAAAAGTTCGCAGAAGGTGCTGGATTTTATCGTCAAGGTTTTTGGACCCCTTCCTCCTCCTACACACAGGTTAATTGTTATCTTTATCCCTACACTCTCCTTCTAGGTTGGATGACGTATGGTGATTGAAGGTGGGATGGGTCTGTCATCCTGACAAGAAGATGGGGATCTCCATAGATGACACTGGTGAATACATGAAGTCCTTTGCTGAGAAGAATGGAATGGTGAAGAAACACCGAAGAAATTTGATCAGAAGGCACAGTACGTGGAGAGTGTATTATAACTAAATCACCCCAGAGTGGCGATTCCCCCAAGCAATAATTGCAAATATGTTTCAAAGCACAACAAGCACCAGCAAAGTTCCAGCCAATGGACCTCCGGGTTATACCCGGAGGCCCATTGGCTGAAACAATGCTTGTGTTTTTGTCCACATGTACAGAATTTGAAAGTTATGCTTTGGGTGATAACTCCACTCCCCGGGTGATTTAGTTACAATCCACTCTCCACGTACGGTACGTCGAAGAAAAACATGTTGTTAGCAATCACCACTCCCGCAGCGGCACCTCGAGCATGGTACTGATGTCGACCCCGTCTACAAGGCTATCCAATACAAACCAAGACGATGTTTTGACAAGTATGGAAATGAAGTGCCCGAGGCTAAAAGACAAGGAGATGTTACCCCGACAGGACGATCGTTGGCGACACCATGAAGCTGTTGGGAAATTCTGGATATGGCAAAACAGTTACCAACAAAGAGAAGCATCAACGTTTGTGCTACTACAATAGTGAAGAAGTCACCAGAGCTGTACATGACATGTCCTTCAGAGCCTTGAATCAATTAGTTGAAACTTATATGAAGTCGAATTCAACAAGAAGTCCATAAAGCTGGATCTGCCACTCCACATAGGATTCTTTGTGTACCAGTATGCGAAAGTTTGGAGATATTTCAGTTCAACTATGATGTCATCCATACCTTTGTCAACCGTCAGGAATTCGAATATTCCGAAATGGACACAGATTCTGCATACCTATGTACCTCGTCACGAGCCATAGGTGAAATAGTGAAACGAGAGAAGAGGGTACAGTTTACAACGAGAATCACAAGTGGTTGCCACCTGAGCGTTGTGATTTTCACAGAGATGATTATGTGAAGTCCAAATTAGAAAGCAAAGAATGGCTGGCTACTCATGTGTGTTTCCTAGAAAGAAAGCGTGATGACAGGATGACGCCAGGCCTGTTCCACGTGGAATGGTAACGAATCGGCATTGTTGGATTGAGCAGCAAAACATATTACTGCTTCGGTGCCGCCAATAAATTCAGCTGCAAAGGATCAGCAAACGCCATAATGATCTGACGAAAGAGAAATACCTGTAAATTTTGAAAACCCAACAAAGAGGATCCGGCATCAACCGAAGATTTATTGTCAATGACAACATCATGTGCACCAACACTCAAATGAGAGATGGGTTATCGTAATTCTACCCAAAACGCAGAGTTTTAGAAAATGGAACCAGCAACGTTCTACTGGAGATTTAACCTCAAATGAAGAAAAAGAAAACAGTCAGGAAAAAAATCGCTGGGTGACATGTTACTGTAATTAAAACTCTACGGCCATTTTCTGAAGTCTGAAGAAAACAGCCAACCACTGACCAGAAGAATCCAGCTTTTGCCTAAAAAAATCATGTGAAGTAGACGAAATTCCTAAATCCGTAATGAATGAAACACCAGAAATGAATAAATATGGATCCAAGATTAGTAATTGATAAAGGTATCCGGTTAATATTTGAATCTGCCCTCCAAAGACAATGAGACCTCGAATATTTTCATTATAAATCGGAGAATCGTCGCTCGTAACCCACTTTCCATTGAACAGCATCTTGTCCGACTAAATGTTTTTTGGACTTCCCCCAGTTATTATGAACAACCCAAGAACATCCAACGGTTGTGTAATACACCGCTGTAAAGCTTATCCATTTCCCTTTCCACTGACACCGGGTACTGCTGGATACGTTATGTGAATCAAATTTGAGCGGGGTATAACGAAGATGAGTGCTATCGTTTTCGAAAAGCGAGTTGGTTACCTTGTTAATATTTATATACCATTATGGGGGCACGTCAGCATCGATTCAAAAATGCTATCAAATATCATTTCTCGTTCGATTCCACGGCTTGTGCCGGGTACCTGTGCTCTCAGAAAGTTTCATATGGTAGTCCCAGTCTTTAAAGTCCTGTTTGGTAATTCCTCACAAAGTCCTTTTGGGCAGTTTCTCTTTAAAGTCCCATATTCCAAGTTCTAAAAAAAGTCCTATGGGGCAATTCCTCAAAAAGTCTTATATGGCAGTCTTTAAATTCCTATATGGCAATTCCTCAAAAATTCTTACAAGGCAATTCTTGAAACAAAGTCTTAGGTCTTCTTCTCTACGTGCTTTTACGCATATGGTAGGGGTCATCCAACCTAGATTTTTTTCGGGTACATGACGTACTGCTCTTGTAAATAGAAATAAAAGCTGACAACAGAAAAGAGTATCGGAAATCTCAAAGGATTCCACTGGGGTGCGCATACGGTTGTTGAAACTCATATAGAACTAGACTTTATGATTCTGGAGAATCATAGCTTTTCCCGATGAGATTCCATGATTTTTCATGACTCCACAGTGTCTGATGAATTGTTTTTAACTGTCTCACTGAAGTTCCTTCATTGATGTTATGAGAAAGGCGAGTATAGTAGTCTCAAATGACTCAATTTGATAAAAAAATTGTTTAGGTAAAAACCATCATTAACAGTGGAGTTGGTTAATATCTGTATCGTCGTCCGACAAGTTAATGACTGACAAAAGGAGTTATGTTTGTTTGACACATACCCACTGAGTGCTGTGTCTATTTGAAAGTGGTCCATTTTATCTCAGATGTATCCAAAATATTGATGTCTGGCAGCTTGTAGAGGGTTAACATGTGCTAACAGGAATATTTATTCATGCAACTTATAATTTCACGCCAAAAACTGCGAATGGCCATTTTTACTTAAAGTCTATGAGATGTTTTCAGAGAATCCAGGAAGAACATGAATTTTAAGCTTTTGATGAGTATCATTGTTTATCCAGCCCAAAACAGGTTAAGGTTTGTTTTTTGAATGCCTTTATTGCTTGCAAAAATAATTCTTAGTGAATTCTACTTCCACTTAAGTTGATTTCTCCTCTTAACGTTTGATGCTGCGGGTACGCAAACACAGCCCATTTTATCAAAATTTTGATGTTTGAGAACCTTCATAGGGTTAACAAATACTTACTAGAATATTTTGTACATGCAATTTGTAATGTCACTAAGATCTGAGAAAGGCCAATTTTTCTTGAAAATCTACGCTAAGAGAAATCCTCGGATAACATGATTTTTTAACCTTTTGAGTGGTATCTCTCTGTAACCAGCTCTAAACGGGTTAATGCTTGGTTTTGTGAATACTTTTATTACTTATAAAAATGATCGTCGGTGAATTCTACTTCAATGAAGGAGGTTATGTTTATCTCGCAGGTACACATTTGGTGTTATGGTTGCCCTAGAACAGCCCATTTTCTCCAAATGTCTATGCTTGGCAGCCTCTGGAGGGTTAACACATGCTTACCGAAATATTTTGTCCATGCAGCTTGTAATTTCACTCCAAGACCTGCGAATGGTCAATTTTTCTTGAAAATTTTGTTTGAGAAATCAACATAAAACTGGAATTTTAAGCTTTTAAGGGGTATATCTCCTTAACTAGTCAAAAATGGGTTAAGACCTCGATTATTGATTACATTTACTACTTACAAAAACGTTTCCCTGTCAGTTTTGCGTGCGGTAAAAGAAGTTATGTTTCTCTGTTGCATTCCCATTTGATGTTGTTGGTGTCCAAAATTAGACCCATTTTTGCGTGCGGTAAAAGAAGTTATGTTTCTCTGTTGCATTCCCATTTGATGTTGTTGGTGTCCAAAAATAGACCCATTTTTCAAAATTTTGACATTTAGCAGCCCATGTAGGGTTAACAAAGGCTTACCGGAATAATGTATCCAATTAACTGGTAATGTGACACCAAGACCTATCAATGGCCATTTTCTCTTGAAACTCTACCAGATGTTTGTAAAGAAAGCCAGGGAAAACATAAATTTTTAAGCTGTTGATGGGTATCACTATTAACAACCACAAAAGGGGTTAACGCTTGGTTTTTTGAATACCCTTATTACTTACAAAAATGGTCCTCGGTGAATTCTACTTCCAACAAAGGAGATTATGTTTATTTCTCAGGTACACGTTGGGTGCTGTGCGTATCTGAAAACAGCCCATTTCAACAAAATTACGATGCTTGGCAGCCTGTAGAGGGTTAATAAACGCTCACCGGAATATTTTGTCCATGCAACTTGTAATGTCACACAAAGACCTGCGTGTAGTCAATTTTTCTTGAAAACCTACAGGATGTTTTTAGAGAAATCCATTGAAAATGGGAATTTTAAGATTTTAAGGGGTCTCTCTCTTTAGTCTGACCACAATGGGTTAAGACTTCGACTTTTGAATACCCTTACTACAAAAATGTTCCCGTATAGATTGTGCGCTCGTTAAAGAAGGCACTTGTCTTTGTATCGTACCCATTGGGTGCTGTTGGCGTCCCAAAACAGTCCATTTTTTCACAATTTTGACATTTAGCTGCCTGTGGAGGGTTAGCAAATGCTCACTGCAGTATTTTGTCCATGCAACAAGGCCTGGGAGTGACAATTTTTTCTTGAAAATCTCCAAGACTCGTTTAGAGAAATCCACAGAAAACATGATGTTTTGAGCTTTATAGGGGTATTGCTGTTTAACCAGCCCAAAACGGGTTAACGCTTGGTTTTTTGAACACCCTTATTACTTACAAAAATGCTCCTCGGTGAATTCCACTTCCAATAAAGGAAGCTATGTTTATCTCTTGTGTATCGTTTGAGTGCTGTGGAGACCTGAATCCGGACCATTTCATCAAAGTTTCGATGTTTGGCAGCCTATGGAGGGTTACCATATGCATCGCCTGATATGTCCTGTGTATCAAAGGTCGTGTCACAGACAGGTCTAATAATGATGAATCTTTAAAAAAATCTAGAAGACGTGTTTCGAGAAAGTGCCTATAAACCCCAATTTTGGCAGTTTTTTGCCAATTCTGACGAAATAAGGGTTAAATCGAAAATTCCGCTTGGGTACATTTTTAGATATTGTGCTCCTCTATGAGTGTGCAAAACTTTGTGAAAAACGGTTCAAAAATCGCTCCTGAATCGTACGGACAAAATATGTGAGGAAAAAGACAAAAAAGACAAAAAAAAAACCAAAAAAACAAAATAATAATCCGTAGAATAACAAGAGTCTTTTCCAGAGGGAAAAGCCTAAATATACCGAGTTCCCAAATATGTTTCATACAGTCTCCCTAATGTATCCAAACTTATTATTTTGTAAGTTACCTTTAAAGAAAGTGAGGTTGTCTGCATATCTGAACATTTTTATTGATGAAAAGCAATGTTTGCGAAGTACATCTTTTTCCACATGATTTCAGGCACCCACTCCTTCAAACAGAGGTTTGCAGTTCATTTATCCAATAATTTTTTCTTCCAGTAGAGGTTAGCTTTTAATGTCCCTATATTCCGATAAGTTCAGTCTTTTGGCTGGTCAGAATGCCTTGGACAAATAGCATGGTAAAGGATGCACCCAACATCCAAGGTGCATGAGAGCGTGCAACATCCAGGGTATATGGGAACACGAAACATTTGAGGTATATGGTTTAAATGAAAGTTTTTCGCTCTCGGTCGCCTCGATATAAAAATCGAACCAAAAAACCTGAAAATAGTCACAAGTATTATCAGATTTCCACCAATTTGATGATATTTTGCTGTTATAAATTAAATAGTCGAGTAATTAAATGAAACAACTTGAGAAAAATAAAATAAGAGCACATATCGTCCCCCGAGTTCCAGTGTGTTCTATGTGCCAGTAAGCATATAGAACACATTGGAACTCAGGGGATGATAAGTCAACAAAATACTGTTTACTCGTTTCCTTAACGACCCAAGGGATGTAACTTTTACCGTTGTCTTTTGCATTTGTAAAAACAAAACAATTATTCACGAATTTGGTCCAAATGATTGCGGAAACGCATCTGCAGATTTATTAGGCTTTTCCCTCTGGAAAGGACTATTGTTTTTCTACGGATTATTATTTTTTGAGGTTTTTTTTTTTTTTTTTTTTTTTTTCCCCCACACATTTTGTCCGTACGATTCAGAAGCTATTTTCGAACCGATTTTCACACAGTTCTGCACACGCATAGAGGGGCACAAAATCTAAAAATGTACCAAAGCGAAATTTTCGTTTTAACCCTTATTTCGCCAGAATTGGTAAAAAACTGTCAAAATTAAGGTTTATAGGCACTTTCTCGAAACGCGTCTTGCAGATTTCTTTTAAACATTCATCATTGTTAGACCTATCTCTGACACGACCATTCATACACAAGAGATATTAGGCATTGCACATGGTAACCCTCCTCAGGCTACCAAACATCGAAATTCTGATGAAATGGGCTGTATTCGGGCCCCACAGCACCCAAACGATACACGAGAGATAAACATATCTCCACTTATTGGAAGTGGGATTCATCGTGGATCATGTGTGTATGTAATAAGGCTATTCAAAAAACCAAGCTTTAACCCGTTTTGGTCTGGTTAAACTGCAATACCCCTCAAAAGCTCAAAAATGCATGTTTTCTGTGGATTTCTTTAAAAAAATAGGCCACGCGCAGGCCTTGGTGTGACAATAGAAGATGCATGGACAAAATACTCCGCTGAGCATTTGTTAACCCTCCACGGACTGCTAAAAGTCAAAATTGTGATAAAATGGGCTGTTTTTGGATACAAACAGTACCAACGTGGTACGCCACAAAGAAATGTGCCTTCTTTTAGCGAGCGCACAATTGATACGTTAACATTTTTGTAAGTAGTAAGGGTATTCAAAAGTCGAAGTCTTAACCCATTTTGGACAAGCTGAAGAGAGATACCCCTTTAAAGCTTAAAATTCCCATTTTCTGTGGATTTCTCTAAAACCAACTTGTAGATTTTCAAGAAAAATTGACTATTCGCAGGTCTTTGTGTGGCATTACAAGCTGTATAGACAAAATACTCCGGTGAACGTTTATTAACCCTCTACAGGCTGCCATGCATCGTAATTCTGTTGAAATGGGCTGTTTTGGGACACGCACAACACCCATTGTATACCAGATAGATAAACATAGTCTCCTTTGTTGGAAGTGGAATTCAGCGAGAACCATTTTTGTAAGTAATAAGGGTATTCAAAAAACCAAGCGTTAACCCCTTTTTGAGAGGTTGACAGGGATACCCATCAAAAGCTTAAAAAAATCATGTTTTCCCTGGATTTTTTTATAAACATCTTGTAGGGTTTTCAAGAGAAAATGTCGTTGATAGGTCTTGGTATCATATTACCAGTTGCATGGATAAATTATTCTGGTAGTCCTTTTTTAACCCTCCATGGGCTGCTAAATGTCAAAAATTTTGAAAAAATTGTCTGTTTTGGACACCAACAACATCAAATGGGAATGTCACAGAGAAACGTAACTTCTTTTATTGGACGCAAAACTGATAGGGAAGCATTTTTGTAAGTAGTAAGGGTATTAAAAAATCGAGGTCTTAACCCATTTTCGAATGGTTAAGGAGATATACCCCTTAAAATCTTAAAATTCCCGTTTTCTGTGGATTTCTCCTAAAAATCTAGCAAGTTTTCAAGAAAAAATGACCATTCGCAGGTCTTTCAGTGACATTACAAGTTGCATGGACAAAATATTTCGGTAAGCATTTGTTAACCCTCCATAGCCTGCAAAGTATAGACATTTTGAGAAAATGGGCTGTTCTTGGGCACCCATAACACCCAATGTGTACCTGCAAGATAAACATAACCTCCCTCAATGGAAGTGGAATTCACCGAGGATAATTTTTGTAAGTAATAAAGGTATTCACAAAACCAAGCATTAACCAGTTTAGGGTTGTTTACAGAGCAATACCCCTCAAGAGGTTAAATATTCATATTATCTGAGGATTTCTCTAAAAGCATCTAGTACATTTTCAAGAAAAAATGGTCATTCTCAGATCTTAGTGTGACATTACAAGTTGCATGTACAAACTATTCCAGTAAGCATTTGTTAACACTATGCAGGTTCTCAAACATCACAATTTTGATAAAATGGTCTGTGTTTGCATACTCACAGCACCCAAAGTTAAGAGGAGAGATCAACATAAGTGGAAGTAGAATTCACTGAGAATTACTTTTGTAAGTAATAAGGGTATTCAAAAAACAACCCTTAACCCGTTTTGGCTGGATAAACAATGATACCCATCAAAAGCGTAAAATTCATGTTCTCTCTAGATTTCTCTGAAAACATCTTATAGATTTTTAAGAAGAAATGGCCACTCGCAGTTCTTGGTGTGACATTACAAGTTGCATGGTAAAATATTCCTGTTAGCAATTGTTAACCCTCTACAAGCTGCCAGACATATATATTTGGGATATATTTGAGATAAAATGGACCATTTTCAAATAGCCACAGCATAAACTATGAAAACCCATGTACTGCTTTCAATTTAGACACAGTTTGGGAAAAGAATACATACACCTACCCTGTCTCCAAATAAGTTCAAGTGACAACCAACTAAGTTTCCTGTCATTGGATGCATATATACTGCTCAGAATGCTTTATGGTTGGTATGCAAATAGATGCAATGCATGGCGAAGCAGCTTTGTTACAAAAATACACTATAGAAATGGATAAGGAAAAAAATGATAGATCAGAAAAAAACGTGTGTGGCACGACCTGGGTACCAAACCCCTCTTCCCTCCACACACACAGGTCGTGCCACACACGTTCTTTTCGGTCCCCCTGGTATTGCTGCAAAAATGTGACCATAAACATTTTCATCTTCCACAGACATCAAAGTAGGTACTTTAGTTGATTGAGGGCTAAATTATTTTTGGTGGTCTGATTTGTTATTTAAAATTTGTTTTACTACAGAATATTGAAGAGTGCCCACGGGTGCTCTCCAATAAGTTGTAATAAATTTTTTTTTGATGAACAAAATATTATTTTAATTTGACGAAATTTGAAACATAAATAAGGAAAATATTGGTCTTTTCTCTGTACCCTAATTTTTTGAAAGCCCTGATGTTGGCTTCCAGCACTCAACCAGTTGAAAAAGCGACCGGAAACAGCAATGCGTCAAAAATTGAAACCACCGAGAAATTTTTATTTGTTGAGCACTGTTTATTGATCATAACATCATCCACGCCCACCTTACCCTTTACTCAACGAATTAGCCACACCCGCCCACGTAATATGCAAATTCAGCAGCTGAAAAAATACTATTTTAAAAAAAAAAAGCAACAAAACCATATCATGGCACTCCTCTTTTGAAACAAGCTCTCCGAGCTCGTTCCAATGAGGGGATCACATGATATAGTTTTGTTGAAATGTTTTGAAAAATTAAAAAAATGATATTTATAATAATAAATTTTGATAGGATCTGCGTTGGGTAAAGGGCTAATATGACGGCGTTTGAGACAATTTTCTGTAGATTTAGATTTTTAGATTTAAGATTTATTTAGTAAATACACCAGAACAAAGACAACTTGCTATATAAACACAAAATCAGCACAAACAGAATCATAAAATACACTAATTACAAATGACAGACATAAATCATATCATAGATAAGAACCCCCCCCCCCCCCCCCCCCCTTGTGAAGGAAGAGCTAGAGTTAGACCGTGTTACGAATAACATTGCATAGCACTGGATTATCATTAGTCATTATGACTTTAAATTTGTCCATGTTGTTCATCAGAGGGAAGTCAATTTTTTCGTCACAAATTACGTGAAATAATTTTTCTCTCAATGATGCATAAAGCAACCATTCCATGTCGAAAAGCCATGCCGATTCCACCTCCCCACATTGCACAATTTTCGCATATTCTGAGTTCCATTGGACAAGGAGGTTGTAAATGCCTTCCACATTCGATCCACAGTCTTTGGTTGCTAATGGGTAATCTTGTGAAATTGTTTCTAGCTTCAGTGGAAGAGGTGTGAATGAGAGACGGTTCCATTTGATAATCTACTTTGAATAGTCGATTAGTCCTAATTTTATTTTTACCTATTCTCTTATTGTCATTGTTTATATCTTCTATAAATAATTTAATAGGGTCCGATTCAAGTGTGAATTTTAGAGGATTAATTTTACTTTCGGAAATCTCAGTTTCGTTCAAACTGTTAAATCCAAGTCTTTTAAGCTTTTCACTTACTGCGTCATGGAGTTTGCATTTCTTAGCTTACACAAAAACATCATTCAGAATAGTATCCGGGGAGGTTTTAAGCTATGTACTAGTATAATCTGCGAATCGTACTAAAGCATCTAATGTTATTGGATATCGACCAAGCTCCGCGCGTACCGCATGGTTGGAGGAATGTTTACCGACATTTAAGATCAGTTTGCAGAACTTGATATGAGCCTTTTCACTCGGTGCCGTATCTCTTTTCCTCATATTCAGATCCGTCGACCATATCTAACTGCCGTATAATAATATCGGCTTAATTAGTTTATCAAACAGCTTAGAAAAGTCAACCGTGGTTGGTGTGCATTTCTTTTTGTTCGAGCCGTGTAAACTGTACAGAGCTTTCAGCCCCTTGAGACTAAGTTCAGGATGTGCACGTTTCAGGACGTCATTTTCCGAAAAGGTTAATCCTAGGAATGTGTATTTTGAAGTACATTCCAGTTCTTAAACCCTGCTGAAAATTTTGGGATATTCTTTATTTTTCGGGCCGTAAAAATCATATATTTCGTCTTGTCTATGTTTATCAACAAGTTGTTTTGCTTTCTTTACGCTTCTAGTCCGTTCAGGCAGTTCTGTAGGCCTCTTTGTGAGTCTGAGGATTAGCACTAAGTCATCCGCAAATAGTGATTCAATTTACGGTTGTTTAAGTTTATTTGACCAAAAAACTGATGTCATCAATAAATATCTGAAACAATGTTGGCGAAATGGTACATCCCTGCCTCACGTCAATTGTTGATAACAGGGTGGTCCCATACCTGATTAGTTTTTATGCAGTACTGACTTGATTGAGAGTGTGATTCTATTGTTTGTGAAACAGTCCCGAGCCTCCAGTTCTTTTTATTTTTTTCAAAACGTATCGATCAATCCACAAGGTCAGACGCTTTCTTAAAGTCCACAAACACAGCGTATAAGGGTTTCTTTAGCTCATATAATATTTGTTAACTGCAAACTTGAGAACAAACACACTGTCGATTATATTACGTTTTTCTCGAAATCCAAAGTGATTTTCACTAATTAAGTTATTATCTTCTAAAAAATCATTAATTCTGCGGTTTATAATTTTGTTGAACAGCTTCCCCAATGTACAGCTTAAGGCGATGACCCTGTTGTTGTCAGGATTATATATGTCTCCTTTTTAGCTCACCTGACTGCAAGTCAGTGGGAGCTATTGCCATCACTTGGCGTCCGTCGTCTGTCGTCCGTTAACTTTCGCAAACTTGACTTCTTCTTCACAACCACTAGGCCAGATTCAAACATATATTGCACAGACCATCTCTGGAGTATATCCTTTCTATTTTGTCCAAATGAAGCAGCTGCCAAATTCAAGGTCTGGTTAACGCCCCAAAAGCTTAAAAATCTTTAAAAATCTTCTTCTCACGAACCACCACAGGGAATGCCTTGATATTTGGTATGGAACATCCTTCGATATTGAAAATTAAACTTTGTTCAAGGGAAGTTGGTAGGTCAAAATTTGGGCTCTCTGTGGGGGCATATACATTTTGAGCTCTGTCCAAAATTTCTAATTCAAGAACCTGTGGGCCAATTTCAACCAAATTTGGCATGTAGTATAAGTGCGTCCTCAGTAAATGATTGATGGCAGAAAAAGGTTTTTAACGGCCCCGTGGCAACCCCAGGGGCTAAAAACATAAAAAATTCAAATGCCCATATTTCCAAAACCACACGAAACAGGGAACTGTTATTTGGTAAGAAGCATCCTTGGGCCAGTAGAATGGATTGCTTAAAAATTGCCACCGGTTCTATCAGGGTGCCCGGTAGAGGGTATTGAAAAAATCATGAGTCAGCATTTTTGTAGTAAGATTTCCTTATACAAATTATCAGAGTTTCCAATTTTATCTCTTCCATCAAATGTCAACATCTTCTGTCAGACACATGTGTTATTGTTTTGTTTAGCTACAGGGAATGAAATAAATCCTTTAACCCTCCTTCATAAGTGGCAGAGGAAAAATTGATCTGATTCCTGTATGAATATCTTTAATTTAACCCTCTCAAGACTTAAAAGTGTTTTCCAAATATTTTAGTTTATGTTGAACCCTTTCAATGCTCTACACATATATGTTTTTTGTCGTTCCTTGAAAAAAAACGTTATCTGATTCCTGTATGAATATCTTTAATTTAACCATGTCAGGACATCAATGGGTTTTCCAAAGATTTTATTTCATGTTGAACCCTTTCAATACTATGCACATGTATGTTTTTTCTGTTTTTTTGGAAACATTTATCTGATTCATGTATGAATGTCTTTAAATTAACCCTCTCAGGACTTCAGTGTGTTTTCCAAAGATTCTGTTTTATGTTGAACCTTTTCAATGCTGTGCACATATATGTTTCTTCCGGTTTCTTGGAAACATTTATCTGATTCATGCATGAATGTCTTTAATTTAATCCTCTCAAGACTTCAGTGTGTTTTCCAAAGATTTTATTTCATGTTGAACCCTTTCAATACTGTGCACATATATGTTTTTTTTCTGGTTTCTTGGAAACGTTTATCTGATTGCTGTATGAATGTCTTTAACTTAACCCTCTCAGGACTTCAGTGTGGGATACAAAGATTTTATTGATGCCTTGATCAAACCTTTTCAATGCTGTGCACATATATGTTTTTTCTGGTTTCTTGGAAAAAAGTTATCTGATTCTTGTATGAATATCTTTAATTTAACCCTCTCAAGACTTCAGTATGAGTTCCAAAGTTATTATTTCATGTAATATTGTTAATGAAAACCTATTCCTGATTTCTTTAAAAATATTTTACCCCCAAAATAAGCCTCCATAAATTCTCTTTCTGTTTTGTTTAATTTTGATGCTTTACCCATTTTCACGCATTCTTGAATTTACTGGTGGCAGTAAAATTAAAATTCTGTTTCTCCAGTTCAAATTGTTCTTATTCTTTAAAACCACTGGACCAAATTCATTCATTTATGGCAGAGACCATCTTTGGCGTAGACCTTTTCTCCTTTGTTCAAATGAAGCTGCTGCCATCTTCAGGCTGGTGGAATTTACTTTTCTGATTTTTTTTCACCCAAAATTACTATAGCCTTTGTGGGGTGTGGTTAATGCTTCATAAGCCTAAAATGCATTAAAAATCTTCTTTTTTATAAGCCATTTGCAATATTGCTCTGATTTCTTGTTTGGAACTTACTTTAGTGATGCAGATTCACTTTTTTCAAAGAAACTCAGTAAGCCAAAATTTGGGCTACACTCAAAATTTCTATATTCAGATCCAATGGGCAGATGTGGACCAAATTTGTCATGTAGTATATAACTCACTTTAACTGGGTCATAAGTATTTAATTTATACCAGAATTATTTTTTTTCTTCTGTGTGTGTGTGTGTGTGGGGGGGGGGGGGGGGGGGGGGTAGAGAAAACTACAGCAGTTGAAAACAAAACAAAAATTTGATTTGGTTCTTGTTTTTTAATACTTCACAGAACAGAGCTTGCTAGGAAGCTTTCCTAGGACCAGCAGAAATAAATAGCCAAAAAGTTGCTTTTGGTTGTGTCATCGAAAATCAAACAATTGGGCTTGCTGCTGATCACTTACTGATACACTCATCTCTTTTGACAACTTGGGCCATGTGAGCGTTTTAAGCTAACTTACGCCTTTGGTTTATAGATTGTCGTGCGAGTACGTGCTCGGCACCTGGCACAAGAATCTCCTCTGTTTTACGTCTAGAGATCTCAATGAAACACTGAAAGCAAACATAAAAAACTTATCAACCCTCTCTCTGAGATAAACGCATCACACCACCAAGTTCAATCCTTCTCACGATCATTGTTTTGATACAGACTATAACTTGCTGCGACAGATTAATTAACCCTTTACCTAACCTGAAAAGCAGACGACACTTGCAAAATAAATTTTTGAACTAATTTTTTTTTCATTTTTTTTTGTCTCAAAAACAAAGGTTATGACCCATCATTGGAACGAGCTCGACGAGCTCGTTCCAATAAGGGGTCATACCCTATGTTTTTGAGACAAAAAATGAAAAAATAATAACAATTAACTGGCGATTTTTGAGAATAGCTCTGAACGTTTTGAACGTTACATTGGGTTAAAGGGTTAACATCACTTTGCAGGGTGAACGGGAGTAAGTCGTTTATTTTACTTGCTGTCTTTGTTCGACAACAAGGCACTGGACATTTTGACCAATTTAATTATGTCTCCCCTTCCCAGAAGGGAGACATATTGTTTTAGTACATATTCTTCTTCTTCTTGTCCTTCTTCTTCTTATTCTTCTTCTTCTCATACAAACTTTGTCCGGGCCATAACTTTTTTGTCTTTTGACCTACACCTTAGAAACTTGGCATGTGGATGTATCACCATGCGCCAGTGTGCAGTGTATCATAGTGACCTTAATGTGACCTTGACCTTTGACCTGAAGGTCAGATTTATGTGTTTTTTTAAGGGAAACATCACGCAAACTTTGTCAGGGCCATAACTTTTTTGTCTTTTGACCTACACCTTCGATACTTGGCATGTGGATGTATCACCATGAACTGGTGTGCAGTGTACCATAGTGACCTTCATGTGACCTTGACCTTTGACCTGAAGGTCAGATTTATGTGTTTTTTTAAGGGAAACTGTCTGGACCAGAACTTTTTTTGTATTTTGAGTCAGGCTTTAGATATTTGGCATGTGGATGTATCACCATGAGCCAGTGTGTATCGTACCATTGTGACATTCATGTGACCTTGACCTTTGATCTGAAGGTCGATTTGTGCTTTTTTCAAGGAAACTTTGTCCAGACCAAAACTTGTTTGTCTTTTGAGCCAGGCCTTAGATATGTGGCACGCGGATGTATCACCATGAGTCGGTGTGTCGCATACCATTGTGACCTTCATGTGACCTTGACCTCAAGGTCAAATTTATGTACTTCAAATAGGGAGTAATTGTCCAGACCAGAATTTTTTTGTTTTTTGACCTAGGACTTGGTTATTTGACATGTGGATGTGTCACCATGAGACCGCATGTCGTCTACCTCGATGACCTACATGTGACCTTGACCTCTGATCTTAAGGTCAAATTTATGTACTTCAAATAGGGAATAATTATCCAGACCAGAACTTTTTTGTTTTTTGACCTAGGACTTAGATATTTGACATGTGGATGTATCGCAATTAGACCACATGTCACATGTAATCATGACCTTCATGTGACCTTGACCTCAAGGTCAAATTTATGTACTTTAAATAGAGAGTAATTGTCCAGACCAGATTTTTTTTTTGGACATGTGGATGTGTCACCATGAAGCCGCATGTCCGTTACCTTGATGAACTGCATGTGACCTTGACCTCTGACCTCAAGGTCAAATTTATGTACTTCAAATAGGGAATAATTGTCCAGATCAGAACTTTTTTGTTTTTTTACCTAGGACTTCGATGATGGCATGTGGATGTATCACAATGAGACCACATGTCATCATGACTTTCATGTGACCTTGACCTCAAGGTCAAATTTATGTACTTTATATAGGGAGTAATTGTCCAGACCAGATTTTTTTTTGGACATGTGGATGTGTCGCCATGAAACCGCATGTCCGCTACCTTGATGAACTGCATGTGACCTTGACCTCTGACCTCAAAAGGAAGGGGAGACATATGTTTTAGTGTGCTAAAACACTTTCTAGTTACTTGTTGTCTTGGTTCGACTCGCTCTCCCAAATTGTGATCCGGGAAAAGTTTTCAAATGTTGGAAGCCATGAGGGGAATTCTGGAGCATCATGAGGTTGCATTAAAAGTATGACGGGGAAGGGGTGGGGGGGGGGGGTGGGGGTTAGGGTTTGATATCATAAGTGGGAGTTTGATTTGATTTATGTTTTTCGGGGGAGGGGGAATTTAAAGGAACACGTGATCCTCCCCCCCCCGCCCACCTCCATAGCGCTGCCTCAGATATTGCCATAATTTGTTTCTCCGAAGTCCAACGTCCACGAAAAAAGCACGTGTTGATTATAATTTCAAACACAAAAACGTCAAATATTATACATTTACTCATAGGATAGATAGGGCCGAGGAGAGGAAATTCTGTGACCCCTTTTCAAAAGTATCGGGATACTGATGGAGATGCCAAAGGCATCTGCCGAAAGTGCCGAAGGTACGATCGATGACTGGGGGGATTCTTTCCCAAGAAAATTTTGAAATCAGTTATTTAATAGAGACTTTTGGCAGCTATTGGGATAAAAAGTAACGTGATTTTTTTGGCCATCAAAATGACGTTTTTAGCAGCGCGTTTCAAATTTCCAAATTCATCAGTTAGTATTCAGTGACCTAGAGTTATACCTTTAAATCTTGAAGTGATGGCTTTATTACGTCAAGTTGATTTAATAAAGTAATTAATTCAAGAATCATTTAGTCAAAAATTGCGACCATTGGCCAAGTGCAGAGCTCCATTCAAGATACAGCATCCTTATTAAGTGTTGGCACAGGAGTCAGAACCTGGGTGTATGGGGTGGGGGTGGGGGTGGGGGCTAGTCTAAACATGGCCAGAAAGTCTGTATTAGTTTTAGCATCCTACGTTGATTGATCGGTACAGAGCTTCTTGTAAACTGATCCCTGTCTTAAAATTCTTCCTCAGGGTATCCGTCCTTGTTTTTGATTTTGTATTGTGTTGCGACCAGAAAATTTACTTATCAACGAAAATGCCTTTTTGCCCAACCACGGAAATTGATATCAACATAACTGAAGTATTTTTCAGTAATCGGAAGCTGGTAACAACCCCCCCCCCCCCCGCCCCCCGCAAAAAAATCTTATTTCAATACTAAAACACTCTCTCATCCAATATACCGTCTCTTGAGTGTATTTAACCCTTTACCCAACTTAACGGCAAAAAACATACCAGCGTTATTCTCAAAAATCGCCAATTAATTTTCATTATTTTTTCATTTTTTTTTGTCTCAAAAACATATGTTATGACCCCTCTTTGGAACGAGCTCATCGAGCTCGTTCGAATGAGGGGTCATAACCTATGTTTTTGAGACAAAAAATGAAAAAAATAGTTATTCAAGAACTTCTTTAGCAAGTGCCGTCTGCTTTTCGTGTTAGGTAATGGGTTAAGGCGCCATCCGCAATGCCTTACAATCGCAAATGGGGCCTTGTTTCTCTCAAGAAGAGATATGTCATTTAAGTACTGACACAAACACTAGTAACGTGGGTAATGATGTGTCCCAGAAAAAAAAAACTCTTGCTATAACGATAATGCGCGCGCCAAAAATATCAACAGTAAAATCCCACCTCCCCTCAGAAAACAAAAAATGCAAACGTCCAGAATGCTATCAGTGTCTTCATGCTTAAACCATATAAACGTTATGCCTATGGCTTTAGCACGCCTTCCATCGAAATCATGTACCAACTACCAATTATAGTACAGTCGCCGTGAACTGGTCATAATCCACGCGTGGGCAGCGATGTCCACGCATTCGTTTACCAGGTAATAAAAATCATCAGCAGCAAAACTTTAATTAGTGAACAACCCGGTTTTCCCTTAATTAAATTTTTGATTATTATTCCTATAATTAGTGTTTGGAATTTATTATTATTGCGTCCGTCAAAATATTGCTCATCCGTGGAAAGTGACCAGTTCACGACGACTGTACTGTAGATGAAATGCATTGAAATACTACCCTCCACGTTCTCATTTTCTGTCTTCTGATTTCTTTAGTTTGAGGGGATACTCGTGCTTCAATTGAATTTCAAAGTTGAAATGTGGGTTTTTCAGTAATATTACTTTCTGTACCAGTACTGTGCATGTCAATGGAAATGCACACAGAAAGACACATCACAAAAGTAATTTGTGCCATGAAAATGTTGCTACATATACAGTACGTGGAGAGTGTATTATCACTAAATCACCCGCAGAGTGGAGATTCCACGCGCGCAATAATTGCAAATTTGTTGCAAAGCATAACCAGCACCAGCAAAGTTTCAGCCAATGGACCTCCGGGTTAAACCCGGAGGTCCATTGGCTGAAACATTGCTCGTGTTTTTTGTCGATCTGTACAAAATTTGAAAGTTATAGCTTGGGTGATAACTCCACTCCGCGGGTGATTTAGTTACAATCCACTCTCCACGTACTGTATATTTATTATATACTTTATAGATAACCTCATTTCCATTGGCTGCATTTTATACACGTGGCTGGTACTCAGAAATCCATGTGCACCGGTTTTCCAGTGAATATCAACTTACTAAATATACCTTTTGGAAAACCCCTCTTTAGTTCTATTTCAGTCTACTTAATCTCTTTTCCATTGTTTATTTTTATATCATTCTGCCGATGATAACTATTTTATTGTTAAATGAAAGTATTTCTGGTTGATATAATTGAATTTTTAATTGACAAATAGAAGATTATTTTTCTGAGGATGGTGTAAATAATAAAACAGTCAATATAAGCTTTTTAGGTTCATATCACCTCATATTCACCACCACAAACGTTCATAATTGTATAATATATATAGGCCTACACTCACGCGCAGAGAAATTTTGCTCCTGCCAAGAACCAAAGCTGCCCTTCACTTTGTACACGTAGGCGAACAAAATTTGGTTGCATGGAACCAAACAAACACAATTTGGTTCTTCATCGTTTTACATTATCTGGGCTGTCAATGCTTTAGTATATTGTGTAAATTGTAAAATATAAAGTAGCGGCGCCAAGTTGAAATTTTAAAATGGCGACGAAGTAAGGTCAGAAACACATTTCAATTGTTCCATCACACTTGCTTTAGGCTGAGTGACAACGGTAATTTTGTTATGTAAACAACATAGGCAATTCCATATGAAATTGCCTGGTTCTATACCACATGAAGTCTCATTTGTTTAGGTTCTTCGGTGGGTTACGGTTCTACTTGGAACTAAATTTGGCGCGGATTTCTCTGAGTTAGAGCTGTAGGTTTTTAAATTTCTTGTTCGGTTTCGGTTTTGGTTTTTCAGGTGGAGTAAAACCTCGGTTCGGTTCGGTTTTCGGTTTGTTCATGAGGCCAAATAAAATTCAATAAAACTCATTCTTATGTCCGGAGTCATAACTGAATGGCAGTGAAATTGAGTGAAACTCAATGAATGCCCGGAATGAGCTATAATACATGAAGAATCAGGAAGGCCAATATAATAATTACCTAAATATATAGAACTTTTATTGTGCTTGGCCATTTTTCGAGGTCTGACACCTACACGCAACTTGAGGAAAGCTGCAAACACAACTAAACTGAAATGTCGGAAATTCACAGAATGTAGCCTTCCCAGAGTAGTGAGAGTACCCAGACACTGCTATTGGCAGTGTCTGGGTACTCTCACTACTCTGGGATAGCTACATTCTGTGAATTTCTGCAGTAAGAGAGTATTTAATAAAAAACGAAAAACCTTAGATTACGGGATGTCGACGGTTTCGGTTTCGGTTTTTTAAAAAAACTAAAAACCTCGGTTCGGTTTCGGTTAACCTACAGCTCTACTCTGAGTATAATACAACCATATACACTCCAAAAAATCGACAGTAAAAGTACAAGAAGAAGATTCCAATTTACTCTGCAAACGTGTGGGTTGCCATTACTGCTTTCACACTCAACGTACGTTGTGAACCGAGGGCTTCGAGCCAGCCTTAAGGTTTGGGCCCTCTTGTGTACTGAAATTATGTCCCAATTACCATTTAGATGCACAGGAGGGGAAACAATCATGTGGTTATTTTTTCTTCTCCGATTCCTTTCGTTTAAATGAAAATTTCGTGATTTTGGAGGCCACAGTGTGAGTCCTGTTATGGGCCTCATTCGATCTGAAGACCTGGAATGCCACGTTCCACTAGGATTTGCACGGTCATTTTTGGTAGTGATCTTCCAGTCATTCACACTGGGATAAGAGTGCACTTTCTGACGTTTTCCATATTTCTGAATAACATTAATCGCCTTTTATCACGCAAGAGAACCATTCAGATTAATCAATATGATAGATGGTATGGTTTTAACTGACATAGAACCATGACAAATATCGTCCAGTGCCAGTTCAATGTCTTTTCCACACCGAAACTTTCTACAAATACTCTTCTTGGTATACCAAATTTCCGTGGACCTTAAAAACATGACGAAGCTAGGCCACACATATATTATTGATCAGTGTGATTAAAGTCACGGTAAATGATTCAATTGAGGCCCAGTTACACGCGTTAACTATGTACTAACACAGTGAAAGTCGCAAAACGTTATTTTTAGAAATTATATAAATATATATTTCATGGTAAAACTCTGTTGTGAAATAACCTATAGGTACAGACTGGCAAGCCTCCAATTATCAAAGGCCTATTGAAAACGTATCCCAGTAGCGTATATACTTTTTCGGATTATTGCCAGTGTTGGGTTGGCGAGGATGCAGAAAAGCTGAAAGAGGATCTATCCCTCTAAACTGAAAAAAGAATCAAAACTGAAAAAGAATAAAAATGGATGTCTCACCCTAGCTCTCACCATTTACCTAACCCAACGTATATATCCCATCTGGTCTAATCATGAAAATCGCTTTTCAAATTTCATTATTTTGTCGATTTTTGCTTCCAAAACATAGCTTAAAACCTATCACTGGAACGAGCTAGACGGACTTGTTCCCATAAGTGGTCAGAAGCTAAGTTTTCCGGTAAAAACAATGAAGTTCTTTGTTATTCAGTAGAGCTTTTAAAACTATTGTCTCTTCGTCGCGTTTAATAAATGGCTAATTGACAAGTACTTGGGAATTCACGCCAGGAAAATACAGAATAAGTTGTTCTTGTATCATTCTATCAGCACCACAAATGCCACTGCCTGACTGCCATGCACTGCCATGCAATGAGCTCGGCAATGGCATTCTTTTACCAACCCAAATCATCTCTACGTTATTTTGTGCCTTTTTCCAAACACACCTTACTTTACTCTTAAATGCCGATTTCAGATTTTTGTGATCTCAGAGCATTTGCCCTCAACATACCATTATTGGGATGTCTTGCTGACAATAGACAAATCACCTGGGGTGAGATTTCTAGCCAAGTCTGGGCCGCTTGTTAATCCTTCATGGCTTAACAAAATAAAAAAAGCAGACGACGCATGCAAAAAATTATTGAATAACTGACTTTTTCATTCATAGCTTGTGACTTATCATTGGAACGAGGTCAACGAGCTCCTTCCAATGAGTGCCATAAACTATGTTTTAGGCAAAAAAATGGAAAAAATAATGAAAATTGAATGGCAATTTTTGTGAATAGCGCTGGTCGGTTTTAGTCGTTACGTTGGGTAAACAGTTACAGTAGCCAAGACTTGACTAGAAATCACTGCTTAGCAACTGGATGTGTACAGGTTGTAGACTAGTGGGAATTCAGGACAACTGCCCAGGCGCGAGAAAATCAGTGACTTCTTTGATAAAAATGAACACTTCAACTGATATCAAGTCTCAACAAGGCCTTATAAATAGCGAATGTGAGAAACGTTAAAAATACAGATGGTTTCGGAATCAATGATTGGTTCAGTTAGGTATTTCGGTGTCTCCATGGTATCTATATCGGTTCGGTCTTTCGGTGTCTCTATGATATCGGTTCGGTTTTTCGGTATACTATATTACCCATCTCTGTTTGAGACAGTATTACTTCTAACGGATTACAATTTCTGAGTAGTTTGCCAAAAAACAAAAAATGAAAGGTTTACTGTTTATTATGCTCTTTTTTTCTAAAGATTAGAAACCGACAGGGCCGGGGAGGGTAAATTCCAGTAATGAAATGGTTAACCGCATAATCGGTTTGAAACCAGTTAGCTATCTAACCGATTAGAAAAACCGTTAACCGGTTATCTGAAATATCGATAGTGATCGTCATTCCATGTTTAAAACGTAGTAAATCTGCCGCTTTTCCTTTGTGATAGATTACACATCGAAGCCGCGTTGTATATATTGAGAGATAATGACTTGGGCGTTCAAGACTTCGTTAATGATCGGTAGTTTCCGTGATTAATGAGAAATCGCAGAAACTCTTCCGTAGTGTGTATACAAACGAACGTTGTCGAGTACTCGACAACGTTCGTTTTTATACACACTACGGAATAGTTTGAGAATACTGCTTTCCAATATCTATAGTTTTGATCCCGTGTTCGGTGAAATAATGGCCATGGATAACAGGATATTATCCGGTTATAACTCTCGGTCAGTCGGTTACGAAAATGAGCCAACCGTTTAGCCCTAATGTTGTCATGATGTCGGGCGAAGTATTACAGAGACCACTAGTGACGTGGATGTCGTTGTATTGCTACCTTGGACGTTGGACTGCTTGTCGTCACTGACCACCATTTTTATCGTATTTCTCAGAAAACAGTCATGGTTTTTTTCTTCAAATTTAATATGTAGCTTTTTGGTGCTAATTTCATGAAAGCCTTTACAAACTTTCCAAACCTCCTGTCCTTCTCGAACGTCGGTAGCGTAGATTGGCCAACCCATGACGTTGCACGTGTTATTATGCCCCCGACCTCAGAAGGAGTGAAGCCCTTCGTCTGTCTGTCTGTCTGTCTGTCTGTCAGTCTGTCTGTCTGTCTGTCTGCTCTTACGAGAGATACATTGTGGGTCTATTCTTAAGTACAATCGACCATTCCGAGGTTTTTTGACGTTGTGGGGTTAACCCCACAAATCACTTGTGTTCTATGCACATAATAAGACGTTGTGAGTCGTTTAAAAATGAAGAGAAAATATGTACCCATAAGGGGGGTGTCTGTGGTCTGTTGTTTTTGTGTCTGTTGTCTGTACTTAACCTGTTAGGTCACATTGTGGGTCGATTCTTAAGTACGGATAGGCCATTATGGGGTGTCTGCCAACCATTATGGGGTGGGGGCATTCACCCCACAATGAACAGACACAAAAAATTCACAATGTAGCTGGCGTCCGTCCGTCCGTCCGTCCGTCCGTCCGTCCGTCCGTCCGTCCGTACAAGTAACTTCAAAGCAATCGGTCGGATTTGGATCTCCCTTGGTATGCAGATAGACCCACGTGGGGGAACGGATATGCACAACGAACGGGTGCTGTCCAATATTTTTTCCCAGACTTATGGCCCTTTTTCACTTTTTCGACTTTTAAAATTTTTATCGACCTCTGTATTGCATTCATAGTCCAGGCACATTAGACATAAAAATGAGAAAGTAAGGAAAAAAATCGGAGAAAGCTGATTTTTTTATATGTTTCCGGGACACACATTGCGGATAAAGTGTGAAAAGTCCCCGCGAATCCGAGTTGAGCTTTTTTAGTTATAGCGTTTTTTTAATGAAAAAAAAAATTTAAAAAAAAATTCGACCCAGCTCCATATTTCTCATTCTTATTCGCCTTAGTAGGGTGAGAATCATAAATATCGTGCTGAATTATATTGAGAATACATATCCCCAACAGAAAATGCCAACTTTGTACCAATCCTCACACTCAATGGTGAAATATTCACGAAAATGTACAAAATTACGAAATTTTTTTTATTGTTTTCATACACACAACGGTACACAACGTCCATTAAATCAAATCTACGACTACTTTGGGAGTTAAATTATATATCAAAAATTGCAGAAAAGCAGTGGCTTTATAATGATATATAACAATAGTCATTTATTCCATAATGAACTGGTGAAACGTGTGAAATATTAACCTAAACTCAAATTCAAACGGCATCGACTTTTCTCATTCAAATACCGTATTATAGCATCATTGTTTCAATTTCCATGTTCGAATAAATCACATAATGTGGTGTTCGCCTACACTCAAGATGCATTGGCATGTAATGTGTGATAAGTTGACAAAAGTTTTCGTTAGACTCGGCGGCTTCCATATGATTATGTCATATTTAGGGGCAATTGGTTCGACCATGGCTGGTAGCGGCTTGGATGAACTTTGGGGGACTGTTTATGCTGGTGGGTCAATCCATCATTTGATCAGTGGTCATGCATATTCAAGAGCAGTTCGTGCCCATTTGCTAACACAAATTGCCATTACAAAACTTGTGTTTGAAGAAAGCCGAACACTAGATAACATAGACTGCACAGAAGTCAATGAAATATTCTGTGGACTTGCCAGAGGTGACTGTACAACAGCTGACGCTGTCAATCAAGAAAGTGTCAACCATCTACTGTCAAAATTACACGAACTGCTCCAGAATGCGTCCGTAGGACGCACAGGAAAGCTTTGGGTACAATACTACGAGCAAATAGGTCTTCTCCAGTTGTTCTTGAGAGCAGAGCGCACAGGCGACTGGGAACTCCACACATGTTGTGTTTGCAATATGATTCCTGTATTTCACGCAGGTGGTCATTTTGCATACGCAAAAAGTTCTCATCTCTATTTGCAGCAGATGAATGAGCTAACAGAAATAATGCAACAGGATGATTTGAAGTTGTTCACTGAGAAAGGTTACTTTACCATAAGGCGCTCAGATAAATTCTGGGACGGGATATATTCTGATCAGACCATAGAGCAGTGTTTAATGAGAATGTTCAAGCTCCCTGGTGGTCTCACACATGGCAGGGGAATAACCGATAGCACTGTTGCGAAATGGGTACATGGACTACCTCTGCCTTCCGATATGTAATGCTCTCGAAAATTTTGTTCATGTTCACACTGGTCATGGCGAACAACATCGGGATCTCCGTCAAAGTTCACAATTGACTGATGCCAATGATATCACCAAATTATTGAACTGGCTCAGAGTGCATTCCCCCTTTCAGAATAGAGATCCACTACAATTAGTCTCCATAGCGACCGGGCTTGTGGCCGACGAAACTGTGAACTGTGACCAAGTTCGCAAAATTGGTGAATGTTGCGTATCGAATGTTGTAAGCAAAACGTTCAACAGCATCAAACTACGACGTGTTGACACTGTGAAGTCTTTCGCATCGATGGCAAATAGCATCAAAGTCCGTGGAAGTAAGGTAGTGATTGACCCCACAATTCTGTTCAACCGCATCACATGTGTTATTCAGTCACAAGCAGAGATGGAAGAGTATCTCAAATATGAACTCGCCCCGAAACCACCAGCATTGTTTGATTCTGCTGGAATGAGGAAGACACAGAAAAGCACGCTCGGTAAGATCCTCAAAACATACGGTTCCGAGCAAACTAAAATCCCAGAACATTCTCTGTTTGTTGTAGATGGTGGATTTTTATTGAGGGCAGTTGTATGGCTTAAACAGTCGTCATATAAGGACATATGTACATCATATTCCAATTATCTAGTGAGACATTTTGGGGCGAACGTCGTGGTTGTTTTTGATGGTTATGCTTGTACAATGTCGACAAAGGGCATGGAACAAGCCCGTAGATCTAAAGACAGGTATTCCATTGATATCAATATCTCACCCGAGTTACCAGCCACCACACCCCAATCCGATTTCCTTGCAAATGCCAAGAACAAAACCCAACTGATCGAACTTCTAATGCAGGAGCTATCTGCTATCAATATTCAGTCCAAGCAGGCCGAGGCTGATGCTGATGTACTGATAGCCGAAACTGCACTTGACATCGCTCAAGATGACAACAATGTTGTCGTTGTGGGAACAGACACAGACTTGTTAGTCATTCTTACCTCTCGAGTTCAACCGGGATGTAATATTCACATGATGTATTCCATTACCCCAAACTTACTAGTGAAATAGCAACCAAAATGGGTGACCATAGAAGCAACCTCCTTGTAGCACATTCTATAAGTGGTTGTGACACTACTTCTGCACTCTTTCGAGTTGGTAAGAAGAAAGTATTCAGTACAATTGTCTCCGATGTTACTAGCGACTCACAACAGTATGTCAACACAATTTTGGCGGATGACAGTACACCAAGTGCAGTAGCCGCTGCCGGGGAACAACTTCTCCTGATCTTATACGGGAGTAAAACTGTTTCCTCTCTCGACCAATATAATATAGATATGTCACTTACAAGCGTTATGTAGCAAAATCTAAACTGAATAAACCCATCGACCTAGCCTCACTCCCACCAAGCAGCGATGCTGCACAACAACATGTCTACAGATGTTATCTCCAGGTCCAACAATGGCTGGGCACTTCGCTTCCTCCGACGGATTGGGGGTGGTCGCTAGACAATGGACTTCTTGTACCGACTGCAGCCACAAAGCCATGTGCCCCCAGTAACCTACTGAATCTGATCAGTTGTGGTTGCAAGAGTGCTTGTACAAAAAGGTGTGGGTGTAAGAAGGCAGGACTCTCTTGCTCAGGTTTGTGTAATTGCAGTTCGGATTCTTGTAACAACCACAGAAACACTGTCCTGTCGGAAATTTCTGAGTTCGATGAATAATATGTATATAGGTCATGTCATTTCTGTATATAGCGTTGATAATAGTCAATGTAACTTAATCCATGTTGATTGATTTGTACATTCTGTAAATATTATTTATTGATTTTTGTACATTCTGTAAATATTATTTATTGATCTAATGCTGCCAGACACAGACGTGTCTGTTCGGTCCCAAGCCCGAAAATAGTTGAGTTCTCATGCTGACGAATTTTATGCCAAAAGGGGAACTCGGCCAGAAGCAGAGGGGGTCTTCCATAATGTCTATTTTGTAAGCAATGATAAAAGTCTTCAAATGGTGGTGGATTTTTTATCGTCTGTCCAACTAACATCCCGTTCTGTACTACGACCCTTTGGGCAAATCCGTTAGGAAAATCGTCATTTTTGCGTAAATCCGATACTTTTTTGTGAATTTCAATAATTTTTCGCAGAAATTGTCACAGAATGCACATTTTCCTCTAGGTAAATGTATATTAGACATTATGTAGCTCGAAATACGCGTAAACAAAAAATACAGTTGGATCAATTCGAGGTTACAAAGTTCGTGCGATTTTTTTTGATTTTTTTCAAACGCGTTTTCGAAAAAAGGCTGTAGAAAAAAAAGCTCAACTGGGATTTTAGGGGACTTTTGTCTAATCGTTCAGTGACATGTACTCGACATTCCCTGAAAAAATCAGCTTTCTCCGATTTTTTTCCCTAGTGAAACCTAAAGTTCTTGGGCTATCACTGCATGTTGGATTTGATTTATTCCTTGTGTGCTCATTGGCTCGCTTTGCAAAAGAATATCCACAAGTAACGAGATCTGTCCCATTATTTTTCTAGAGTTATGGGCCTTTTTCGACTTGGAAAATTTCAGTTGTTCTGGTTTCAGTATGTTCTTGATTGTAATTTCAAAGCGATCGACGAGCTCGTTCCAAAGAGGGGTCATAACCTATGTTTTTGAGAAAAAATGAAAAAAATATTGAAAATTAATTGGCGATTTTTGTGAATAGCGCTGGCTGGTTTTGCCGTTACGTTGGGTAGAGGGTTAAAAATGATACTGCACGGCCTATCAAGCTCCGGAGAATAATAAACGATTCAGACTTGGCATGATAAATATTTGCTCTCTATGTGACAATATTTGATGTTCATTTAAAAATTAGTTCATTAAATTTGTCAGTAGTGTAGTAGCACGAATGATTCGGCCTCCATTATCCGGAGCTTTGCCGGAGCAGCTGGTGTTAAATTCCCATAGAAACCGAAGCTTTGTCTGAGCAACATTTTTCGATGCAAGACTTCGACGGCTCCATCCAGCTAGTGGGGTACGTACTGCATATATATACTATTAAAAGAAAAGTAGGGGGATATCCAATCTGATGTTGATATTTTCGGAAAATGTTATTGGATACGCGTGATTGGACACATCAATATGTTACCAAGTTTAGTGTGGAACATGAATGTCACCGGCCCACAAAAACTTCGTGCATGTTTTTCGCACGAGCGCCGCGTTAATGTCTGTGGAGTACGTTTTGAAATTTCCATTTGCACTTGACGGGCTTTTTTTGGAGGTCTCATCGTTCTTTTCTTGGCATAACTCGTTCATCAATAGTTTCTGGTCGAAACGTAACTTTTGAGGTATGCGAAGGCTGACACGTGACGAACGTTTACGTGCCGTTGGTATGTTGGAAGCTGGCAACAGACTGCAGTGGCTCAAATTCCCAACGTTACTCAGTCGGCGAGTAACAGGTTGTGATCACGCTATCGCCCGGCAGACAATGTTGATAACAGATGTCGGCCAGGTCGTCCATGGGCGACAACTGCTTACCAGAATCGTTTCATCCGAGCCACAACATTATGTAACCATCAAAGTGCCTCAGAAATTGGACAGCAGCTGCACCGAGCGACATGTGTGCGGGTCAGTGGTCAGACTATCCGAAATCGTCTGCACCGCTGGAATTTGTACGCTCGACGACCTCGAATAATTCCACGTTTGACTGAACGTGACATCCCAGCAAGCCGTAATTGGTGTGGAGCACGACAGCGCTGGGGCAATCGTCGGTGGAGCAACGTCATGTTTTCCGATGAATCAAGGTTCACTCTCGACTTCCACGAGAGGCGAAACAAAGTGTGGCGGCGACGTAACGAACGATACAATGACGTAACCGTTAGGAAGCACGATCGTTTTGGTGGTGGACCGGTTATGGTGAGGGCAGGCATAACAATGACAAGCAGAACAACGTTACATGTCATCCAAGGGCATGTCACCGGGCAGTACTACCGTGACAACATGTTAGCAGCTCATGTGGTGGCATTTGCGCGACATCACGGCCATCGATTCATTTTCCAAGATTACAATGCAAGAGCACAAAGGGCTCGTGTCGCTACAGAGTTCCTTCAGGAGTAGAACATCACTACACTGCCTTGGCCGGCACTAAGTCCAGACCTTTCACCAATCGAGCACGTCTGGAATATGCTTGGCAGGAGCTTACGATAACGCCAACGGCCCCCACCAATGTTCAGGAGCTCGCCGCTGCACTGCAGGAAGAATGGAATAAGTATGCCACGTCGGATCCGCGCTTGTCTCGCGCACCGAGTAGGATTTTCAAGGTGTTGAGGACTTGGTCTGAATGTGGTAAATTCTCGGACAGTCCATCTCTTCTACAGCTCAGTGCGTGGAATGTGTGCTTGTCAGACACCCATCTATCGCTGAAATCATTCACCAGATGTCACAGTGCAATGGCCCAGCTGTCTTTTTGATGAAAATATAAATATATTTCTTCATATATCTAACTTTTATCAAATATACCCTACGTTTTTTAATAGTACATAATTTCTAGGGCCCAGCGAATCACACATTTTCGTTTCGAATCGAATCTCGAATCGAATCCCGTCTATTATTCGAAATCGAATCGAATCAGTGGCGTTTTGAAGATGACTTATAGGGGTTGGGGTACTATAAACCCGATTTGTTTTGACTGTGATGGCTCAAGTCACGACTGATAAAATAATCCAACTGCATCAGGGCATGCCTTGATGATATAGTTGGAATATTAACCTGTAAAATTATAGATCATCGTCGACATTTCTTGGAAACCTTAAAATTGCATTGAACAATGGCAGGGACTAGTGATATTGGAATTAACACTGCTGGCGGCATGAGTGCAGATATTATTTATGTTAAGCGGAATTCGCACTGATTCCTTTATTTCAACATTATTTATGTAGGATTTCCATCTGAACTGTGTGCTTTGTGAGACGATGAAGATGACTGATACTAAGCTGTATTCTTATGAAAAGGTTTCAAGAGGAAACGAATGGAGCAGCCAATTCGAATAGTGTTCGGCCCAAATATTCGCTCGATTAGTAAATGCTGTCGAATATATTCGAATATGTTTTTTCCTATTCGAATATTCCGTGTTCAACCATATACAGAAATGGAGGTGTTAGTTTCATGCAGTTGTCCGGCTACAATATGCAGAATGTCGATCAGTGAAACTATACACTCATATAATATCAGTTTCTGTGTTAACCCTTTACCTAACGAATCGCCCGCATCCGCCCGCGTAATATGCAAATTCAGCAGTTGAAAAAATATTATTTTTCAAAAAATTTCAACAAAAACATATCATGTGACCCCTCGTTGGAACGAGCTCGTCGAGCTCGTTCCAGTGAGGGGTCACATGATACGGTTTTGTTGAAATTTGTTGCAGAATTTAAAAAAATGATATTTAAAATTATAAATTTTGATATCGTCTGCGTTGGGTAAAGGGTTAAAGGTCGAGCGCAGAGTGATGTACAATGAGATAATCGTCAAAACATTAGACAGGAGAATGCATTGTGTTTAGTGTGTCTGACTATCCAACTGTCAACTACCGAGTGGCCTGGAATTATGTACATTATGTGCCACGCAGATACATATCGCCCTTTAGAACAAGCATTAACACGGTGAATGTGGACGTCTGCAACTGTTCCGTTTGATTCCCGTCTTTTCTATTCCGCTTAATATAGTGAAAGACTTGTATCATTCTTTTACAAAGATGGTAACGGGTCATAAGAAATCAGACATCTGGGCACATTTCACGCTAGACAAGCAAAAGAAAGAAGTAACATGCAAAGCTCTTACCCCGAACATATTCTAAAGTATTGTGGCACAACTACAAATCTGTGGAACCACATTAAAACACGGTTACACCGATACTACAACGGATGGCTCTTAACAAATAGTTTCACAACAAACGTTACACGTGTTCCTTCTCAAACTCTTACACAAAAATATGGACGCACCTCAGAGGTACAGAAAAACATATCCGGCATGCTGAAATAGTTTATTTCCAAACATTACGAACCCTTCAAGGTAGTCGACAACGAACATTTCTGAGACCTGGTAACTGCATTGAAGTCTTAACCCATCATACGTGATTGCGTTACTAAAAACCATGAAGAAGAGCATGGAGACAAGTTATTCAGATTCGCGAAAAACAATACGCGACTCAATCACTCAGTCAGGAAACCATATATGTGCCCTTACTTTGAACATTTGGTTCGCAAGATTCCTATATGAGTGTGACCGCATCCGCGATCGACGAAAACTGGGGGATGTCATCTAAATGTTTGGAAGTAATATCTTTTCCTGGTTCACATACTGCAGAAAACCTAAAACAGCACCTTAGTGATATCATACGGAAGTGTGGAATATTGCTGCCTGGGGTGGCTGTCGTACGCGACAATGGAGCGAACATAAAGAAAGCCCCATCAGAAATGGACTTCCGCCTCGGCATAAGTTGTTTCGGTCATGTCCTACAATGCGCCACATTGAAAGGAATCGCACAGGAAGATGCAGCTACAGTTCTAAAAACTGCTACCATTCCCCACTTGAAACATAGCAACTCAAGAACGAAGCGGCCAAGCACAACTAGGAAATGATAATCTGACCCATAGAAAACTAAAACACGAATGCCTAACACGATAGGGAAGCACATATCAGATGCCGAGTCATCTTATTGCCATACAAAACCGGTCACAAACTTTTTAATAATGGACAGCAAGAAGACCAAAGTACATGAACTCGTACCATCTCCGGAGTTTTGGATTCAGGCATCAACGCTTTGCACTACACTAGAGACGCTAAATGTAGCTTCTACCGCGATGAGAGCCGAGAAAACATGACCAATTTCTTCAATATATGCAGTGGTTATGAACCTGCTGACAACGCAATGAAGCCAGGTGACACAGACACTGCCTTTATAAAAGAAGCCAAGACGCTTTTCTCAGCCTACCCGGGACTGCATCTGGACGACAACGGCATTCGCTAGACAAAGCAGGTTGCTGCTGTTCTCCTTTTGTTATCGAAAAATTTCGCAAGCAAGCACACAAGCTTGTCCGTCCGAAACTGAACATTCCGACAGATTAACCCTTTACCCAACGAATCGGCCACATTCGTCCGCGTAATATGCAAATTCTGCAGCTGAAAAAATATTATTTTTCAAACAATTTCAACAAAACCATATCATGTGACCCCTCTTTGGAACGAGCTCGTTGAGCTAGTTCCCATGAGGGGTCACATGATATGTTTTTGTTTAAACTTTTTGAAAAATTTTAAAAAATGATATTTAAAATACTACATTTTGATATCGTCTGCGTTGGGTACAGGGTTAAATCCGTACCTAGCGAGTCTCGTGACGATGATCAAGACATAACTGACTCGACGGATAAGCAACCAAATGCTAAAGAGTTGGAAAAAATAAAATTAACGTTGGATAAAAATATTACAAATCAGTGTGTAAACATATCTGCTAATTACTTTTAACCAAGAGTTATATATTACATATAAGCATGTGTATTCCGTTAAAGGTATGTCATATTTTATACAATTTTTTTTCTGGAGTTTTTTCCCACTATTCTGACATTATTCGAATATTCGCTCGTTAAGTTCGACAAATATTCGAAAATCAAAATTGGCCGAATACCTCCCACTAATTTCGAGTCGAACCGAATATCTGCTTAACCCTTTACCTAACGAATCGCCCGCATCCGCCCGCGTAATAAGCAAATTGAGCAGTTGAAAAAATTAAATTTTTCAAAATATTTCAACAAAACCATATCATGTGACCCCTCATTGGAACGAGCTCATTGAGCTCGTTCCAATGAGGGGTCACATAATATGCTTTTGTTGAAATTTTCTGAAAACTTTTAAAAAATTATATTTAAAATAATAAATTTTGAAAAAGTCTGCGTTGCGTAAAGGGTTAAGATTCGAAATCGAATCAAATCTCGAAGATTCTGAGGACCCTAATATTTACATATACCGGGAGTACACTTGGCAGATGTCGAAGGCAAGTGTACCCCCCCCCCCCCCCCCACCCCCGTGTGCATTTTTCATCAAAGTCAAACCCCTTTTGAAACATCCTGGAGACGCCCATGAAAGTGGACCATTCTAGACTCCCTTGGTATAGAAAATCATTATTGCCGTAAATTTAACGAGTGAATTTCAAAGTGAAACAATGGAACCTATCCAGTTCGTCAAATCCATCTCTTCCAAATCCAACTTTCCATGGCTGGAAGACGATTTTCAGCACAACTAGTTTCGTCTAATGGAGCAATTTTACCACATACTCCCAGGACAGTCTTATAAATAGTGACACTATGTGACAATTCCGAAGATTTCCATGACAACAGATTGTTCTCAGATAACTCTGCTTCTTTAGAGGACTCAGATTCAAAACTATGCGCAGATCCAGAATCGACCCCAAAGTGTTTACGTGTACTTAAAGTTTTTGCCATGTGCATGTGCACAAATAAAGAGTTACTTTGGATTTCTGTGAATGTGTGCGAGTGTACGGGGTTGGTGGTGTTTTCTGACACTCTAAAATCAGTTGGGTTAAAAATCAACCCCAATCAACCGGCTTGAGTGAATTTGAACTCGATTGGGTTCATATTCGCTCACCCCAGGTGATGTGGGTTGATTTTTAACCCAACTGATTTTAGAGTGTGCTGGGAACATGAGGTGAGGTTTTAAACTCAAGATAGACATTTGAAATCAATTTATTTTTTTAAATTTGTGGTTGTGGTTATGGTTATATGAAATAATATAAAAAATATTTCCTTACCACAAGACGTGTTTTTGAAAAATGCCAACCACAAACAAAAAATACCATCATAACAATGAACAGAATATTTGTTCTGTGTTTATGTTTCATAAATACATTGCATGAGGGCGACACATTGTTCAATATGCCTATCATTACCCGGAAGATAAATCTTACATGTAAATACAATGTCATACAATAATCAGGATATCAAAGCGTAGGAATAAATAATACTTTATTTCAGATTAAGCCTCCCTTGTCTCTTCTTCTACCACGCAACACTTATTCAGGCATCAACTCCTTGCATGTTACTGGCGGATATTCCTGCTCAGGGAGGATTTCTCTTGTCACTGAAATATGTATAATTTGGGCATAATTTCACCCTGTAAACTGAATGTATTTTTTCACCCAGGATTTCTTGAGTTAAATTTAGATGAATTTTCATCAAATATAGTCATGGCTGCTATCTAAAATTAATTATAACAAAACAAATCTACATGAACAAAGTATTTTTTATTTCAACTGAATCGGTATTATTCAAATTCAAACAGAATATGAAGCTTTTCAGTTATGGTACTGGTACAATCATTTTCTGTAGAGCTTTATTTGTACTTCCAACAGTTTATAACTGCTTCAGATTTACGGTCTGTTTGGATTGCCTCAATATATTCCAGATGTTTGGGGAACTTTCGCCTTGAAGTAGGGTTCTTGCCCTTGATTGAGTAAAGTCAATTCAAGATCTATCCGGGAAACTTCCTAGTTTTTAAAGGTGTTTGAATGAGCTGGATGTGTGAAATTCAAGGACTATACAGTCAGCTCCGGTGCAAAAACGAGGGAGCCCCAGATGGTTCCCTTGTTTTTGCACCGAAGCTGCCTTTATGGTACTGTGCATGCAAACTGAGGTAGTTTGAACTCAAAATCGCCAATCCTGATGTCACATCACAATCATGTTCGAGATGTAATGCATAAATTATTCTCATTCTATATCAGGGGTGGCGCCAGGGATTTCTCGACGGGGGGGGGGGGGGGGGGGGCTGATCTCATCGACAGGGGGGGGGGGGGGGGGGCTATAACATTTGACCTCCCAAACGAAGGAAAATGAGTGAAAATTGGTAAATTGGAGAACCAAAATAGAAGCAAATTGAGTATGTTTGTTGATTATTTAACCCTTTACCTAACCTGAAAAGCAGACGACACTTGCAAAAATAATTCTTGAATAACTAATTTTTTTCATTTTTTGTCTCAAAAACATAAGTTATGACCCCTCGTTGGAACGAGCTCGTTCTAACGAGGGGTCATAACCTATGTTTTTGCGACAAAAAATGAAAACAATAATGAAAATTAATTGGCGATTTTTGAGAATAGCGCTGGCCGGTTTTGGCCGTTACCTTAGGTAAAGGGTTAAAGTAAACATATTATAATAAGGTCGGGAAATATTTCATCTATAAAGGCAGTTTGACGAACGACATTAAAGAATTTCGTGAGAATCACTATTCTCTATCAAAGATCCAGAGCTGCACGGGTTCGAGACTGACAAGACGAGATATCTACATTCGATTGTCGGAAATTTCTCGTGAAGTCGGGTTTACGAGACTCTCCGACGGACTGACTACAAATCTCCGACGGGGGGGGGGGGGGGGGGCCTCTCCGACGGGGCGGGGGGGGGGTGCTATAGCGCCACCACTGTTCTATATGCAGTGGGGCACCCTTGTTTTTGCACCGGGGCTGCCATTCTAGTCCTGTGCATACAAACGGAGGGAGTTTGAACTCAAAATCGCCAATTCTGGTGCCATATCGCAATCGTGTTCGAGATGTAATGCATAAATTATTCTCATTCTTTGGGCAGTGGGGCTCCCTTGTTTTTGCATCGGAATTGTCTTTATAATCCTGTGCATGTAAACTGAGGGAGTTTGAACTCAAAATCGCCAATCCTTGTGTCACAACAACATAATGTTCGAGATGTAATGCACAAATTATTCTCATTCTTTGAGTAGATAGGCCATTTGACAGGAAAAAGCCATTCCAACAATAATCGGCTCACATTGTGGCGAGCTAAATATTACTGCAATAAATATTCTAGGTTCGCGCGACACGTAATTTTTCAGAGGTTTCAAAAAAATCTTTCAATATTATCTTTTTTTTCTTGGGTGACGTGAAACTGAGTAATTTGTTTTCGGAGAAAAAAAAAACTACTCTAACCTTTGCTAAGGATCACTCCTACTTCTCGACATATTTGTACATAAAGGTTAAATGTATATATTCTTAGGTTTGTGTCTGTCAGGCTGTAGCGACCTAGGTCATGTCAGTTTCTCCAAAATACTACTCTCGAGTGCCTAATAATAGTGCTGGCCAAAATAATGGCACAGGGCGGAAAATTTTCTGAAAATTAATAATAGTATAGGGTCGAATAATAGTATAGGGAGGAAAATCCCAAGATGTGAGCCAACCGCTATGCTTTGAACCGTTTTCAGACGTCTGATTCTCTTGAAGTGGTGGAGGGCTAAATTACTTTCGGTTATCATAATTTTCACGTGGATTTGACTTGTTGCAATCTATGGGAGAGTGACTGTAGGCACTCTCCCATAAACTGCACCTGGGTACTAGGTCTTAAAAGTTATGGTATCTGCACTTCAGAATAAAGTCCAAATACATGCTTCCAGCTTTCTACCCATTAACATTTCCATTGCATCCTGTGTTTGCTTGTAAATATACCTTACTAGTTTGTTTTGGTGAACTTCTTGAGATAAGCAGCCGCTCTGCAGATTCAACTGCTGAAAATTAATAATCATACATGGTCAAATAAGGATTATACAGGCGGGAATTTGTTCGAAAAAGAATAATCAAACATGTATGATTATTAGGCACTCAAGAGTAATCAGGCACAAGCAGGATTAACATTCGTCGAAGGAAAGATTACCACAGGCATACTGAACGTAGACCGTGAACATACATTATGCTGACGTTACACTAGCCTTTAACCCTTTACCCAACGTAACGGCCAAAACCGGCCATCGCTATTCTCAAAAATCGCCAATTAATTTTCAGTATTTGTCTCAAAAACATAGGTTATGACCCCTCGTTGGCACGAGCTCGTCGAGCTCGTTCCAACGAGGGGTCATAACCTATGTTTTTGAGACAAAAAATGAAAAAAAATTAGTTATTCAAGAATCATTTTTGCAAGTGTCGTCTGCTTTTCATGTTAGGTAAAGGGTTAACCCTTTACCCTTTACCCTTTACCCAACGCACACGATATCAAAAATTATTTTAATTTTTTTCAAATTGTTTTTAAAACATTTCAACAAAATCATATCATGTGAACCCTCATTGGAACGAGCTTGACGAGCTCGTTCCAATGAAGGAGCATATGATATGGTTTTGTTGAATTTTAAAAGAAAATATATTTATTCAACTGCTGAATTTGTAACTTACGCGGGCGAATGCCCCCGGTTTGTTAGATAAAGGGTTAACCAATGCTAAGCCTGCTTGTGCCGGGATTCTGAATTGGAGAGTCATACACTCACCGTGGCCCACTGGTTCTCTCCAGATGCCCCGGCTAAGGGTCAACTTCCTCCACCCGTAAATTTGTCTGACATGGCCCAGATTTTTGTTAAACCACCAGTATCAACAAACATAAAAATGTACATATTCACTGAGGGTTTAACGACTTTTGATTTTTCCCGATCGATTAATCGTCCGAGATGATCAATAAAATGTACCCAGGTGACCCCTTAATAGTATTAAGAAAATAAAAATACCCTGGACAAAAGTGAACACCATGAATGGTCCACGTTGGATCTGGGGAAGTTTGCAAGTTGAAATGACTCCTTGCGCCGTTCGCACGGAATTTCTGCCTGTTTATTTGTTACTCAGTGGGAACGTGACCCCCGCCACCTAGAAACTTTTTAAAAGAGTTGGTTGGTTGGTTGGTTGGTTGGTTGGTTGGTTGAGAGAGAGAGAGAGAGAGAGAGAGAGAGAGAGAGAGAGAGAGAGAGAGAGAGAGAGAGAGAGAGTTCAGGACAGCATTATCTTTACCAACTCGTCATTGCGATCATATTTCGAATTAGCAGGAAGGGGTGCGTACAGCCTTTGAAGTAGCAGAGACAAACCAATATGAAGCCCAAAATATGCATTTTCTCAATATTAAGGTGCGTTCAATTTCTAAGCATTTAAAGGGAGTAAAACATTACCGACTATTCGACTAAGGAAAATACTTATCGAATATGCCGTAAACGATCGATAGTTGAGTAATTCATGACAGCTGTAATATTTATCTTTTATGTACAAATCTATAGATGTGTAAGAGTGGTCCTTCCCAAATCTAAGTACTATAGTTAATCCTTTACACACTGACACCTTAACCCTTTACCTAACATGAAAAGCAGACGACACTTGCAAAAATAATTCTTGAATAACTAATTTTTTTCATTTTTTGTCTCAAAAACATAGGTTATGACCCCTCGTTGGAACGAGCTCGACGAGCTCGTTCCAACGAGGGGTCATAACCTATGTTTTTGAGACAAAAAATGAAAAAAATAATGAAAATTAATTGGCGATTTTTGAGAATAGCGCTGGCCGGTTTTGGCCGTTACGTT